>CM024526.1:11668912-12073624 GCA_014182385.1 Eucalyptus viminalis
ATTTCATTTATCTTGTTATTGGGCAGAGCATGAAAATGATTTTGCATGGAGCTAAATATTATATGTGTGTGTGTGTGTGTGTGTGTGTGTGTGTGTGTGTGTGTGTGTGTGTGTAATTCTAACATAAAATGTAAAATTACACATTTTTGCACAGAAAGACTTTAGATACACGGACACCATAATTTGATTGACGATGGGCACCAATGGAGGAAATATGGTCAAAAAACGATTCTCAACTCTGAATTCATCAGGTACTTCAAAAATAATATACCTTTTTCCAAAAATATCTCGAATATGCATATATTGAGAAAAATATTGGATAAAGTAGAGAAAAATCAGTTCTTGCTTGATGTGTAAAACAAATATCATGGGGGATCTTTACCGTAAGTTATGTCTTCAAATTTAATAAGAAACACATGCATCTATCAACTTGGCTAAGTTATTTATGCTTCTCTCATGATGAACAATTAAGCAAATAATGTGTTATTGCTTGTGATTAAAGCTGTGTTTGGGGGGCACTTGCGGTGAATCCTACAGGTGCGATCACAACATCGACCGGGGATGTCAAGCAACCAAGCCCGCCCGTCTACAGGACCATATACCGAGGCCACCACACTTGCAAGAACCTCATCCTCAAAGCCCCCCCAATCAACCTGGATTCATCAAGCCCTGGGGACTCCTCCATCCTCGCTTGTCAACACTAGCCTCAATCCCAAACAAGACGATAAGTAATTTATCTATTCAAGTGGAGTTTCACATAGTTTAGAAAACATATGAAGGTTCTTTTTGGGAAGAACAAATACATATAAGGTGAGCATCACATGTTTGAAAATGACAGTGTGAAGATCTCTTAGAATTTAGAAAATGGAAGACAAACAAAAATTATTTTGCGGATCCGCTCCACCTTTTAAAAAGGAGAAATTTTTGGATAGCTAAGGCTGCGCATGGTAAACTTCCCAGCCCAACAATTTCTATTCTTCTCTTCCCCCCCGAAACAAAAAAAAAAGAATAGAAACCTGTTTGATAACGGCAAATTAGTTTTTTGTTCCGGGAACAAAAAGTTAGCCCAGAATGGTTTTGGAATAGAAATGAGAAGTAAAAACGTTGCTTCTTGTTCCGGGAACAAGTTTAAGAAATAAGTGAATTTTTTTCTTTTATTCTTTTCTTGCTAACCGCCATTGACCGCCCTTGACTGCCGCCGCCGCTGCTGCCGATCGCCGGAGGCGGACCGCCACCGCCCGACCTTTGCCATCGCCGCCACCGCTGGTCGTCGCCGGTCGTCGCCGGTCGTCGCCGCCGCCGCACGTCACCGCCGCCGACCAACCGTTGCCACCGCCACCGGTCGCCGGAGGCCAGCCGACCACTACCGCCGCCGTCGGCTGCCGCCGGGGTTGCCACCGGTCACCGCTAGCCATCATCGCCGGCCGACCGTTGCCGCCGCCGCCGCCGCCGGTCGCCGGTCGCCGCCGATCACCATGCGAAGGCGATCAGCGGCGGCAGTCGGCCGGCAGCAACGTGTGGCGGCAGCGGCGGCATCCGGCGGTGGCAGCGGTCTACCGGCAAAAAATAAAAAACAAATAAATATAAAAAAGAAACTATTTTTTACCATACGCATTTCTATTCTTTTTCTATTTCTAGAGTAAAAATTTTGTGTAGTTACCAAACGGGTTTTTTACATAAAAATTGTTCCCCTGAATAGAAATAGAAAATAACTATTTTTGAAAAAAAATTGTTCCCCGGCCAAGAAATGTTACCATGCCCAACCTAAGATGCCATCCTTATGCTTGTGGGCCTGGAAAAAGATCCTTCAACTCAGGAGGGGCTTCTGGCATCTCTTCCACTGGAGAATTGGAGACGGTCGTGCGATTTTACTATGGTTTGATCACTAGCACCCCAGAGGCCCCATTAACTCATGGTTCTTGGATGCACTCATTTAGAGTTCTGACTCTCTAGACAGCGACGGTGGCGGATCTGTTCTTGGTTTCGGACAGGTGTTGAAGGCCTTGTTGGAGTCTTGGGGGCATCCTTTACCTATCTTTTCTCATAACCCCAATTGCTTCTGCTGGCAAGAGAACTCTTTGGGCTTATTTTCGATAGCCTCTACGTGGGAGACCATTAGGCGGAAGAAGCCCAAGGTGCCCTGGGCCGCATTCATTTGGAGCAACACAATCACTCATCGGTATCAATTCAACTTCTGGCTCATGGTGAGGAACCGGCTCCCAACTCAAGTTCCGTTGCTCTCCTATGGTAGAATCGACAATGCAATTTGTGCTTTCTATAACTCCAGGCCGGATTCCATTGACCACTTGTTCTTTGGCTATCGCTTCACTTCTAGTCTAACCTTGTTTTGGGCGACAAGATGCAATCTTACCTGGCAGAATGGGTCCGAGACGAATAACCTCCAGTGGGCAATGAAATTTCTCTCTGGCAACAAATTTCATCAGTGCATTGCTAGATTCTCCTTTGGAGCTTTATGTCACCTGATCTGAAAGAAGAGGAATAGCATCCTTTTTAGGGAGGAAACGGTGGCAATTCCAACCTTAAAGAACCATCTTATCAAAGTAGTCAAGGATAAAGCGTCGACTTTTACTAATGTGGCATAAGCACTCAAAAATAGGAGGATTGCTATTAATATGATTTTTGGGACATGACTTGACGGATGATGATTGGAATATAACTAGCTTGTCTAACTTGCAGAGAATAGAAATGATTGTTTTGCTATTTCATTTATTTTGTTATTGGGTAGAGGATGAAAGAGGTTTATATATATAGTTCTATCATAAAATGAGAATTACTCACTTTTGCGCAGAAGGACTTAAGATACGTGGACAAGACTAGACCTAATTAATCAATGACGGCATCAATGGAGGAAATATGATCAGAAGTTGATTTTCAACTCGGAATTACCCGAGTACTTCACCAAAAGATACATCCATTGTCATTAATTTCTCATATATGTTTTTTTATTTGTTTTGTTATTAGTTAAGAGATAAATATGGATATAATAATTCTAACATGAAGTGCGAATTACTCATTTTTCTGTAGAAAAACTTCGGTTACACAAATAAGACTGGACCATATTTTGATCGATGACCGGTACTTACGGAGGGAATATGTTCACAAATTGATTCTCAGTCGTGAATTCCCCCAGGTACTTCACAAACAATAAATGCATATTCATATTCCTAAATTTCTTATTTATATATATTGAGGAAAATTATGTATAAAGTAGAGAGAAATTATTGCTTGATGTCTTTACCATATATATATATATATATTGCTTGATGTCTTATACATATATATTACGTGAGAATCCTTACGATAATTCGTGGCTTCAAATTAATAGGAAACACATCCATTCTATTGATTGGCTAAACTATTTATGCTTCTCTCATGATGAATGATTAAGCAGATAATTAGATGGTCATTGCCCCTTGCCATGTTATAATTTAAAAAGGTTGTTCTCTAATTTGCTAAATTTTAACTTCATCTTACCATAATGCGACATAATTCTTAATCTAATTGAAACAAGCACATTATTTCTTTTTATCGTCTACCCTCAGATGTGATTATTTTTTTCAGGTTATTTTTGGATTTGATTCCTCCAAACCCCAAAATCTTCAATTAAGTGATCATTAATGTGTTATCGCTTATGATTAAAGCCGTGAGTGGGGTCCCTTGCAGGCGCTACTTCTAGTGCGCTTTCAGATTCGATCAGGGATGTCTAGCAACCAAAGAAGTCCAAAAGATGCAGAATGACCCACCCGTTTACAAGACCGTATGCTACGGCCACCACACTTGCGGAAACCCCATCGCCGAATCCCCCCAATCGTCCTCGATTCACCAAGCCCCTAGGATTCTCCTCAATCCTCTTCAGTGGCAACACTAGCCTCATTGCCAAGCAAGCCAACAACAACAGCCCCATCTCTTTTCTTCTACTTTCTCATCAGTGAACCATGAGCAAAAGTTACCCAGTACGGATGATGTGAACCCCCATAGCCACGGGGATGACGACAATAGTAATAACAACCATCACTTCACATTGTCTGATTACTACGCCGTCCTGGAATGTGCTTGGGGGATTTAAGCCCTGTCGTTAGATCAAGGAGATATGATGTTTAGGTCTTGTAGTTGTGATATGATTGTGGGGTCTGAGTTTGATAATCTGTTGGATCATGAACTTCAATGTTGATTTCGGTGTAGGTTTCTTGATTAACGTGAGAGGTGTTTGCTAGAATGAGTTTCCCTGAAACTATTTATCCTATGCGGCAGCTTGTTCAGGAGAAAAGGAGCCATATTGTAGCCAGTGTAATAATATTTCTTTGTTGAAATTTTTTTTGTTATTAGAGGGTTTTATATATCCTCTAACACCAAATACACACCACTTTCAGGAAAGAAGGTGCGAATATGCATCGTTACAATCAACTCAAACTTACACAGTAAACATTGCTAATTATCTGCAAATGAGAATTTTGCAGTAAACCGACTTTCTATTGATTAAAATGAACCAATTACATCAAGGGCCAAGAAGCAGAAAGTTCAAATTCTTCGATCAGAATATACCAGAGCCACCACATATCCAACATATACACACCCTTTTAAAATCTAAACCATCAACTATAGCTGCTGCATAATGGAGCCCACTGATCTAGAGGTTCATCAATATAAGGGAGCTCTTGTCCATTGAACCACTTATCCGCAGCACATAAATCTCAGATGCAACTCAAAGGTGATTCTACTTCGAGAATCCCTACATCCTTTGAAGCAGTGCTCAACTGTGAATCTCACAGTTTGAATCACAGCATCAACAAGAGGAAGAGATCGAATGCAGCTTGGAGTTCCTGGCTCTCCACTGATAAATGCGACAACTCCATAGTAGCATCAACAAACACTCATGAAAATCAATTCCCTTAGTGGTCTGCTTCAACCAAGACAGTTCAATGTTCCAATCGCTAATGCTTCAATGAACGAAACACCTCTGCAAAATTGGGACTCAAATCCATGAGAACAACTGCACTCGGAAAATAGGTGAGATTTGGATGCAAAACTGCTAGCCAGGAAATGAACAACCTACTCCAAAGCAATTTATCCTTCTTTCTGCTTCTAACAATATCAACTCCAATCCCTCTAATTTTACAAAAAAGACCTAGAATCACAATTTTCTTGTCCTCAGCTTTCATGGATTTCTCCTTCTCTTTTAATAATTTCAACATTGACTCAAGGTCCTCATCTTTCTTTTTAAATCTCCCTGTCTTTGCATCCACAGCAGACTCTCGCTTTGCCAATTTCTGTTCTTTGGTTTATTTCAACTTCCTTCCGCTCAATTTCTTCTATCTTGGTTTTTCAATTCCTTGTCAAGAGATTTCCTCCTCTCTTCCTATTCAGTCTCAAAGCTGAGCATTTTACCATCCAAGGTGCCCTTTTGCTCATCAGCAAGTTTCTGGATCCCCACCTGCACAGCAAGCAGGAATCAATTCTACACTGCTAGACATGAGCTATAACACGCCATATCATTCCATCCAATCCAATCATTTAAAGTGGAAACTATCATGATTAAAGTCATCTAAATATAATCAATCAAAACAAAGGTGAATAGAAATTAACACATACGGCACCCAGAGTAAAGCTCCCAAATGACCCCAAAAGACAGAACGATCAACACACAAACATGGAAGGAAACCCCTATGCATGAAAATGTTCATTGACTTGATTCACAAAATAAGTGATTCAATAAGAGTTGTTTCTACTTCCCAGTACTACTTCTGCTTTATTCTGTGCAGGACCTAATATCCAACATTCAGCACACCAAACAACATGGGACTGGGTATATTCAATTAACTATTGAGTGATTCAGCAAGAAATATTAGTTCTTGCAAAGTATTAACAAAAAAAATATACTCATTTAAAAATTGACCACTACATGAAATGAATACATGAAAGGAAGAAAAGCATTATCAATCCTCAGTGCACAAGAACATCTCCCCTTTTCCACAAAGAAAACACCTTTTGAGCTAATCATATTTGTGTTGAATCATAAGCAGCATCATCTTAAAAAACTTTGTTCAGTATGTAATAAATCAGTAATTTCTAGAGACAGATTATGCATCCTACTCACACTCCCAGATTCAGCTCGTTCTCCAATGCAAGTAGCTTTTCCTCTTTTGATCTTATAATGCTTTCTTCTTACTGTACTTGTTGAATTATATCTCAAGTTTGAATCCATTATACGATACAGATACGTGCAAAACATTTTCATGCCGAAATGAGAAAGAACGTGTGCGGAGCATTTGATGAAAAATGGCGCAGGATAGGAGCCAAAAGGATCCCGCCCTCGGCTACGCTTCACGTTGGAAATAAAGGCTTCAATCCATGGGATTCTTCTCATTTGTCAGCATGAAATTCTGAAGAGTTGTTCGTCCAATTTCTTCTACGCCATTAAATGCATGCACATGGCCATGCACGTAGAAAACTTGGTCAACACTTGTGGCTTCAGAAGACTATCTCGTAGGCGCCGAATTCTCCTCTCTTCTTGGTCATATTTTGTGGACTTCTTTCGTCTGGTTGCGGATAAAGAAAGAGGGAAGATAAAAGCTATTCTACGTGTGTCAGTGCATTAATGCCTTCAAATATGGTGGGCGTTCAGTGCCGATTGTGGGCTTGTCTTGTGGGCGCCTGCGCTGCATTTAATGAGGCCATTTACTTTCTTCTTTTGGTCCTGTCTTTCTGCCCTTCTCGCTAAAAGGAGAAGACGTCGATGCAGAAGCAGACAGCGAGAGCAAAAGAGCTCGGCAGAGAGTGAGAGGCTTGAGGTCAGAGAGGTTTTGTGTTGAGTTGAGTCCATTAAGTTGTTTTGTTAAACACCATGGGTATCGGGTATAAAGTAGGGTTAGGAAACACTTGAGTATATGTGTGTGATTGTAATCCTGTAATTCTCCGATTTATAGTGGATTGATTTGCTGGCTCTCCCCGTGAACGTAGGTTCTGACATTCGGACCGAACCACGTAAATTTCTGGTGTCCTTTATTTTTATTGTTCCTCGTTTTATTTCAATCGATTTCTATAGCTCCCGACATAATTGCAAAATATACGATCCGCTTCCGCTGAGACGCCGATTGACAACAACTGGTATCAGAGCTAAGACTTTGCAATTATGTCTAGAGCAAAAGTAGAAATTGAGAAATTTAACGGGAGGAACAACTTCGGGTTGAGAAGCGTCAAGATGAAGGCGCTATTAACAACTCAAGGATTAGCCAAGGCATTGGAGGGCAAGGCTCAGTTGCCCGAAACAATGCGAGATGCTGAAAAGGACGAGCTAATGGAGAAGGCCATGAGTATCATCCTGTTGAACTTATCGGATGAAGTGATAATAGAGGTGGCCGAGGAGGAGGATGCCGCAGCATTATGGGCTAAACTTCAGGCCCTCTATGTAAAGAAGGGTTTGAACAATTGCTTATATATGCTGAAGAAAATGTTCTAGTTTCGACATACTGAAGGTACGTTCATTAGATCCCACCTAAATGAGTTTAATAAATTCATGATGGACTTGAAGAATGTTGGCAAGATTTTAGATGATGAAGAACAAGGCATGATGTTGTTGGCGTCTCTACCGGAGTCATGGGAGCACTTTACTGACTCCTTGTTACAAGGGTGTACTACGATTACCTCAGAGGAGGTAAAATCTGCCCTGTTCTCAAAGGAGTGGCAGAGAAAATTGCGTGATGACAGTCTAACGCAAGATGTAGCGCGTGGACTGGTGATTCGAGGTAGAGACCAACATCGGAGGCCTAGCAACAGAAGCCAAAGCAAAGGTCGAAGTCGCGACATAGAAAATCAAAAGGTCGTGTGAAGTGCTTCGAATGTCACGAGGAGGGGCACATAAGGAGAAATTGTCCAAAGCTAAGAAATAAAGGCGTTTGGCAAAATGCCACAAGCAAAGGTGGCGAATGTTGCCGAGGAGAGTACCGTGATGCTGAAGATGTCCTATGTGTATCTACGAGTTCGTCAGGAGACGAATGGGTGCTAGATTCTGGATGTTCCTATCATATGACTCCTCACAAGAACTTATTCACTACCTACTAGACTGCAGATGGTGGTAGAGTTCTTTTGGGGAATAATGCAGCATGTGAGGTTGTGGGGATAGGAACAGTTCGGATCCGAATGCACGATGGCGTAGAACGGACATTGACAGACGTAAGGCATGTACCAAAGCTCAAGAAGAGCCTTATTTCTTTGGGAACACTCAATGACCTTGGGTGCAAATACACAGCTGAAGGTGGAATGCTGAAGATCTCTCGAGATGCCCTAATAGTGATGAAAGGGAAGAAGGAGAATTCTCTTTATCATTTACTGGGAGAAACCATGACCGGAGTTGTTGCAGTTTCATCAGGTGAGTCAGACTCAAATTTGACTCAGTTATGGCACATGCGATTGGGACACATGAGTGAGGCAGGTATGACAATGCTGAGTGAGAAGGGGTTGCTGAAAGGTCATAAGACATGAAAGCTGGACTTGTGTGAGCACCGCATCTTTGGGAAGCAAAAATGTGTTAAATTTGGTATAGCTATACATTCGACCAAGCAACCAGTTGAATACATTCATTCAGATGTTTGGGGACCGTCTCCAGTTCCATCGAAAGGAGGTGCCCGATATATGCTAACATTCATTGACAATTACTCAAGGAAGGTATGGGTGTACTTCTTAAAGCACAAATCCGAGGTATTTGATCGGTTTAAGAATTTTAAGACATTGATTGAGAAGTAGTCGAGTAAACAAATCAAGTGTTTGAGAACCGATAATGGTATGGAGTTCTCGTGGTAAGGACTTTACCGAGTTTTGCCAAAAGGAAGGGATTGTGAGACACCACACAATTCCCGGGACACCACAGCAGAATGGCATAGCAGAACGAAAGAACATAACTCTACTTAAGCGAGCTCGGTGCATGCTTTCGCATGCAGGATTGGGCAAGAAATTTTGGGCCGAAGCAATAAACATGGTGTGTTACCTGGTTAATCGATTTCCATCTTCTGCTATAAAGTGGAAGACTCCTGAAGAAGTATGGTCGAGGAAACCTATTGATTACTCCGGATTACGAATATTCGGATGTCCTGCGTATGCTCATGCGAGAGATGGTAAGCTTGACCCGAGGGCGAAGAAGTGCATATTTCTAGGTTATGCACAAGGGGTGAAAGGCTACCGGCTGTGGTGCACCGATCCCAGATCACCCGGTTTTCTAATTAGCAGAGACGTGATCTTCGACGAGACTGCAATGCTTCAAAAGAGGAATCTTGAGACTCAACCAGCAGATCAAATGGATCGTGGTGTCAGAAGTGAGGTGGAGATTCAGGCGGAGTCTCCAAAGACCTCAGAGGTAACAGAGGAAGAGATTGCAGATGAGGCCACAATTTCTGAAGACGGTGATATTGAACAACCAACAGAGCCACAACACAACATAGCCACGGGCAAACAAAGGAGGCAAATTAAACCATCGGTACGTTATGGTTATTCTGATATTGCCTATGCATTAACTGTAGGTGATGAGGTGGAGATGGATGAGCCTTCATCCTATTCTGAGGCGATGGCTAGTGCTAAGTCATCACAGTGGCTAGAGGCTATGAGTGAAGAAATAGAATCACTCTATCGAAATCAGACATGGGAGTTGGTCAAAGTACCCAAAAGTCAGAAAATTGTCGGATGCAAATGGGTCTACAAACGGAAAGAAGGCATTCCCGATGTAGAGGCAGCCAGGTTTAAGGCGAGACTTGTTGCGAGGGGGTATACTCAATGAGAGGGCATCGACTACAATGAAGTGTTATCTCCTGTGGTAAGGCATACCTCTATTCGTATATTACTTGCCTTAGTTACTGCACAGGATCTTGAGCTGAAGCAGCTAGATGTGAAAACGGCATTTCTTCATGGTGAATTGGAGGAACAAATTTACATGAAGCAATCTGAGGGATTTGCTATTCCAGGTAAGAAAGACCATGTTTGCTTATTGAAGAAATCTTTATATGGACTAAAACAATCTCCTAGACAGTGGTATAAGCGTTTTGATGCTTTCATGACTAGTCAAGATTATTCGAAAAGTCAGTTTGATAGTTGTGTTTATTTTCGGAGATTGGAGGATGGGTCTTTGATTTATTTGCTATTATATGTTGACGATATGTTAATAGCAGCTAAACATATGTCTGATATTGATGTGTTGAAGTGGCAGTTAAGTGCTGAGTTTGAAATGAAAAAATTAGGTGCTGCTAAGAAAATATTGGGTATGGAAATTTTGCGTGACAAAGCTGCAGGAACGTTGCGTTTGTCTCAAAAGAAATACATTGAGGAGATCATGGCACGTTTCAATATGCAGTCAACAAAATCTGTAAGTACCCCTTTAGCCACACATTTTAAACTTTCTGACAAGTTATCACCGCAAACTAAGGAGAAGGAGGAACATATGTCCCGTGTTCCTTATTCTAGTGCAGTGGGTAGTATTATGTATGCCATGGTATGTACTAGACTTGACATTTCACATGCTGTAAGTGTTGTTAGCCGTTACATGAAGCACCCAGGCAAGGCTCATTGGGAAGCCGTGAAATGGATCCTCAGATATCTAAAGGGGACAGCAGACGTTGGCATTATGTATCGGAGGAACGTCAATGGCAATGAGACCACAGGGTACGTGGATTCGGATCATGCCGATAACTTGGATGATCGCAGATCGTTAGCAGGGTACGTGTTTACACTAGCAGGTGGTGCAATAAGTTGGAAAGCATCTTTACAAGATGATGTTGCATTGTCTTCGACTGAGGCGGAGTACATGGCACTAACCTTTGTTGCAAATGAGTCAATATGGCTAAGGGGTTTGCTCTTGGACCTTGGACTGGAGCATAAAAGTGTCACCATACACTGTGACAATCAAGGTGCGATATAGTTGGCTTACAATCCAATATATCACGAGCAAACAAAACATTTCGACATCATATACCATTTCATCTGGGATGTCATAGCGAAGGGTAAAATTGTTGTGAAGAAAATAGCAACAGCGGAGAACCCAGCAGATATGATGACGAAGCCTGTTCCTTCAGCAAAGCTTAAGCTCTGTATGAGCTCGATTGGCGTATGTAGAGTATGAGCGCCCATCGGGGCTATGGGAGAGCCGAGCATGGAAAATAATCACTATAACTTGATTTCAAACGTTGAGCCAAGGTGGAGAATTGTTGAATTATGTCTCAAGTTTAATCCATTAAACGATACCCGATACGTGCAAAATATTTTCATGCCGAAATGAGAAAGAACGTGTGTGGAGCATTTGATGAAAAATGGCGCAGGATAGGAGCCGAAAGGATCCCGCCCTCGGCTACGCTTCACGTTGGAAATAAAGGCTTCAATCCATGGGATTCTTCTCATTTGTCAGCATGAAATTCTGAAGAGTTGTTCGTCCAATTTCTTCTACGCCATTAAATGCATGCACATGGCCATGCACGTAGAAAACTTGGTCAACACTTGTGGCTTCAGAAGACTATCTCGTAGGCGCCGAATTCTCCTCTCTTGGTCATATTTTGTGGACTTCTTTCGTCTGGTTGCGGATAAAGAAAGAGGGAAGGCTATTCTACGTGTGTCAGTGCATGCATGCCTTCAAATATGGTGGGCGTTCGGTGCCGATTGTGGGCTTGTCTTGTGGGCGCCTGCGCTGCATTTAATGAGGCCATTTACTTTCTTCTTTTGGTCCCGTCTTTCTGCCCTCCTCGCTAAAAGGAGAAGACGTCGATGCAGAAGCGGACAGCGAGAGTGAAAAGAAAAGAGCTCGGCAGAGAGCGAGAGAAAAGAGCTCGAGAGAGAGTGAGAGCTTGAGCTCAGAGAGGTTTTGTGCTGAGTTGAGTCCATTGAGTTGTTTTGTTAAACACCATGGGTATCGGGTATAAAGTAGGGCTGGAAAACACTCTGAGTATATGTGTGTGATTGTAATCCTGTAATTCTCCGATTTATAGTGGATTGATTTGCTGGTTCTCCCCGTGGGACGAGGTTCCGACATTCGGACCGAATCACGTAAATTTCTGGTGTCCTTTATTTTTATTGTTTCTCATTTTATTTCAATCGATTTCTATAGCTCCCAACATAATTGCAAAATATACGATCCGCTTCCGCTGAGACGCCGATTGACAACAGTACTTCCTGCAACCAAATTGAAAAGTGAACTAAATGACTATTGGAAAAATATGATGTAGGTTGATTTGCGAAGACCGAGAGGAGAACCAGCAGCACTGAACAGTGAACTTACCTTTTCTTTTGCAGCCAAGTCTGCTAAACTTGGATTTATATGTTTCTCTTTCTCATAAAACATTGATTTGGATGACATCATGTTTCTGTAAGCTTCTTCAAGATCCATCTCCTTCTGCATAAGAAGTGGGTCAATTTCATTGGCGTTTCCCTCCTTCACGTTAAGGATTCTCCTATCCTCACACAGCTTTTTTTTTCCCTTTCCTGCAACTTTTGATCCCACTCTTGTAAATTTTCTCTCTGTTTATAAGATGCAGCCCCGTGTGCTTCCTGCCTGCCAAAAAAGGCCAGATTTGCAACATCACTTGCTGAGTATTTCTTACAGCTATAGCAATGTAACCAACGTTATCATGCATGATGCATAAAGATGCACAGGTTGAAAAGAGCATACTCAGTTTTCAAAGAAAAATGCTCCCTTCAAAGTACACTTTCGCGTGCCTCCATCTCTTGCATCTTCAAGTCCAATTGTGAACTTTTTCTGCTGACCTACAAAGTTTGGCATCAACGTCGTGGAGTGTTTCATTCACCTCCAATGACCTATCCTCCATTCCAATAGTCAAAGCACTCGCTTGAGACAACTTCTTCTCAGAATCAAGCTTTATTCGGTCCTGCTCACTATGTATTTTGTGCAGAGCCTTCTCAAGCTGCATTAACGAAGTTCATCTATGTAACAAAAGTATTGAAGACTTCAAACGCTAATCATATTCACTTCCAGCACTCGCATGAGAGAAGATATATTCAAACAATCAAGTTGAGGGATGGCTCTTATTATATCTTCCCATTTGCAGTGCAACTCAGGCAAAGGAAGAAACAAGGATAAAGCTCGACTTTTTATACTAAAATAGGAAAATATGGCCCTACATTGCCACATATTAAACCAACGTCGACAATCTACTATTTTCCCTAGACATAAATTTGTCTAAAACATGCCTATGCATGTCCTGCAACTCTATGTGTGCGCAGTGCAATCACATACTTCATGTCTGAGAAGGGTCAGATTGTAGGGAAAGGGAGGCTAGCAAATAAGATCCACAATGGCATAAATCCTGAGCGCGTGAAACGAGCTTACAAAAGCAATACTTATTTTCCTTTTCACGCTTGGCTTTTACAGAGGAGTTAGAAAACTTACTTTTAAGAAGATGGTGACTTGTTGCCACAAAACTGAAAATTCATTTGAATGAAAGGAGCAAGCTCTTCCCAAATTATAACATAACCCCACAAAAACCAAACAAAGCTAAAACAGCACTCTCGTTAACCTTTTTGGCACAAGAAGATTTTCATCAATAATTCATGAAAATATACATACAAAGATCTTGAACTTTTTTTAAGAATCGGTAGAGCACTCTCAGATTTATCAACCACCAGATTAACACAATCAACCAGAGTCACTAATCTAATATGATTAGCAACATAATTTGGCAATCGGAATCAAACTGGTGCTCCAGAAAGAGTTCTCCACCTGGAGTACAGTCGTTATGCCAGATCATAGAAGAATCATCTAGCAATTGAGTTTGTTTTACCTTTAAACTATCCGATTTAGCAATCCCTAGTGCCCCTGAACATAATTTTAGCAACACAAATTCAATAGACAGCTTGTCATTAGTTGACTGTATTTCTAAAATATAAGACAGTTCAAATGCAATGCAAAATCTAGAGCATTCAAATTGCAAGACTATCAGCAAGAAGTAGCATACATTTGCCATACACTGCCTTTCAAAAGCCAAAGCTTTCCTCAAATTTTCCTCTTTCTTCTTAGCTTCAGACATTGCAATCAGATGTGCTGATTGTTCTCGTTGGATAAGCTGTCGCGCTTCTAATAATGCTTGACCTATCTCTTCAAACTTCAGGTTCCACTCCTTTTTGTCGAATAGAAGTAGCCCCACATTATATTGATGATCAAATAGCTACCAAAAGACTTCTATTTAGGTTAACAACAACTGCTAGATCTCAATATATAAGAATTTCAAGGAATTTAATTCCTAAATGTCAAATGCTTAACCTAATACAACACTACATATACAGATAAACATGAGATTTTGTGGCAATTGCACATCCAAAAGTTGGAAAAAGTACACTTCCACTATGAACCTCACCTAAAACAACGTCATCATCCAAAATAACAGACACGATTCTTCCAACTATTAATGCAAACAAAAATGATAATAAATAATCAAATGAGAAATATCGAGTATTAAGCAACACATTGCATGTTCATCTCAGTAGGATCGAGCCACAGATCAGTAGTTGCCATTTGAGCTGCATTTGAGATGCTTATCTTGCCCCCCACACTTTGACAAATTCCAAAGAACCCCATAATTCTCCTAAAATACTTTTGGGATTCCTACTAACCCTACTAATTTCTGTAAGAGGATTTGAGGGTAGTTTTCCCTGAAGTAGCTTGATAAGTCTCATAATTGCTAAACTGCCAAGTCCATTTAAAAGACTAATAAACACCTCGATTGGACAAGATGCTTCTTGAATTGTAGCAAAACAAAGAGGAGATCCTGTGACATCTCACTTTTCACACTTTTCACATCATCTATTAGTCATCTGAAAGTCTCGCTGCATACAGAGGAGCATAATATCTCCCCTAGGAGGGTTTGACTAGTCGATGAATCGGAAGTTACACAAGTAAATGAGCCCACCTATTCCAAACTGCATCTCATGCTGTGTTTACTTGGGTAGGTAATTACACATGACAAAATTTCCATCCTGCAAACAGGTGCGTAGAACATTATTATACAATTGCAAGAAGCAACAACCAACCCAGAACAGCTATATACACTCTAAGGAACAAGCATGGCGTCAAAACATAGTATGCCCGGTTTATCTTGAAAAATATTTATCCTATTCCTCAAACACTACTACCCTCCCTCCCTGCCTCCCTTCCTCTGAACTCAACTATGGACACAAGGTGCTGCATTCGGTCAAACACAACAAAGCTAACCATTCTAGCGCAACTGATATCCAAGAACCCATTCAGCTAAGGTAAACTAATTACTCCAAGCCTTAGAAAATGGTTATAAAGTTAATCAACCATATCTATCAAATTTACCTCAGTTTTCGAGCTTCCTAGCAGTCCTTCCAGTCCATCTCCGCTTCGACCCGCCTCTCCAAACCGCCTCTACAGTGCCCCCCATTGTCCTTCAACCCAACATTCCCCATTACTTTCCCATCCAGCGAGGCCACCGGCGGAGGCTGCGCCGGCCCATCAAGGAAAGCCGCCGCCTTTCCCCTTGCCATCGCTCCTCACGGCCACGGTCCGTTGGAGGGACGCAGAGCCGCAAATGGGGAAACAATATATGCAGGGGCCAAATTTACTCAAAATACATGTAAAAAGGGCGTTTTAGGTTTTTTTCTTCTTCTTCTTTCTTTTTTTCCTTTTATTAATAGTACCGAAAATCAAGACCCCAATATTCATCCCCCATATGTTGTTTTTCGTTACATGTATTTTACTTTTTCCTAATATTTGTAAATTGAAAGCTTTTTATTTAGTTAAAATCACACGCCTGAAACCTTTAAAAGTGTCTGATAAAAAAAAATCTTTAAAAGTGCAATAATTATGTATTTTCAAATTTTAAACAACGCTATTTTTCTTTTTCCAGAAATTTTTGGAGGAAAACAGGAAAAGAAAAACATATCTATACATTTATTTCTCCACTTATTCTAATATTACTTTAATAAAGAAAGAAAATAGATGTATTTCTAAATTACCCATGTATTAAATGATACATGTTAAATATATCTAAGTCTCATTTCACACAATTTTTACTGTAGTTATCTATTTTTAACCTCCGTTAACAATCACCAAACCCGTGACTGTATTATAGAGAAATGACATTTAGAAAGAGACTTCGCTCTCCAATCTCTCACTTAGAGTATTAAACTAATTTTGTAAACTAATTTTAGTATAATTGGCATTACCTACCATTCCTATGATTGCTTGGGCCGAACTGTATTAAAGAGTAACAAATGAAATTTCATGGGCAAACTTTCACTTCGAAAGAATAAAAACGCATGATAGTGGATAATAAGTTTTTATCGATAATTGATTAAATGCACATGCTACACGAATAATCAAGAGTTATTGATGCATTATCCTGATTATCTAGGTTACAATGTCGTTTCGACTTATAGAGAAGGGGAATATATTATTTTCTTATTTTGGCAACATTCGTTTAACATACTATCAATATATATTAGACTTAGGAGGACCTTCCAAGAGATAAGTCACCAATAGGAAAGTTAATGGGTTGCCAAGCCCAAGGACGTAGTACGGAAACTTTTGGGTTTTAATTTAATCAATTTAACATGTGAATTAATTCAATTAGGAGTCAGCACTAATAAATTATTGGTAGGTTGATTAGACCCCTATGTATGAACTAGAGATACAATGGGTTTGGGAAACTTAATTACATTAGATTAATCTAACTCCATTTTTGGTATAGTACCTTTATCCTGTTATTTTCAAAAATATTTTGTAGGCAATCTTGATTAATTTTAAGGCTAACCACTAGGGTGCACAATCAAGGATCTAGCACTTGATAAACCAAAGCAACAAATAAAAATTGCCAAGAACAAAGCACAACTTTACTATGATGAATTTCCCAATATACAAAAGATGTTGATTAAAAAAGAAAAAAAGGAAAAAAAAAAAAAGTAGCATGCATAGCTTAAACTAAACTTTAAGTTCTAAATAATCATGCAATCTCAAACTAAAAACTATTTTTTTATGTTTTTCTATATGCAATTTTAACCCAAGTTTAATATGCACGAATTATTGAATTAATGACGTTTGAGATGACTTGATTTTAATGACAAGTAAAATTAATATGAACTATTCTAAAGATGATGTGGCAAGTGGTGACAAGGCATGGAATTGATGCAATGTCAACATTTTCTGGGATTTTCTTTTAAAAGTTAAAATAGGAAAGTACTTAAAATACGATATTTACCGAACTTAAATTAAGAAATAATTAATGGGGTTTACTCCCCAATCCACTTTCATCTCTTTTAAAAATTTTATTCTCTCTGACGTGAGCGAGCTGAGCGAATTGAGAGTTTGAGACAGCACGACGATCGAGAGTTCTTCTTCTTCTTCTTCTTCGAGATCGAATTTGATGGCAGATTCGGATATTGGTATTTGGCGTTTTCTTCTTTTTCTTTTCTTTTTTGGATTCCAATTGGCTCTCTCTCTCGCTTATAATTTTCCATATGGTTTTGTGTGTCATTCTGACTTTTTGCCAAGTGGATTTTGTGTTGTTTTTAAGTTGTTAAGTAGGAGAAAACTTGTTATTTGTCTCAGATTTTGAGCCATCATGGTATGGTGATTTTCGCGTGTGAGTATAATTTTGGTTTAAGAATCATCACTAAGTGGCTGATTCATTAAAAGGGAAAGGGAAAAAAAAGGGAATGTTCTCTAAGTGAAGAACTGTGAAAATAATGACATCTGCATAATTGGTGCTGTTTGTCCACCAAGCTTGTGCTGTATCTCCAAAGTTGCTTTCAAGTTGGGACGGTGGTTTGGGCGCGCATTTCGGACTAGCAACTTCTTTTAGTAGCATCCAAAATTAGAAGTTATAATATCAAGATTAGAAGTTAAAAATCCAACACGGGCTAAGCTATGTTTGCTTGTCAGACGTGGATCTCTAGTCAAAGCCCATCGTTGACTCATCTCGTGGGCTTCCATTCAACGCAAAGGTAAAAACAAGATGAGAAGAGTGTCAATGTCAATGTACAGAAGTCCCTGTTATGCAATTATCAAACCAATAAGAAGTATGTCATATTGTATGTATTCCCCATTTCAACATATTATGAGTGTTAAAATCTCTGAATGCATCATATTAACAAGGGTTAGAATTTACTTTCCTGTAGCAAATTCAAATTATAAATCATGTCAGATCATCATCTCCAAAAATTATAATTATCATTAAATCAAGCCAGACTAAGATGTTTCTTAGACTCATATTGTATTAAAACATTAAAATCTATTTTCATAAACATGCTAGAAAAGACTGATAACATTTGGAGAAATAACTTTGTAACCTAACATGATTATTTTTAATCTTAGTGCACAACTACAAATATGTTTTCGAGGTCCTACTATACGGTGACATAAGAAAAAAAGGAGAATGTTTTTGGCTAATTGACAGTAATCTTCCTTTAAAATTCATAATTTTTGTTCATAACAGCAACTTATCTGTCATGTATCATTTTGTAACCTTCTTTATAGAATATAATTTTTCTTTTGTCGTCGCAGATAATATAGATTCTATGATTTGTAATGGTCCAAAAAAACTAACAAGCTACCTAAGTTTGTAGTATGTATCTTTTTCAATTAATTAATAAATTACCTAATGGATCGTAACTTTTATTTGACATTGGCATAGTTTTCCTTAGATAGTCGTAAATTCTTTCAATCACATGGTTCGTAATTTTTCATGAAAATGAAAAATCTACCTAAGTTGATAACAAAATTTTTATGTTACTAGTAGTAAAATATTCTTCACTCATTGGGAAAGTAGGAACTCCCTTCTTTTTCAGAAATTAAAATAAGAAAAAGGATGCATCTCAGTTCCGTGGTTAGTTCACTTGTCAAGGCTCATTTTGTTCACACACACACACACACACACACACACACATATATATATATATATATAGAGAGAGAGAGAGAGAGAGAGAGAGAATCCTGCAGAGCCAAGTGCCGGTTAGGGCTTTTCTTCTTTTTCTCGGTAGCTCTAGTTTGCTTCTGCGATTCGATCGTCACCGTCGATTCTTCCGTCCACGGCTACTTCAACGAAACTTTCACCTCCCGCTCCAACACCTTCTTCTTCCATGCAGGCAGTGAAGGCCTCCGTGCTCCGAGGTCTGCGATCCCACCTTCTTTTGATAGCTCCTAATGCCACGACCAGCCCCAAGGGGAAGTCCTTCATCAGGTACGGATTTTTCCATTCTCTACTCTGGCTGCGATTCAGCTCCAAGAGATTTTGGTGGTCTCGTCTTGTTGCCTTGGAAGTTTGCTGGTGTCCCAATGGATGAACCGTCTTTGTTGGTTTCTGGGAAGTTATGCTGAAATGGTGAACACGTTTGATTTCTTAGGTTCTATGTGATTTACACACACACACACACACACACACACGAGAATGCCATCGAAGTCCTTAAAATGAAATACTCGAAATTGCCCACGTGTCATTAAGGAATTTTTTACTTTTCAATTTAAATTTTTGGACTTAATTGTAATTTTTCAATAAAGGATTAAGAGTTAATTAGAAATTTAAGATTCGATTGCACGTTCTAAGGAAGATTTGGGACTTGATCAAATAAATTGGGAAGTCGCTTAATTATTTTGCAATTATTTCTAACAACATTAAAAAAGCAAAATAACAAATGTTATGTAACGATCTCCTTAGGCTTCATAATTATAATTTTGAGTCACATACATAATGACATTTGAGAAAATTAAACCATCCGCTCCCATCGATATATCATAGTACTGATAAGACAAGATATTCATTGTTTTCTAGATCCCAGGAGACACGGAATTTTCGCACAACCCTCCCCCCAATTTTCCTTGCCTCTTTTCCGCACGGCCCGGAGCACTTTTGTCCTCGTCAAAAAGCCTCTCTCGCTCTCTCTCTCTTCGTTTTTCTCCCTCGTCGCCCAGCAAAGCCCAACACCTGTCTCATCGATGGAGCGTTTCGCTTGGCCTGAGAACCTCTCCGCAAGCCGCAAGCACGCGATCCAGGATCTCCTCCATGACCAGAATCCCACGAAGAAGCTCAGAGATCTTTTCGACGCTCACTCTCAAACTGGCAATAACACAGGGCAGCCCCTGTTCGCTGAAGATCTGTTCTTCAACGTCCTCAGGTCGTTCGGCAACTCCATATCTGAATCGATGAGCGCCGAGTCCGACGAGGTCTTGCAGCTCCCGACCAACGCCTGTGTCAGGTCCGAGATCTCGGAGGGAAGTGAAAGCATCAAGCCTCCGATCCCAAGGTACGCAAGGGCCAAAATTCGCGTCTTTGTACTTTTGACTTTGTCTGAAAAGTAATTTATTTATTTAAATGAAGTTTCCCGCAATTATAATAACATATGTAAGTTTCTTTTTTGGCAAGTGTATTTACATCAATGGAGCGTTTCGCTTGGCCTCAGAACCTTTCCACAAGCCGCAAGCGCATGATCGAGGAGATCCTCCGAGCCCAGAAGTCCGTAACGACGCTCCTAGATCTGTTCAGCGCTCAGTCCCAAGCTGGCAATAACATACAGCTGCCCTCGTCTGCAGAAGATCTGCTCGAAGACCTCAAGGAGTCGTTCGCCAACAGCCTATCCTTATTGGGGATGGCCGAGTCCGACGAGGTCTCGCAGGTCCCAACCAAATCCTGTGTCAGGTTCGAGGACTCTGATGAGGAGAGCACTAGTACCCCGGTCCCGAGGCAATTAAGGTCTTTATTTATTTTATTTTCTATTTTTTACTTCTGACTTTGTAAAGTAATTTATCGATTTAAGTAGTGTTTCACGCAATTAAAAATAATAATTATAAAGCTTCTTTTTGGGAAGAAATCGCATGTTTGAAAATGACAGTGTGAAGATCTCCCTTCAACGTTTAGTAGTTTGATAAAATCAAAATTTATCCTATTTTGTGTTTGCTATCTCCTTAAAATATAATAGAGTTGGATATAAAATGGATAACTCGGATAAAATAAATTTTACACAGAGCATAGGATGAAAGAGGTTTTACAAGGAGCTAAATTATCTATATTTGTCTAAGTAATTCTAACAAAAAAAGAAGAAGTAAAATTACTCATTTTTGCTCAAAAAGACTTTAGATAGATAGACAAGACTGGACTAGAATTTGATTTTCAAGTTCGAGTTACCTAGGTACCTCACAAATGATGCATCCATTTTCATTAATTTTTCATATATATTTTATTTGTTCTGTTTTTTGTTCAGATTTATACATAAATCTTAATAATTCTAACATGAATTGGGAATTACCCATTTTTTTTCGTAGAGGGACTTCGAATACATGGACAAGATTGGATGACCATGAATTTGTCTACGACGGGTACTCATGGAGGAAATATGCTCAAGAAGCGATTCTCAAGTCGGAGTTCCCAAGGTACTTCACAAATAATTTATCCATTTTCATTAGTCTCTCATATATAGGAGAAAAATAATTTATGAAGTAGAAAGAACTCTATTATTGCTTGATGTCTAAAACAAATAATATGTGGGAATCTTTACAAAAAATCATGGCTTCAAATCAATCATACATTTAATAACTTAAGCTTTTGAAATAGTTAGTAGTGGTACACAAAAATCTCACAATAAGAAACACATCCATCTATCGACCTGGCTAAATTATTTATGCTTCTCTCATGATGAACAATTAAGGAAAATGTGTTATTGCTTGTGATTAAAGCTGTGTTTGTAGGAACTACTACGGATGCTCTCACAAATTCGACCAGGGGTGTCAAGCGACCAAGCAGGTCCAAAAGATAAAGGATGACCCACCCATCTACAGAACTATATGCCAAGGGCACCACACTTGCAAGTAGGGATAAACATGGTATTAGGGTAGAACTTGAAACTTGGAACCTAAAAATCGGACCAGGGGAACCTATCTAGTTTTAGATTCTAAGGTATGTACGGTAGGTTTCAAATTCTAAAAATTAGAGAACTTGGAAAACCTGTTTCGATGGATAGGTTCCAGATTCTAAATAAGTGAAACCTTGAATAAGTTTTTGTATTTTTCTTTATTAATGTCTTTGCGCGATCCCACGATATTTCATAACATCCAATGATGAGTGTGTAATCTAAAATCACTAGTTTGAGCTTCCATTTTACAACTGAGACTTTTATTCTATTAATGTTTTATAGTTTTCATCTATCTAAATATAATTTGTGGTCAATTGATTGTAGCAACAAGTAGTAATACTCCAATCATTTAATTGATAATACACATGGAACCTAGTAGACCTTAGACCAATCATGGAATCTGTGACAAGATAGATTCCAAGTTACAAGATATGTAAGGTACATTCTAAGTTCCAAAATATGATAAACTT
Organism: Eucalyptus viminalis; assembly: GCA_014182385.1. Lineage (NCBI taxonomy): Eukaryota > Viridiplantae > Streptophyta > Magnoliopsida > Myrtales > Myrtaceae > Eucalyptus > Eucalyptus viminalis. The sequence goes on from CM024526.1 coordinate 11,691,244, forward strand.
GTTCCGACGGGTAAGTTCCATATTCTGAATGGAACTTATACGAAAACTGGAACCGTTTACCCTATCTATGAGAACTTCATCCTTAAATCCCCCTCACTCATCCTGAACTCACCAAGCCTAGGGGCTCCTCCGTCCCCCAAAGTTTCAACACTAGCCTCATTGAACAAGACGACGACAACACCAACCCTACCTTCTTCAACTTTCTATTAGTGAATCATGAGCAAAAGTTGCCCAGTGGGCATGATCTGAATCCCCACGGCCATGGCCATGGCCATGATGACAGTAGAAAGAACAACAATCAATCCACATCATTGGATTATTACGCTCCGCATCATCTAATTATTATGCTTCTGTTGAGGAGATCTAAACTGTGTCCTCAGATCAAGGGGATGTGATGCTTAGGGTCTCATAGCTTTGATATGGTTGTGGGGTCTGAGTCTCATGATCTGTTAGATTATGAATTTCTATGTTGAATTTGGTGGAGGTTTCTTGATTAAAATGGGAGGTGTTTTGGTAGAATGAATTTCCTTGAAACTACAATCCTTTGCCGCGGTTTATTTAGGAGCAAAAGGAGCCATATAATTGCTAGTGTAATGAAAATGATTCCTATTCTTGTGAGCCAGCCTTCTTTTGTCGAAAAATATTTTGTAATTACGGGCTTTTTTATATCCTGTAAAGATTCTCTCAATTTGAGGGACACCAAATACACTTCATTTCCAGAAAAGAAGGTGCAAATACGCATCATTGCAATCAACTCAGATTTACATGGTAAACATCACTAATTATCTGCAAATGAAAATTTATTCCGTAGTAAATTGACTTTATATTGATCAACACGAACTGATTACATCAAGGACCAAGAAGCAAAAAGTTCAAATTCTATGATCAAAATATACTAGAATGTTACATATCCAACAAATGCACACCCTCTTAAAATCTAAATCATCAACAATTGCTGCTGCATAATGGACAACATTGATCTAGAGGTTCATAAGTGACTTCTCCATAGCACGTAATTTCAAATGCAACTCAAAGGTGATTCTCCTTTGATGGTCCCAACATCCTTTGAAGCGGTTATTGACTGTGAATCTCGCAGTTTGAATCACAGCATCAACGAGAGGCAGAGACTGAAAGTAGCTTGGAGTTCTGGCCCTCCACTGATTAATGCGATGCCTCCAAAGTAGCTTCAAGAAAAACCAACGAAAATCCCTTCTCTTAGGGGTCTGCTTCAACCAAGATAGTTCAACATATCAATTACCAATGCTTCAATGAATGAATTTCATTTGCAAAATGCGAAACCAAATCCAATGAGAACAACCGCACTTTAAAATAGGTGAGATTTGGATTCACTATGATCATCACAAAACTGCAAGCCAGGAAATGAACAACCTCCTACAAAGCAATTTATCGTTCTTTCTGCTTCTAAGATTCCAGCTCCAGTCCATTTAATTTGACGAAAAATACCTGGAATCACAATGCTTGACCGATCAGGTTTTGGTGGGTCGACTCACCTGAAGAATGCACATGGTTGGATTTGCACTGTAGAAAGAAAGGTCAGAAATCACAATGCTTGCCCTGTCTCCAATGTCTCACGCTAGCTAGGTTGATTTTGCAGTAAAAAATTAATGCGAATGTTCTCACCGAACTCAGTGCAAACATAGATGCTAAAATCAAATGTTGCTGCTTCAGATTTGACTAAATCGAACATGATAGAATCATACAACTAATTCCTATTATAGTGCTAATTCCAACCTCACAAATGTTAAATTGAAGGAATGTGCAAGTTTAGCGATACCTAAGTAGTTGGTGACAAGAGTGTCTATATCGATGTACCAAAATCCCAATTATGCGATTATCGAATTAATAATAGGATTTCACATTCTAGTAAATCCCTCATTAGTTGAGTGACAAATTTCCACATATTATAGGTGAAAATCGCTGAATGCATCATATTAACTGGGCTTAAAATATACTCTCACGTGTCAACTTCAAATCGTAAACCCATGTCAAGTTCATATTCATCATAGTAAGACATTAAGTTTTTTCTATATTAAAAGTCAGCTGAACAATGATGTGTTTTTTAAATTCATATTTTTTCTTATCGAAATTAGGCTTTGTCAAAAGATCTACTTTCATAAATGCGGAATCAGAGATATCATTTGAAGGATACTTCTGCACAGTTGGGTAAGAGAAAAAAAGGGTAACGACTCCTCCTAATTGATGGTGGCCTAGGCTTTCCATGAACTTTGTGATTTTTAAATTAATATCAATTAACCTATCACATATCATTTTGTAACTTTTATTTATCAGGACGTAATTTTCTTTTTGTCATCGTAAGTTATATAGACCCGATAATTCGTAATAGTCCACAAAAAAAATAATAAGAAAGTCATCTAATGAAGTTAACAATATTTTTCTTTTCCTATTACCAGTAAATTATCTAAACAATGGTAAATTTCATTTGACACCCATAGTTGATCTCATTAATAGTAAATTTAGCTGTAAAATATTCTTCTACAACTTTCTTTGGAAGGAGTAATTTACCATGAAAATTCGTAATCTGCCTCAATTAATAACCATTTTTTTAGGGAAAAAATTATCAAAAACCCCAAACTATGCCCATCACGACATATCTATCATAAATTTTTCTATAACATAAAAAATTCCAAACTTATACATGTGTGTTACATTTACCCTCTATCAAGGTTTTGTCAATGAGAATCGTTAAAAATTTGCCTACATGTACGTCGAAAAGCAAACAACGTTGACATGGTGTCCACGTGACTTAAGTGAAACAAAAGTAACATTGTTTTGACTTCATCTGATGGAACATCGATAAAAGGTAAATGTGTCACATAAATATAAGTTTGGAATTTTATATCACAAGAAACAAATAAGATAAATGTGTCATTGTGGGCATAACTTGAGATTATTAATGTCACAAAAAAAATTTCAAAGTAAATATGTTACTGTAAGTATAGTTCATTATTTTTAGTGGCTATTTTCCTAATTGTTATCCAAAAATCCAACATAGAATGTAGACCGGCTACATAAAGGCACTTATTGGAAAAGTAGAAATTCCCTATTTTTTAGAAATTAAAATAGAAAATGGAAGCATCTCAATTTCGAGGTTAGTTCACCTGCAAAGTTCTTTTTGCTCATAAATAGAGAGAGGGAGAAGGAAATGGAAGTGAGAGAATCATGTAGAGCTAACCGTCAGTTAGGGCTCTTCTTCTTTGTAGCTTTGGTTTGTTTGTGCAATCCAATAATCACAATAGATGCTTCCATCCACGACTCTACTTCAACAAAGCCTTCACCTCATGTTCAATTGCCTTCTTCTTCCATGGCGGCAGGGGAAGACCTCCACACTCCCCAGTCTACAATCCCACTTTCTTCAACAGCTCATAATATTATGATGAGCTCAAGGGGAAGTCTTTCATCAGGCATTGTCGGGAGTGACTTTGATAATTTTTAATAATATTACAATGTTTTTTTTTCTCATTATTTTCTCTTCTTCTTCTTTTTTTTTTTCCTTTTTACCTTTTCCCCTTCATTGGCCATTGCCAGACTACCCTTGCCAACCCAAGCAAGGGCTGCCCTCGCCTAAGTCTGGTGACCTACACAGACCATTGACAAGGCCTGACGATGGTTGAGAGAAAAAGGAAAAAAGAAGAAAAGAAAATTAATAAAAATTTCAAAAATTAAAATAACATTAAAAAAATTTAATGTCATCACTAGCAGTGTCATGTAGGATGACTAGCATTCATGTGAGTGATTTCTAGCCAAAATTGGTCGTATGACTAAATTAGCAAAATGTAAAAAGATTTATGACTCAATTATCAAAATTAAAAAGTTTATGATTCAATTAGCGAAAGTGCAATAACTTTAGGACTTTTTGGACAATTTTGCCTCATTCAAGATAGGACTTATAGTGACAAAAAGAAAAGGATAGGACTTGTGCTTCATTTATCAACTTTTTTTACTCCTCCATTGTGCAACCGAGCATGGAGCTGGCGTTTAAAGTCGCAGTTCACAAGTTTGTCTCACCCTTCCGAGCCTTGTGAATTCGATACTCTGGCTCATTGGTTCACTCAAGCCTATTACAATGATTGGTATGCCTTTGATGCTATACATATTTGCTCAATGAGGCTAACCTCTTGTTTTGGAATGAACTTTTCCTTACTAGGCCAAGAACTTTTAAGTGTCATGTCAAGATATTTACCACGCTCTCGCTCGTGTCCGAGTTTAGGTTCATCACCGCATTAGCCTGGCAAGTGCGTTCCCATGCCATGGATACTAAACTGGGTTCACTTTATTGCTTGCTCATGCATATGCTTGCTTCGGCTTTTTCATCTGCCTTGATATGGAATTTTACGATGTGCTCAGCGGGGTCCTCACTCATTAATGCTCGGTCAAGCTCACTTTGTTGTCTTGCTTACTCTTTGTTGTTGCCAATGCAATGTTATGAGCAATTTTGGTGATTAGTGTTCGTTCCTGTTGTTGAGAGAACTCTACCATCCGAATATTCTTATCGTTCATTGGCAAAGATACTTGCTTCAGGCTGGGACTGGAGGACTTTTCCCATCTTAACCCATAAATTGGAAGCAAGTAGAGTGTCTCCATCCAGTTTTGGCTGGCTGAAGTGCGCGTAGTCTCTCATCTTTTCCCCTTCAGTTTCCTTCCACCTAGGCGACCGGCTACTTCCATTTAAATATACGAATATTTCATTTCTTTAATCACAAAGATGACTTCATTGCTGACCAGTCAATTATTTTGTTATTCTCAAGTAAGTGGAGTGTGCTTTTTATGCATTCTTGTCCCCCTCCCCTGCCAAGCGATGTTTCTCCTCTGTTTCTCTGCATGTGATGTCATTTGCATTAGGAGAACATTGGATTGGTAAAAGAAAAAGTAGGTGTTGGGGATAACGGGTCCCCGAAAAGCGGATTCGACAATAAATCGAACCCCTAAATCAATGCGGAAGACAAGCCCAGGAAAACAACACGTATCACCAATCCTAAAGCACACCATGGATTCGAGCGTACCTTTTAAGCCACAGATTAAACACCGATGTCGATAGAGAAAGAGAAACCTGGTCCTATTCGATCCGGTGAAGCAAATTCGCCTTCGCGCTTCACTGTTTTCCTTTTGGGAGAGAGAGCGAGAGAGAGAGAGAGAGAAAGGAGGGATGCGTACGTACGTTTTCTATTTTCAACAGGTAGTTCTCTCTCTCTCTCTCCTCCCCTTTTATATGTCCCTCCATCCACGGGCCATATTCCCGTAAGCTAGGCTTTTTGGGCCCAGCTTGGGCGGACGGGCCTTAAGCCCATCACTAATAAAACCATCATCTCCCACTCGCACATGGTGGGCCGAACAAGATTCTCTTTACCTCTCTTCAACATTCATACCGGTGAATAATCCGTGGGACCAGCATACTTTGAGAGCTCGTTGCTATACATCTGTTAGGAATATATAGCAGCTCATAATGGGCGTCACGCTTTGAGTAGATTTAGTATGCAGTACCCTAGATCGATCGATCACATTTTATATCTCTCTTGATCTCTTTTAAACATGATATATATATATATATATATATATATATATATATATATATATATATTGTATTCACAATTATAATTATCCCAAAGACAGTCATAATTGGTCGACCAGGTGAATACAAAACTACAATGTGATTTCCTAAAATCGATCTTCCTCTTTTCTTTAAACTCTCAATTTCAGTTCAGCTTGCTTTTCTAGAAATGTCCCATTAGATCGAATCAACTCATAACCATTGACAACATCCTAAGATAGCAAACACTAAATAAAAACCTTGAGAATAAGTAAAAGTCATAAGGGTACTAAAATTTGAGGAACTCTTTTCCTCAAGAGTCTCACACGTCATAAAAGTTGAGATCAAACTTTTTCAATTTCAGTTCAGATTGCTTTTCTAGAAATGTCCCATTAGATCGAATCAACTCATAACCATTGGCAACATCCTAAGATAGCAAACACTAAATAAAAATCTTGAGAATAAGTAAAAGTCATGAGAGTACTAAAATTTGAGGAACTCTTTTCCTCAAGAGTCTCACACGTCATAAAAGTTGAGATCAAACTTTTTGCCACTCTTATTGGTCGGCTTATGCATACGTAGTATGAAATACGTATTACGGTATTAACTCTTTTCCCATGGAGCGTATGTCTACACCTTTCAATACCGTACATATGATAATTCAAACATACCCAATGTCTAACTTGAGTTCACGTATCTACTCATTTACAAAATTCATCAGAACTCACATCATCTTAGACAGATAAAGTAAAATATGTGGGGTATTTTACTTTCAGACATAGTAAGATATTATGTCCTCATCTTAACACTCAGTTAAGGCGACATACGTATTTTAAGCTTGAGCTCTCCATTATCACCTAGATAATAAGCTTAAAAATAGTCTCATCTCTATTTATCACACAGTAAATAGAGGCGATTACCCGTGTGAGTGGGCTAATCTTTTATCTATCCGACATACTTCCTCAACTTAAAATAATACACTAAGTATTAAGATGCATAAAGATCAAACAAAGATTCATAGGCATTACTAATGAAACAACACTAGTTCATAAATGTAAACAACTCGGAAATTACAATCCAAGACATCGACTCTACGCAATCCTAGAGATTTTACATTACCACAAAACACATCTCTAGGTATTGGCTTTGTCATAGGATCTGCTACCATTATGTGCGTAGATATGTACTGTAAATTCACATCCTTTCGTGCAACCATATCTTTTACAAAGTTATACTTTGTATCTATATGTTTAGTCTTGCCATGATACTTTGGATCTTTGGTGTATGTTATAGCTGCTTGGCTATCATAGTTAACCAATAATTGATTTGCAGCTTTCTCAATAACACCTAAATGATCCAAGAATCTCTTAAGCCAAACTCTTTTTTGTACTGCTGCTGATAATGCCACGAACTCAGCTTCCATCATGGATAAAGCTATGCACGTTTGCTTCTTACTACTCCATGATATGGTGCCATTGCTCAGTAAGAAAGCAAATCCTGAGGTAGATTTCATTTCATCTAAATCTCCTCCCCAATCAGCATCTGAATAGCTTTCAAGTCACAGATCATTTCCTTGGTAATTCAACTTGTAATCAGCAGTTCCTTTCGATACCTAAGTATCCTCTTAACGGTTTTCCAATGTGCTGGACCTGGATTGGATTGGTATCTACTCACCATTCCAACTGCAAAACATATGTCGAGTCTTGTACACATCATTGCGTACACCAAGCTCCCAACAGCACTAGCATAAAGAACATGTTTCATTTGTTCCTTTTCTTGTGGAGTCCTTGGACACAGTATATGGCTCAATCATTCACCTTTTGCAATAGGAGTGTCTATGGGTTTACAATCCTGCATACGAAATCGTTCAAGAACCTTGTTTATATATGTTTCTTGTGAAAGAGATAACGATCTCTTCGAACTCTTGAAATCTTAACTCCAAGAATGTATGCAGCCTCACCCATATCTTTCATCTCAAAATTGGAAGACAACCAACTCTTGACAGTATGAACAAACTCCATATTACTTCCAGCAATTAGTACATCAACATATAATGATATGATCACAAATTGATCCTTGGATCTTTTGATATATACACAATGATCCTCATCAATCATTGTAAAATCATATACCATCACGGCATTATGAAAACGTATATACCATTGTCTCGATGACTGCTTAAGGCCATATATCAATCTTAAAAGTCGACATACCTTTTATTCTTGGCCTTTCACTATGAAACTAGCAGGTTGTTCCATATATATTTCTTCCTCTAATTCTCTATTGAGGAAAGCAGTCTTTACATCCATCTGATGTAACTCAAGATCCATACCAGCCACTATTGCTAGAATAATGCGAATCGAGGTAAATCTCACTATAGGAGAAAACATATCTTCATAATCTATTCCTTCCTGTTGATTATACCCCTTCGCCACAAGGCGAGCCTTATGCCTTTCTATTGAGCCATCAGCCTTTCGCTTTATTTTGAGAACCCACTTGTTCCTAATAGCTCTGCGTCCTTTTGGAAGATCAACCAGTTCCCAGACTTGGTTTGATTTCATTGACTCAATTTCCTCTTCCATTGCATGAATCCATTTTTCCTTACTAGGGCAATTCAGAGCCTCATTAATATTTCTTGGCTCATCCTCATTTTGCGGAGCAACCATAAAAGTTTCCCCTTCAATGTCAAAACGTTGACAGGGAATACTTTGGCGACTTGTTCGCCATATAGGAGATTGTACACTTTGCACATCATTCCCCATCATGCTCCCACTTGGATGAGATAATGATGATGTCGTCTCATCATGAGGTTGTAATTGAGAATGAGTTGAATTCAATTCATCACTTCTCATATTACTCCCACTTGGATGAACTCTACTAACATCATTATCCCGATCCAAGGTCTCAAATAGGGAGTAATATTCCCATATTTTGCCCTTCTTAGGAAATTCATCCTCTAAGAATGTGACATCCCGTGATTCAAATTTAGTTATACTCCCACTTTCCTGCTCACCTATGAACACATACCCTTTCGAGTGTTCAAAATATCTTATGAAAATACTATTCTTTCCTCTGGGACCCAATTTCCCAAACTTGTGAGAGGACTCATGTGTATAGGCAGCACAACCCCATGGCTTAAGAAAACTTAAGTCTGGTTTTCTACCTGTGCATAACTCATATGGAGTGAAAGTAACTGATTTAGAAGGCACACGGTTAAGTATATAGGCAGCGGTTAACAACGCATCACTCCAAAAGGTAATAAGTAAGTTAGTATGCGCCATCATGGACCTAACCATTTCTAGTAGGGTTTTGTTTCTTCTCTTCGCAACACAATTTTGTTGAGGAGTATATAGAATAGACAACTGTCTTTCTATTCCTTTTTCATCACATAATTTTCTGAACTCATCAAATAAATATTCTCGACCTCAATCGGATCTCAATGCTTTTATTTTCTTGTCTAATTGATTCTCTACCAGGTTCATAAACCTTTTGAAACAATTTATTGCTTCAGATTTATGAGAAATCAAATAGACATATTCGAATCGAGTATAATCATCTATAAATGTGATGAAATAAACAGCCCCATGCCTTTCTTTCACATTCATTAGACCACAGACATCAGAATGGATTAAATGCATAGGAAATTCAGCTCTTTTACCTTTCCCAAATGGTTTCTTTGTCGTTTTCCCTTCTAGGCAATGCTTACATATGGACAAATTGACTTTTTCAATGTTGCCCAGCAAGCCCTCTTTAGCTAGTCTATTCATACGCTGTTGGCCAATATGACCAAGTCTTGCATGCCACACTTTCACATCATTATCATATTTATTAGGAGACGTAAGAAGGGAATAACAAACATTTGCATTAACATAATCAATATCTAATACAATGAAACCATCCAAAAATAACCACAACCATAGTAATTTGTATCCAAAAACAAATTCACACATCTACTATAAAAGTTCATATTAAAACCTAATTTAACCAACACTAATACGACACTAAATTCCAACGAATCTCCGGAGCATACAATACATCATGTAGGAACAAAGTGCGTCAACCACGCATATTCAGTTGGCATGTGTCAATTCCTTTCACTTCAGCTCTGGAGTTGTTTCCCACATAGATCCATTTAGTTCCAATTGGTACTCGTCGAAATTCCACGAAGGATCCTCTATCCTTCGCTACATGGTCTGTCACTCCTGAATCCATAGTCCACAAAGGATTAGACTCAGTTAAAAACACAAAACTCGACACAAAAGCAAAATTCTGAAAAGTACAAGGGATACATACCTTCTTTGGCTCACGACAGTCGCGAGCATAGTGACCCTTCTTGTCACAGTTGTAGCATTTCACCCTTGCAAGCTTTTTCATTCAAGGACGCTTTCCTCTTCCATGTTGGTTAAACTTGGGTTTCATCCCTAAAGGACCTTCTTCCTTGCCTTTTCCTTTATCAAGCCAGTTAAAACGTTTACGCTTGGAGCTCGAAGCTCCATTTGAGCTAGAACTAGCATGATAAAGTTCAACATTCGGCTTAGCCGCCAAGAGGCGGTCCTCTTCCAGCTCAAGATGGCGCACTGCATACTCAAAAGATTTGATATTTTCATTATGGGTCAGGTGCACCTTCATATGCTCCCAACTGCGAGGCAAGGAACGAATCACTTTGCTTGCGCTTTGCTGCTCATCTCGTGAGGACATGGCCAGCATCTTTCAGCTCATTTATCATGTTTGACATTTTTCTAAGATGTTGTTTCATGGTTTGATCATGAGGCTTCTTATAGGAGTCAAACCTAATAGTGAGCTGTCTCAGTCTGGTCACCGAAGTATGACCAAATCTAGCTGCCAATGCCTCCCACATTTCCTTGGCATTGTCAAAACGCCTAAACTCTCGCATGACGTCATTTTCCATGTTGCTCAGCAACGTGATGCGAGCAAAAGAGTTCTTTTGTTTCCATGCAGCAAAAGCTTCCTTATCTCTTTTGTGTTGTGCAGTATTTCCTTCTTCAGGTTCTACCATGGTCAGGTTAAGAGCCTCAAGTGCCTCTTGCTCTTCCGGCACATATTGGATTTTCATGTGCCATATCTCATAGTTGTCATCATTGAGCTTTTCACCTTTGTTCAGCTCGGCAACTATGCTCTTCGTGGCTGAAGCCATTGATCTGAACACATCAGACATATATGCACGAATTATTAATGCCTATCATTTATGCATCCCTATTTGCATAGACCCATCATATTAATGAATAATTTCAAGTAATGCTTCAAAATCAGAAGGTCACTATGTTTCCAATCATCCTCTAAAATCCTAACTTAAAACTATCATTAATATAATTGTCTTATGCAAAATAAATTTTATGAAGTTACAAAAACTTCTATAACTACCCACGCTAACTACCCACAAAGAACCGGTAATAGCAAAAGTAACGAGATAATTGACATACAATATAATAATGCTTTCATATAATACAACTAACATATAGGTTGCTACATCAACAACAATCAAGTAGTAAGTATTACATAAGATGTCCACAAAGCACACTTAACTAAGAAAATAGCTAATACATCTAACACCAAGCCAGCACAAGAACTGGGAAAGATCCTCTTCTGTTCAATTTCTTGATCTTTTCCCTTGTAACAATGCAGTAATATTCATTTACAAAATCCATCACAATTTTCTTATATGAAGCAGCTTCGTTGACATCTCATATGTGATTCAACACATCTTGCCATTCAGGTGGAAAAGTGTTTATGAAAAATCGCACCATTTCTGACTGTGGCATAGGACGACCATTCCATATGACCTGTTGAATTTTCCCGTTGACTTCCAGGATAGGATCAATTAAGTCACCACTCTCCCATCGATGATCAGTCAGCTCAGCTATCAACTTAGACAGCCTATCTTTTTGTTCATCGGTAACTACGCGAATAGGTGTGCGTAACCTCAGGGGAGGCATTGTTCATGCAACAAATGCAGAACTGTTCCTGCAACAAATGCAGAACAAATAAGGGATCACAAACAATCCACATAGACTTAATTGAAAAAGAAACACATTCTTTTCCTTTTTTTTTCTTTTTTGGTCAACAGTCAACGGTTGCCGGTCAAATGTCAACAGTCAACGGTCAGGTCGTCGGTCGTCGGGCCGGTTCGGGCGAACCGACGGCACATGCCGCGCGCGTGCCGGGCGTCCGCGGTTCGGGTCGAGTCGGGTCATCGGCCGGTGACCGCCCGGCCAACCGTCGTCGTGCTGACGTCATCGATGACATCACCCTAGCGGTTACTGACCGTTGGGTGACTGACGTCAGCACGCGTCGGTCCGCCGATCGGCGCGTGCCGGTTCACCGGCCGGCGGCGAGCACGTGCCAGTTCGCCGACCGGCGCGTGTGTCACACGCGCTGGGCGAGCCAGCGCGTCGCGCCCACGCGCAGCGGCTTCTGGCCGCGCGTATGGGCGCGTGCGGCGTCTCCCGGCGGCGCTCGACATATCGCCAGACTCGTCTCAACGACCCATTTCTCCCTATGCCATCAGAATTTGATTTTGACTTACGAAAACTCGGAAAAATGGGCGAACAGCGCTCGGGTGTCGGGATTTCTCGCCCCGATCCGTACGGCTGAATTACTTTCGCGAAAAATCAATCAAAAAACATCAAACAGGTCGGGAAAACGTGAACTAGGGCTCTGATACCAATGTTGGGGATAACGGATCCCCGAAAAACGGATTCAACACTAAATCGAACCACTAAATCAATGCAGAAGACGAGCTTGGGAAAACAACACGTATCACTAATCCTAAAGCACACCACGGATTCGAGCGTATCTTTTAAGCCACAGATTAAACACCGACGCCGATAGAGGAAGAGAAACTTGGTTCTGTTCGATCTAGTGAAGCAAATTCGCCTTCGCGCTTCACTGTTTTCCTTTTGGGAGAGAAAGCGAGAGAGAGAGAGAGAGAGAGAGAGAGAGAGAGAGAGAGAGAGAGAGAGAGAGAGGGATGCGTATGTACATTTTCTATTTTCAACAGGTACGTTCTCTCTCTCTCTCTCTCTCTCTCTCTCTCTCTCTCTCTCTCCCTCCTCCCCTTTTATATGTCCCTCCATACACAGGCCGTATTCCCGTGGGCCAGGCTTTTTGGGCCCAACTTGGGCGGACGGGCCTTAAGCCCATCACTAATAAAACCATCAGTGGGAAATGAAAAGAATTAAAAAAGAAAACAGGGAGTAGTTGAGTGTGGACGGGGAACTAGTGGGAAGCCAGAAAAACAAAAACAGAAAAAAAAAAAAAAAAAAAAAAAAAAAAAAAAAAAACGGAGAGAGACCAAGGAGAGAACTCGCGAGGAAAGGAGTGGGGAGTATTTTGAATGCCCATCCCCATTAGTCACGGATGAAGATGAGGCGTGTTTTTATTTTTGGTTTGATTGTTAAATGCTATGTGAAACCTCGGAGTCTCTAGACTCGAAAACCAGCACTTTGAAATCTTTGAATGAAACAAAGATACATTTTCCTGTATTTTTTTTTTTTTTTGAAAGTCGTAACACTTTCAAAGTGAGGTAGAAACTCTTTGTCCCATGATCTATGGTTTCCTCGAGCTACCCCACTTCGACAAATTAGCCAAGATTTTGACCAAATACAAAATTATTGAAATTTTAATTTTTTGATAAATGTTCAATTTGATTTCTATTTTTTTAGTTGAAATTCAATTTGGTTCTTAAACCACGTGAAAATTTAATTAATCAAATTGAATGATTTAAAAGTTTAGGGATTACATTGCAAATTATATTAAATATCATTGATTGCATTAAACAAATTATAAATTTAAGGACCATATTATATATTAGTTCAAAGTTTATGGATCAATTGTGTGATTTTCTCATTTATCTCTCATCAACTCCAATCTATATGTTCTCATATTCTTTGAAGAAAAACCACAAAAAAAAAAAATATCAAAAGGGGGAAAATTTCAGGAAAAACAAAATGCTAAGAGAATCTCAATCATCAATCGCATTAACAAACCTTGATCAGACTTGTTTTCTGATGACCACAGGTACCAGCACAATAATGTGAGCTTGAAACTGATGAGCCAAACAGAAGATGATAGATTTGCGACCTTTGTGAGAGAAGACGATTTAAGAGGAAGCTTTTTAGCCTTATGGTTAGGGGTGAGCGTGGTTCCCGAGTAGAACCGGGAACTGGAGAACCAAACCGGAGGTTTCGATTTGGTTCCCGATTCTAAGGGGACTAGTTCCGATCCCCAATTCTCTTTTTCTGGGAACCGACGGTTCCTGGTTTCGGTTCCGGTTCCTATGGGAACCCGAACCGGCCAAGTTTTAAAAAAAAAAAAAAAAACCCTAACCCCCCATGTGATTTCCCCCCTTTTGTTCATTCTTCCCCCTTTCCCTTTCTTTTTTCTCTCTCTCTCTCTTTTCTCCCCTTTTTCCTCCTCATGTCACTTCCGCCCCCCCCAACTTTTTCTTTTCCTCTCTCTCTCTCTCTCTCCCCTCTTTCCCCCTCTCTCGGCTGAAACCCCCCCTTCTTCTTCTCTTCTTCTTATTCTTCTTCCTTCCTCTTGCTGGCCGTTGCTTCACCCACCACCACACCATCGCCCACGCCCTACTCACCACCACCTCTTGGCCACCGAACCCCCACCACCCACCGCTCATCCGACGAGCTGTCTCGCCATTGAGCTTGACGAGCTGTCGCGTCGTCCGCGCCACCATGAGGCACCGCCGCCATCCTCAAGCCACCATCACCACCTCTTGCCGCCACTCGCTTAGTCGTCCAAGTTGTCGTTGCTCCAAACCGTCACCACCTCCACCCGAACCAAGCTCTTCCCCCCTTGGCTGTGGGTTGAGCCGCGACCGCCACCATCTTTGTTGTGTCGTTCGTGTCGTTGTTGGTGTTGTGAGACTCGTGCCTTCGTCGCCGTTGCGCAGCCGTCGCCAGACCCCTCGACACCACTGCTAGACGCCGTCACCCCTCGCTCACCTCGCCACTCAAACATAATTCCTATTCCCTATATAGAGCAAAAAAGAATTGAAATCTAAGCTGCCAGATTTGTGGGGGAAAAGGGTTCTCTTGTGTTTTAGTAAGCAATTCCAATACTTGCAATAGTTGATGGAGCGAAATACTATGATATCATTGAGGGAAAGGGTCCAATAGCTACAAAAGGATCGATAATCCAGGTTTGTTGATGTTGGTTTTCTGTTTTTATTTTCTTGAGCAATATATGAACTGGTAACATTCTATGTTCAATCCTCTGTTATAGGTGCATTTTGACTGTATTTATAGTGGTATTATAGCTGTATCAAGTCGAGAATCTAAGCTTTTAGCTGGACATCACATCATTGCTCAGGTCTTATACTTTGGATTTTCTTTTTTCATTTCATTTTGTTTTTTGTTACAGAGAAATTTCCCTCATTTTTGACTTGTGCCTTATCTGGACAAATGCTTTGCTAATGTGCAAGCTTACTTGGCATTATTAGCCATATGAATTCAAGGTAGGATCTCCCCCGGAAAGGAATGCACAGTGGCTTGTTAACACTATCATATATCTAACCCACTGCACATTTTGGAATTCCCACTATCATATGTCACTCTTGTAGCCTTTCTTCTCTAATTGGCTTGTTAACAACTTTTCCATCGATTGATGAATAGGGTGTCGAACTTGCTGCTGACGAAGGGAAAAGTGCAGCAACTTTAGCGGCTTGCCAAACTTTGGCTGAAGAACTCACAGAATCACAATTCCAACTCCTAGAATACTGGCATTTAAGGTTTCTCCTCCTTCACACTTTTAATGTTTAATTCGTCTTATGTTATTCACGTGATGAGATGCTCATATTGGTTTTCCTGTTCAACAAGAGGGAAGCTCTCAGGCCCGGTATTTTGTTTCCCATTTGAAAAAAATCCTTAAACATTATCCTCTATGTTCTCTATTGACATAAGCTGGTGTTTTATGTTATGTCAATCTAGGATACCACGAGTCAAAGAACTTGAGGTGGAGACCACCACCAATAACCTTAGGGACGAAGCAGGATTGGCAAGACAGATTGAAAAACATGAGAATAGGGAGAAAAGGAGCCGATGACATCGAGAAATTTGAGAATTCGAAGATGTCCTTCCCAATTTTCGACGAAAACCTGTACATAGTGAATGAGAAGAATGATTCTCAATCTAGGGTGAGTGTTTTTTTTTTTTAGTGCTTTTTACTCTTTTACACACTCAAAATGTTTATTTTCTGCGTGTGTTATAGTAATTGAGTTTGGTGACCTGTTGGCTAACTTATTGGTTACTACTAGCTCATATTATCATCAGTCATAGATGTCTTAGAAGTCATCGATGTGACAACTCGCTTACATGTATAAACATGGTGCATCAGATGTCCTTGAATGGCCAATAGAAAATGTCAATTCTGGGACAGCAAATTGATTAATTTTAAGCTGTGTTCTTGTTGTCTAAATATCTACTATTACACCAGCAAAAGATCATCATAGGAAAGGGCGGGACTAAGGCCCCGTTTGGTTCAACATTTGGAATGCTCATTTGGCTCTAAAGTCCCTTGGCCAAATGCAAAAGTGTTTGGTTCGTTTTTTTGCGCGACTTTGGCGAGATGCAATTGCATCTCTAAGTGGCTCTAAGGGCCTTTAGCCCAATGCAGCTCTTGAGGTCTTTTGGAAAGTTGCATCTTCGGAATGCAACTTCAGGATTTATTCATCTCTCTCTCCGGTGGAGAAGCCGATCGACCGCCCAAATAAAAATAAAAATAAAAATAAATATGTTTATATTTTTATATAAAAATATAAAAATATCTATTTTTTATATTTTATGCTTAATAAATATATATTTATAAAAAAATATAATATATATTTATATATTTTATATAGATATAAACATATCTATTTTTTCTCCTTTTTATATAAATATATATTTATATAAACATATATATAATTTTCCTTTTTTGGATTTGAAACTTGCTCGGAGTTGGATCCTTTCGATTTAGAAATCGAAAATAGACTACACTTACGAAGTTGTTCCAACTTATTAATTGGCACTAACCCTAGATCCTTGATCTTGTAGGATTCCCAAGAAATTCTTCGATTTCTTCCGGAAGCAGATGATTCTTCATCTCCTTCTCACGTTCCGTGAATAGCCGGGAATATCCAGAAAGGCATTTAGAGAATCGGTCCGATTCTAGCTCGTTCGTTCCGTTTGAAGATAAATATTATTTATTAATTTATTCACTTAATTTATTCAGAAGTAATTCGCGGCTAAGATTTCAATTCTTCCGTGTTTCAGCAGTAGCATATTGTTCCGTGGAGCTAAGGTCCAAAATAGGGAGAAATAGTGAATGGTCTTATCAATACACAAATGTATAACTCCCCAGGAATTTTAATTGCGCTTCTATTCATCACTGTAGGAGCAAACAAAGAAGGGAAGAACTTGTATTAGTATCTCAATTTCAATTCAAACATGGGTTTGATTCACACTCCATGTTCTGAGAAATTATGTTTAATAAATATATTTTATGTTTATATTTTTATATTTTTTTTATTCATGCTATTTTATATATTTTGTATATATATTTTATATAGATATAAAAATATCTATTTTTTTCTCCGATTGTTTTTTATATAAATAAATATTTATGTCCATTTATAGATATAATGAGTACTAAAAACAAATAGACTACTTTACCAAAAAAAAAAAAAACAAATAGACTGTCTTTACCAAAAAAAAAAAAAAAAAAAAACAAATAGACTGAAATGTATAAGTCTTAAATGGATTTAATCTACATCCATTTATCAACCCATTAAAAATGAACTAGCAGTCTCTCTTCATTTCCACCTTTTTAAGCTTCCACGAATCTTATTTGCCGCCACCTCCATCGCTTATCGCCGCCGCCCATCGAGGTCGTCCGACAGCTCAATCGTCACAGTGTCACTGGTCCTGCACTCCTCACAAACCCTAACCCCCATTTCCAGCAAATAAATCACTCCGGTCACCACCCGCGGTGGGGTTTTTTGTTGCGCAGCTCGAGCAAGAGAGAGGGAGAGAGACAGAGACTAGTCATCATGGTAAGTGAATATCTGCTTCTAGCCTTTGTTTCCCAGCTCTGATACGTAGAGGTGTTAAATGGGTTGTGCAACCCATTTATGGACCCATTTAAGCATAAATGGGTCGTTAATGGGTCAGGCCTTAAGAAATAAGGTATCCTTATGGGTTTTAAAACTAAAAGAACTAAAATAAATGGGTCTTAAATGGGTACCCATTTAAGACCCATTTACAAACTCATTAAAGTCTAAAGATGGGTTGTGCAACCCATTTATTTTTCTTTTCTTTTTTTATTTTTCTTTGTTCTTTTTTTTTTTTCTTCTTTTTTCTTTCCTCTTCCTCCGGTCGCCGGCACGGCGATGGCGGCGACCGGCCGGGCGACCTCGAGGCTCGCCAGGATCGGCCGAGGCTCGAGCCTCGCCCGACCTGCCGCGAGCCTCCGGCTCCTTGGATCTAGCGAGGCGAAGGCCTCGCCCGACGCCGGCGAACCTCGAGCTCGCCGGATCTAGGGAGGCGGAGGCCTCGCCGACGTGCGGCAGGCTCGAGCCTCGCCGATCTGGCGAGACTCGAGCTTGCCGACGTCGGGCGAGCTCGAGCTCGCCGGCGTCGGCGAGCCGGGCGAGCTTGAGGCTCGCCTGTGGCCGGCGACCGGCCAAAGAAAAAGAAGAAGAAGAAGAAGAAGAAGAAAGAAAGAAAGAAAAAAAAAAAAGAAAAAAAAGAAAATTTATATTTAAAAATTAAAATAATTAAAATTTTATTTTAAAAAAAATAATTAAAATTCCATTTTTAAAATAATTATTTTAAAAATTTTAAAAATTGTCCATTAAATTTGTGTTGTATAAAATTATTTTAGCAATACCATTTTTAAATATATATATATATATATAATAAATTAAGTTTAATTAAATGGGTCGAGTATGGGTCAAAAAATTTGCATTTCAATAAACGGGTTAAATGGGTCGATTTGGGTCGGACCATTTATGACCCAACCCAAACCCGACCCGACCCACCCGTTTAACGGGTCTACTGATACGCAACTTGTGCTTGATCTCCCGTTTTGGTCGAGAACTATTGTTTTGTTGGTTCAGAAATTGAAGATGAAAATGAAAAGGGACGCGATTGCCGCGTTAGAAACTGTCGTGTCGATCCTATGGCCTTGTGTCCATATTGCTGCGGAGTCGGTGCTTTTGCCAACTCCAAGGCTTCGCCTTTAGTGGGAGAGTTCTAGAAGAGCGAAGGGTTTTGCGTTTGAAGCTTTTGCGGAGATTTTATGGGTTTTTGCGGTGCTGTTGTGCTAGCGAGTTTTAGTTGCAGCTAGAAGGAAGAGGGCATGTTCCAAAATGAGTGGACAGTTCAAATAAGATGATCATGAGGTCTTTTTCTCTTGCTGCACATGGTTGAAGCCATCTTTGCTATGACATGCGTTTTCTTATCATATGGATGGCTATAGTTCTGGGAACAATATTCATTTACTACTTGTTATGGTCCAAATGCTGATACATTGCGGTGGCCCCTGGTGCCCTTTTGCTATAAAAGCTCTTGTAGTTACTGAAGAAGAAAAGACACAAATTTGGAATTTCCATTTTGGTAAACTGCTAAAGGAGCATATTGCCCATATACGATTGCTTCTGGCTTTTTTTTCCTCTAGTTATAGGCATTTGTAAGTTGATTTTAAACGTAGTAATGGTGTATTATGGACTTCTGAGCACAATCATAGTTGCTCGGCGTACTCTTTTGATTGTTCACTTTTGCTTGGTTCAAATGTCTTAATTTATTGGAAGGAACATGTGCGGATTGAATTGCTACCTTGTTTCTGCAGGTAGAGGCAAGACAATAAGTGGGAACATGATCTTTACGAGAATGATGAACCTCAGATTTCAAGCATGGTAGAAGATCATACCACTCCGGAAAAATGTCTTTCTACTATTATTCTATTAAAAAATGGTCCTCTTATGATTTTGACTTTGTGGTACTTGCATGCGAAGATCGCAAGGTCGAGGGCCGTGATCTGCGTTTGAAGCTCCAGAAGAAGGGTCTACAGCCAACATCTCAACGTGCAAATGGGACTTTTTCCGGTGTGCGAGATCTTTGCGAAAAGCTTTCTGGTGTAATAAGTTCCCAGCCAGTAAGTAATAACACAGCCAAACCAAAGTTGGCACCAGAGGCAACTAAACCTACCAGAAGAAGTGTTGTTGCCAGAGACCAAAAAAGCTATTAACCCAGCTCCGAACAAGAAACAAAAGGTATCTTCTATAGTTTCTTGTAGAACCTCATGCCTAGTATTAACTGGGCTGTGAGGAGCAATTACCTTGCCTTATGTGTCAAGACAAGTTAGTCTGATTGTCACACTGCATGACAATAAAATTGGGGGGATTGTGCACATTTTTGTGTTCTTAGAACGTTGACATGAAATTGCAGAGATGATGCTACATACAACATCTGATTTTGATTTGGGCTGAGTTAGACATGATTATCATTTGTATTTGTATTGGATGGACCATTTCTCTCTCATTGCTGTCATTATCAAGAAAATGGAGATTCAGTTTTCTTGACATCTAATTAATTGTGATGGTGATTTAGAAATTAGGGAAGCATTGTTGTAGTTTTATATGCTTTCTCATTTAAGTTGCAGTTACATCGAGATTTTTCTTTCTTCTGGATGCAGGTTGGCGTGGATGGTTTATTGCGGTCTTTGGGTCTTGAAAAATATTCAATTACATTTCAAGCTGAAGAAGTATGTTAATACCGTGTCTATGGCATATACACTAGAGATTCTATTTTGTTAATAACTCTTGATCTTAAATTTGGCGTTCGGCTATATGGATTGGCTCGCTCCTATTGGTGTCCCTTGTTGTTAATCTCTTTATCTTGTGATGTGCTTTTACTGTAATATGCCATTAATCATCGAATTGATGTACTGGTAGATTTTCTGTAGGCCTATAGATACGGTGGTATTGGGTCGACTTTATTGGTCAGACTGAAAGATAGAGAACTAGTAAACAACGATTCTAAATTGGTCGTTATTTGAATAATTTTGCGTTGGGACAAACTTAATCTGCTTTAGTGCTGTCACGCCCCGATCCTCGGGCACGCACACATCCTTCTCACTTGGTCGATTTTATAATGCGATATCCCAGGACTATATATTGCCGACCATTTCTTTTATTAAGCACATGCGGAAGCAGTTATAATCCCCAGACAATAAAACAATGGGATAGAAAAGTAGGGCCATATTTTTCATATTGAAACTTATAACCAAACTTTTATACAAAACACAAACTAGAGAACTTCATAACTATTCACATCAATTGGAGATCTCAAAAGAAGATGGAATCTCAGTCCATCCAGGTCGTACTCAAGGCCCCTCTCGGGATTATGTTTTTCTTCCAAAATTCTTCTCCTCAGGTTTCACCTCAGAGTTCTCCCACTCGGATTCCTCCTCCTCAGCTTCTCATCGGGGTCCTGAAATGTTTTCCCCAAACTGGGATGAGACTACGTCTCAGCAAGTTCTACCCCACTAAACCCGATTAGTAAACCATTATACTATAGGCTACCTATACACGCACAGGGCAGAAGACGTACCTTGGCCTCATATCCCACCTGCAAGTCAGTACAATTCATTATAGGCACCCAAGCAATCATATTACTGATCAAAGCATCAATCAAATCGACCTAGACGATTAAATGCCAACAAGACCACTCACGGTCATTTCCATTCAGTTAATCAATTCACAAAATCAAATCAAAGCAATGATCAATCGATCTAGTCGATTACATGTCAGCCTGACCATTTCCTGGTCATTCAAGCTATTGCTATTCAGTCTCAACTAATAAAACCAATCACCAAGCCACGTGCATTCACTGAAGTGATGGAACCGATCATCGAGCCACGTTACACATGACCAAATTTCTAGATGACATGCCAAGTCATCAGGTCAGCATACATCTTACATACTCACTTTCATTTCCACAATTTCTAGTATGATCGGTAGTCTACTACAATACCTTTATCATTGGCAACCGATACTCGATACACAGAATTACGGCCACGAAGGCACAATCTACACCACACAGGCATGATCAACTATCACCACACAGGCATGATCACTTATTGCCACACAGGCATGATCAACTATCGACAATTTACGAGCAATTTCTCTAAGGCAACCTCTTTGCCAAGATGACTTATTCAACCACTGAATACACGTGCATTCTCCATGTGATATTCCGATTCACCGAGCCCATGTATTTCCTTTCAGGTGACAACCAATATTCAACGATTGCTCAATCAAATAATGAACCATCAAATCAATATGGATAACTCATAAAAATTCATAATTAAATCAATTCCATGCAAATTGCAGCTCAATTAAATAAACGGACTGCGCCACGACGATCAGCACAAAATTTCGGTTGTCGGCCATCTCAGTCTTAATTTCCGAAAAATAAATAAATAATTAATTAATTTCGAAAATTAATAATTAATTACAATAAATCCAATTTAGCCCAAAATAAAGCCCAATTAAATAAACGGGCTGCACCAATCATCAGCATAAAAATTCGGTCATGGGCCATCCGAGTTGAATTTCCGGAAAATAAATAATTAATTATAATAAATCCAATTTAGCTCAAATTGGTGCTCAGTTAAATAAACAGACTTCACCACGGTCATCAGCATAATATTTCCAGTCTCGGGCCATCCCAGTTGAATTTTCAGAAAATAAATAATTATTTAATTTAATTCCGAAAATTAATATTTAAATACCAAAAATCCTCTTAGGCCCAAAAAGCCTAATTGGAGCCCACTAAGGGTCGGGAAAAATCCCGAGGCACTTCCAATAATTAGTAGACCACGTCTACTTATTAATTGCACACTCAATTTATCTAAATCGCATCACAATTGACTAATAATTACTAATTTATTCTAATCTAACAACCTAAACATAATTAATTAAAACTAAACCAACCTTAAACATAATTAGCTAACTAATCCTGGATTAATGAGATTACTCACCAAATTGCGCACAAATCGAATCTTCCCAAAGCATGGCTCGGGTTCAGGGCCCGGAAACGGCCCAAAACGGCCCACGAACCGGCTGGAAACCCACTCGCGGGTTTGCTGGTTCAGCTGCAAAACAGAGAGAAAGAGAGAGGGTTGGGGGCGGCAAGAGGTCGGGAGAGCGGGCGGAGCTCCGGTGAGGCCGGACGGCGGCTCCGGCGGCCTGCTCAGCCGCTCTCGGTGGCTGAACAGAGGCCGAACAGAGGCTGGATCGCGCTGCAGGGACGGCAAGCGCGGGCGGCGAACGACGGACGTGCGGCGTGCGCGGGCATGCGGTGGTGCGGCGGGACAGGCGGCGACGGTGGCTGGCTACTGCTTCCGATCTCCTGCAGCTTCTGGTTCGTTCGTTTGCACAGAGAAGAAGGAAGAAGAAAGAGGAGAGAGAAGAAGAGATAGGTTTGAATGGTCAAAGGGAGAGGGAGAAGCCAAATTGAAATTGGCCAAGGGGTATGTGGTCGCTGGGGAAAACGTACGAGGGGGAGGGGAGAGAAGAGAGAGAGAAAAAGAGAGAAAAGGGAGAGAGAGAAAAAAACAAATAAAATAATAGACTTATTCTTATTTTTCTTTTCTCTTCCCTTTCCCTTTTTATTTTCTTTTAATATTCGATTTTTCCTCCGATAATTTCTTTATTGAAATTTCGGACCCGTCAACAATTTGACGGACAATGAGACAGAAATCCTAAAAATAAGAATTATGACGCGCTTAAAATTCGATTCCCGAAATCGAGTTCAATTTCATGATTAAAAATCAATCATACGTGATTTTAGTCCAATCCAACTAATTAGGTAGCTTTTAGGGATTTTACTGCAGATACATCCCTTAACGGCTTCGCCCAATATGTTAGTTAACTCGTCAGTGATTAGCTTAGAGAAAAAGGACCGCAAATACGTTGACGAAATGCCCATTTCACTTTATCGAAACGGGGTCGAATTTCAGGATGTCACAAGTGCATAGAGAAAATTTCGTGCATTCTAATCTTTTCTCGAATTAGTTTTACTTCTGAATTTTCATGCTATTACTCGAGAAGCTATTTGATAGAAATGTGGGGTTGTAGCTATTTGTGTTCAGGAAGGAGTGCTTTATATGAAAAAATTGAAAAATTATTGATTAGATTTGTATTGGTTGAAGTATTCTAGTAATATAATCTTTAAAAAAAAAAGATAAGAATAAGTTTTCCTAAATTTGGTTAAATATGAAAATATTTTATTATTATGAGTCGAGTCAAGTATGGGTCGGAAAATTTACATTAGGCATAAATATGTCATAAATTAGTTAATGAGTCAACTTGGGTTGGACTATTAATAACCCGACCCAAATCCGACTCAACTTACCCGTTTAACAACTCTACCCTAGGGGTAATAATAAGATCTTGTTTAATTTTCATCGTTAACGGCTTTAGGTTTTGTACGCACTATTAGTGACTTAGCTTTAATAAAAATGGACAAGATTGCGTGATCAAACATTTTCAAAATGACGAGAGAATATATAAAAATGGTGCTAATTAGACTTTACCTAACTAAGTCAATAAAATCTCTAGCTCACCGAAGATGAAATGACTTCTCGCGTCTCAATTGGCTCAAAATTAGCTTATAATAGGTTAGTATTGATTTTTAAAAAAGGAACAAAAATATACATAATCAATCGAGTTAATCAAATGTTGCGGATTGGTGGGGCTTGAAAAAGTCGGCGTTGAGTGTTAGCAGAATCCTGCACGAGGCAGCGGAAGTTAGGGGTGAGCATGGTCTGGGTTGGTCCGGGCCACCCCCTAACCCGAGGACCAACACGTGTTGGTCCTCAATTTTTAGGACCAAGGACCGACCCTATTGAGCCTAGGACCAATAACCGGACCGACCCAATGGGTTCGGTTCGGTTCCTGGTCAACCGGGACCGATCGATAATTTTTTCGTCTTGTTTTTATACTCCCTAAAAAGCAAACCTACAAATTCAATTACACATCCATTCACAATGCGGCATTGTGCAACTAAAATATAAATACCAATATATATTCAGCAAATTTAAGATGACACAATAATAGAAATTTCGTAGTTACTAACCGCTCATCGAGATATGGGACAAGATAGGGTCCACAATGCGGCAAGCGGGATGTTGCTACTTTTGATTTTGGCAAATTGAAGAACAAAGAAGACAGAATGGAAGAAAACGTACTTTGAGGAAGGAAGCCGTGAGGAGATTTACGGCGTAAACTTCGCGCCGTTTTGGGCGTCGCGAGTCCGTGACTATGAGGAGTCTTTGGTCCTCACGATGAAGAACGTACTCTAGACTGTGGAGGAGGAGGCCGTGAAGACCTTTATGGCGTAAACTTTACGCCTTTTGGAATTAGATGACGTCTATCCATGACTTTGAGCCTGAGAAGTCAATGGCTTTAGCATCATTTTACTTAGGTTTGAATATATAAAAGAATTATAAATAATATAATATAATATAATATAATATAATATAATATACGGGGGTTGGTTGAGTTGGGCCAAAAATCCAAAACTCTCGGGACTAGGGCCCAACCGCGCGGTGTTGGTGCTCGACCACCGATGGCCACCCAATCCCCGGAACTGCCCAGGGCAAGGAACCAGCGGGGTTGGGCGGTCAGGGGGATCGGTCAGGGGGTCGACCCTTGACCGCTGCTCACCCCTAGCGAAAGTTATCGCTTGGCGAGCCATCGTCGTAACAAATGCTGCGCTCTCCATTCCGAAGGGATGGAATTGGCCATAATACTCGTTAAAGTGCGACGTAAGAAAATTTGAAAATAAAAGGAAAATGGAAAATGTCAATGCGAGCGCATGCTGTGTGGCCGCCCACCTAATATGCTCTCACGTCATCGCGCTATACTATTTTATCCAAACCCCACCCCCCTCCCCCAGAAAAAAAGAAAACTTAATATTTTCTCACGTCAACGCGCTCTATCATGCCCCCCTCCCCTCTCTCTCTCTCTCTCTCTCTCTTCGCTTTCATTCACTCCCTCATCGTTACGAAGCAAGGTACGAGACTTCTCTCACCAATGGAGCGTTCCGCTTGGCCTAAGAGCCTCTCCTCCAGCCGCAAGCGGGGGAGATCCAGGAGCTCTTTGACCAAAATCCCAAGAAGCTCAGAGATGCCTTCGACGCTCACTCTCAAACTGGCGATGACCCACGGCAGCCCTTGTTTGCGGAAGATCTGATCGTCAGCGTCCTCGGTTCGTTCAGCACCAACACGGTGTTGGCAACACCCAATCCCTATCGAGCGGGGCTGAGTCCTATAAGGTCTTCCGGGTCCCGAGGTCTCCAAAGGAAGTGAGAGCGTCAAGTCTCCGGTCCAGAGGTCTCCCGTAGAGAGCGTCAAGCCCCCCGTCCAGAGGTCTCCGGTATCCATCTTGTGGGAACAGCCGCTAGTGGAGGCTGCGACGGCGATATACGAGGGCAGAGTGGACGTGGCTTCAAAGATCTTGAGGCGCTTGTCTGCCTTGCTGAACCCCATAAGTACTTCAAAGCAGAAATTGATGGGATACATGTTGTCTGCGCTTAAATCGCGCGTGAGCCCCATCGATTACCCCCCTCCCGTGGCGGTTGTTCACCGAGGACCATGTGTTGTCGGTTCGGTCACTTTACGATCTATCTCCTTGTTTTAAGCTCGGTTTCATGGCTGCCAATAACGCGATTTTGGAGGCTGCATCGGAGCAACCCTCCACTAACAAGCTCCATGTAATTGACTTCGATATTGGTTGGGAAGGACAGTACTACGATCTCCTTGACGATCTGTCCATGCGTCAGGAGGGCAATCAATTCACCCTCAAAATCACGGCGCTCGCGGACAGCTTCTACGGTGAGAAGAGGCTCAGGATGCTTGGGGACCGACTGAGTTTACACGCGGCCCAGGTGAGAGTTAGGTTAGTATTCAACATCGTGAGCCAGAAGCTGAGCGAGTTGAGCCGCGACTCGCTGGGCTGCGAGCCAGACGAGGTGCTGGCGGTGAACTTGGCGTTCAAGCTGTACAGAATGCCGGACGAGAGCGCGTCCGCGGAGAACACGCACGGCGAGCTCCTCCGGCGCGTGAAGGGGCTGGCGCCGCAGGTGGTGACGCTGGTGGAGCAGGAGATGAACGGGAACAGGGCGCCATTCCCGATGCGCGTGGAGGAGGCGCTGGCGTACTACGGGGCGCTGCTCGAGTCGATCCAGTCTACAGTGCCGAGGGACAAGTTGAAGCAAGAGAGGGCGGAGAAGGGGCTGAGTCGGAAATTGGGGAACTTAATTTCCTGCGAAGGTAGGCACCGGATTTCCATTCAACGCAAAGTAGAGAACAAGATTAGAAGTGTCAGTGTCAATGTGCAGAAGTCCCAGTTATGCAATTATCAAACCAATAAAAAAAAAGTACTTTATATTCTGTGTATTCCCCATTAGTTTGATAACAAATTTCGATATATCATGAATATTAAAATCTCTGAATGCATCATATTAACAAAGGTTAGAATTTACTCGCATGTATAAAATTAAGATTGTAAAACCATGCCAGATCATCATCTCCAAAAATTACAATTACCAAAGTTGTTTTTTTTTATAAATTCATATTGTATTGAAATTAGGGTTTTTGTTTATATCTACTTTCATAAATGTACTAGAAAAGATCAGTATCATTTCGAAAATAATTTAATTATTTTCAATTTCAATGTGAAACTACAAAAGAATCTTTTCAAGATCCTTCTATATGATGATTCACCAAAAAGAAAAAAGAAAAATGAGAACGGAGATTGGCTAATTGATAGCACTCTTCCTTTGAAATTCAAAATTTTCGCCAATAATAACAACTTAACCATCACATATCATTTTTGTAACCTTCTTTAGGAAACATAATTTCCCTTTGTCTTCACATGTAAAATAGATCCCATGATTTCTAATTGTCCACAAGAAATAGCCAGCTGCCTAAGTTGATAGTACATCATCTTTTCTATTATCAATAAATTACATAATTAGTCGTAACTTTTATTTAACGTGGACATAATTTTCCTTTTGATAGTCACAAATTCTTTCAATCATATAATTCGTAATTTTCCACTAAAATTAAGAACCTACCCAAGTTGATAACAAATTTGTTATGCTATTAGTAGAAAAATATTCTTTACTCATCCTAACTTTAGTTAAAATAAGAAAATGGAAATTGGAAGTTTGATAATTTTTTATCCAAATGATCCAAATTTACTTATTGGGAAAGTAGGGAAAATTCCCCTTGTTTTCTCAGAAATTAAAATAGGGAAGATGGAAAGCATCTCAGTTCAGCTCCGAGGTTAGTTCCCTTGTCAAAGCTCATTCTGCTCAGGAAGAGAGAGAAACAGAGAGAGAGAGAGAGAGAGAGGGTGAAGGAGGAAGGAGATGGAAGTGAGAGAATCGCGCAGAGCTCATCGTCGGTTAGGGTTCTTCTTCCTCGTCGCGGCTCTGGTTTCGATCGCCGCCGTCGACGCCTCCGTCCACGACTACTTCAACGAGGCCTTCACCTCCCGCTCCAACGCCTTCTTCTTCCACGGCGGCAGCGAGGGCCTCCGCGCCCCCCGCTCCGCGATCCCGCTTTCTTCCTCGACGTCTCCCAATATCACGACCGGCCCCAAGGGGAAGTCCTTCATCAGGTACGGATTCCTTCGTTTCGGTGGTTTGCTGGCGTCCCGAATGGATGCTCCATCTTCGTTTTGGTTTCCGGAACGTTGTGCTGCAGCTGCGCGATCGTTTGAACTCGCTTAGATTCTATGCGGTTTGTACGTATATCCGCGGAAGAACGCAATCGAAGTCCTTTGGATGAAACGTCTGGAGTCGGCCGCGGGTTCGCTAGAGGATTTCCTGCGTTTTGGTTTGAGTTTTAGGGCTTAATTGGGAATTTTAGGACTCGATTGCGCTTTGGAGTCGAAGTGCGGGGCTAGATTGCGTTCGTTACATAAGGTTTAGGACTTAAAGGTGCGGGTTACTCATTCTCTTTTTATCGTAGATGGGGTGCTGGAATTTCTTTGTTTTACTCTGTGTCATTGACTGGGTAGAGCTCTCGCTGGAGGTCCGAGAAGTCGATGATTCGTTATGAGGTTATAATGGAAATTGCAGTTGTAGTCCCCCCCGGATTGTTGCTTGCTGTGGTAGAACTGTTTAATAGGTCGATTGTATGTCGGGTTGTCTAAGGAAAAATGCTTTTACTCTATTGAAATAAGAGTAACGAGTGATTTTTTAATGCTTTGCTGCCTCTAAATTAAGCTGATGTTCTTTCTATTTGATGGTTCATGTAATGTAAGCATCATATTTGTACCTCTTGGTGTGCTGCTTTCCTTTTTTTTAATAAATGTGCCAGCTACCTGCTCTATAGACACGAACACATGCGTTCGCACAAAATGCATTGCCTGAACTTTGTGCATATTGTTACTGGATTGGAGACGGACGGTGTTGTAGTCTCTGATCATACATCTCTTTGGTGCAAACCCTGGTCAATCTCTGTTTGAAGGTTTCCCCTATGATTATTGATATTGATTCGATTTCTTTATCTTGATTCCCCAACTTAGGTTTGACGATGTCACCTTCATAAGGACAAAGGAGTCTGCTGATGCACAAGCTGAAATGCAAGAGAATAGTGGCTCGGTGGAGGCTATCATACTTGATATAAAAGATCGGAAAAGGATTGGAGGTGCTTATTTGAAATCTGATATGATATGTTGCACTCCGCAGATGTCTGAAGAGAAAGCCTGCAAATTAGGTCAAGTTATTATTCAGAGAAACCCAGATAACCCCGAATGGCCTAGACGCATAACAACTTCCTTTGCTGGGAGACATCAAGAAACAAAGATGGATAGCGTGGAAGTCGAGATCGATAAGACAGGGATGTACTACTTGTATTTTATGTTTTGTGATCCACATCTCAAGGGTACCATAATTAAAGGGAGGACGGTATGGAGAAATCCAAGTGGTTATTTGCCTGGAAAAATGGCTCCTTTGATGGTAGTGTTTGGTTTAATGTCATTGGCTTACCTTGTACTTGGACTTATATGGTTTTTGAAGTTTGTTCAACACTGGAAGGATGTCATACAGTTGCATTACCACATAACTGCAGTTATTGCTCTTGGAATGTGTGAATCGGCTCTCTGGTACTTTGAATATTCCAACTTAAACTCTACTGGAAGAAGACCAATGGGCATCACAATGTGGGCTGTCACTTTTACTGCAGTAAAGAAAACACTTTCTCGACTTCTCTTACTGGTAGTGTCAATGGGTTATGGAGTGGTGAGACCTACCCTTGGGGGCATAACCTCAAGAGTGCTTCTTCTTGGTGGAGCATATCTGGTTGCATCCGAGTCGTATGAACTCGTCGAACATCTTGGGAATATCAATGACTTCTCCGGAAAGACAGCATTGTTTCTGGTCTTGCCTGTTACATTTCTGGATGCTTGCTTTATATTATGGATCTTTTCATCATTATCCAAAACTCTGGAGCAGCTCCAGGTACTCTTTTTTTCCCTTTAATTTCAACCAGAAACCTCTCATGCTTTTATTGCTTTTATCTGTTTTGCATAGCTAGTTCTAGTCCTAGTTATTTAGCAGTGGCGACTAATCCGTAGACATGCATGCAGATGAAGATTTTATCACAACAGTAATTTTTTTTTTTTTTTTTGGGGGGGGGAGTGGTGAAATAAATACTTTCGTTGTCAATGTGAACGTTTCGATATTTTCAATGTTTTCGCAGTCTGCTCGAATTATATCATCGGAAAACCCTATTTACTATCCTTTTCCGCAAATGTCTCTCAACTTAATCAACAAACGAACCAAAGAAGAACCTTGAATGAAGTCATAATGTCACATTGACGCGCTGTTGAAACAGTTTTTCCACCTCCCTTTTGGTTGATGATTTTCAATTTCTGTGCAGATGAAGAGAAATATGGCTAAATTGGAGCTTTACCGAAAATTTACCAATTCTCTTGCTGTATCTGTGCTACTTTCAATTGCTTGGATTGGCTTTGAGGTAATGAACTTTGTCCTTCACGAAATGATATTTAACCATTGCATGATGATTGGATATGGCTGATATATGTGAGCAGATATTATGATAAAAAAAAACATCTGATGTCAATGCATTTCTGAATTGTTCTGGTCCAGTTATACTTCAATGCTACGGATCCATTGAGTGAGCTGTGGCAAGTTTATTGGATCATTCCAACATTCTGGGCTATTCTTGCGTACTCTCTCTTGGCTGTTATTTGCATTCTCTGGGCTCCTTCACGCAACCCAACTAGGTATGATTTATGTGTTTTCAGTGTTCATTACTTTTTGCTACTGCCTTTAGTACAATAGCAAATGTTGGCTCTGAAGGACCTCCACATTTGACTTTCACGGCTATATTTGTTCCTGTGCTTGTTTGGTCGAATCAGAATTTAAGTTAGACATGTACTTGAAGTGTTCTCCCATTTTGGTCCACTCTGCTCGTGTTCCATTACCAACAGTGTGGCATAAATTTCTTGTCCTGATATTCTGTGTCTTTTTAAATTTCTATGTTGAAATATTTTTTCATAGGAAGCCAAATTAGACTGCAGTCAACTGGATGAATAGTGAACTTGTTTTGGCATAGTAAACAGCTGTACACTGCTGCATAGATTGTACCCTGCAATTTGATGGATCAAATATTAAATAGGAAACTATATATTCTTGATGAATCAATATCCATTTTTGGGTTTTATGACAGGGACGTATGCATGCTGATATATTAGTTTGAGTTCTCTCTAAAAAAGGAAAATGAAAACAAATGGGGGATACCCTGGAATGTTCAAAGCTAGAACTTTTTCATTGTCTGTTGTTTGCTTCCTCAATTCTGACATCATTGAGTCTGGATCTCTGTCATCCTCCTGTCTCAGTTACCCCTTAGGATCTTTACATGCACTTGCACCTTGTGATCCTCCAAAGTGGAGTAAGGAAATGGCGACAAGAAGTATATGATACGATATTGTGATGACAATTATGTGATATGATATTGTTTCAAGTGGCAAACATAGTCGCATTCCATCTAGTCACTTTATTGTTCATGTCATTTCTTTTGAATCTATTATGTTCCCTTCTATAATGTTCCCCATGCTTCCAATGGTTCCCTACCCTCATTTGCATGTAATCATCCTTCTTTGGCTTGTTAAGGTACTGTTCAATGTGGTAATGTCTTGTTGAACGAATCTAAATGGTTTGTGACTTGTAGATATGCATACTTGGAAGAGAATGAAGACGTTGAGGAGGGCATCTCTTTGACAAGTGGTAGTAAAGTGACTGGTGATAGCGTGGCCAAACTCGGAGAAGACCTTGAGGAGGAGAAGCGCGAATAGATGGCACATTCTCTGCGGTGATGTCATGATTTTCTGTACATTTTGTTGCACAATCCATGCTGTACCTACTACAGACTTGCGACTGATAAGTTCATAGGGTTTGCAGACAGGGAAGAGAGTTATTACTAACGAGATACTGTGGATATACAGTGTGAGGACACCGCTCTTTAGTTACGATTTTTCTTCCTCTCTGTGATTATTCAATAGAGAACTCAAACTAGGAAATGGAACTGATAAATGAGAAGATGTCTTATAGCTGAGGCTTTTTTAACTCTGTGCCCCTCTTTCTCTCAATTGATGTAATTCAATCCCTTTTTAGGATATTTCCTAGTATACGCTTGGATTTCATGCCTGATGCTTTTTGTACCTTTTCATTGGAATCGGACGTGCTTAACGGCTGGCTTTGCACTGTTAAATGCAATTCAGAGAACTATAATAACCACTAAAGTTAGAAATAGGTTTGAGGCATCAGCATGAGGCCATCTTTACTTATGAAGAATAAACCGTGAAGAGAATTGGACATCGAACCAGTCATAGGGAGACCGTCAGGTACTTGAGGAAGTTCTACTGCATGCTAATTTTGGACCCGAAAGATATAAGTGGGGAATACTACAAAAGACGGTCACACCAGATTCGTTGACATGGTACAGGTTCAAATTCATGTCACGTAGAAGAAAATGCATTCAATTGGATTTTCTTCTTTTGTAGGACGCAGCAGATTGGCTATTCCTCCTTTCCACTCTTTCTGGTGATGGTAATTGATCATGGTCTTACTCCATTGGATTCACAGTTTAGTTGACCTTATGTCCAGTGTAATAAAAGGGTTACAAGCATTTCAATTAGTGTCAATCTTTATGTAGCGATTCTATGCAAAACATCGGGTTACAAGCATTTCAATTAGAGTCGATCTTTATGTAGCGATTCTATGCAAAACACCACATTTATCATCGCGAACTTGGTGGTAAGAAGATCCTGTTTACCATGAATTCAGACGTCTAGGTGAATATTGGCAGTTCGAAAGAACAATGGAAGTTCTTTTGGATGCTTTCGTTTTCAAAAGCAAAAGCACGGGCATACATAGTCGGACAGGTACATGTCTATACCACTAGATTGATCGCCTCTAAAATTTATTTTCCTGCTCACACTTCCCCGGGAATATAACAGCTAATTCAGATCAGAAATACTCACTGAACACGTATCATAGGGACTTGAACATAGACGATTTGATCACTGCAAATAGAACATGATCACTGCAAATAGAACATCATCTAACATCTAAAAGTTCACCGGGATCTGGCCATTGCTAGAACTTCAAAGATCTAGATCTCTCTCTCTCTCTCTCTCTCTCTCTCACACATGCGCGCACGCATAGCTAAACCCCATGCAAAACCTAGCAGCAGACGATGCCTTGGTGTTTCTGTATGGTGACTGCTGTCTTCAATTTTCTAGTAGTCAGGTCAATGCAATTCCTTCTTTTTCATCCGAAAAGAGACGAAACATCGGTACACCTGATATGATTATCATCGGACCCTCCGGCGCTTTAAAGTTCCGACTCTCCTTTCAGTATGTACCGTGCTTATCTGATGATGCCTCGAAATCCTTGATCTCCGTGAACCTCTCCCCGATGCAAAAGAAACACGCCTCGACTTCAGTTTCACATGCCTGTGGTGGTGATGACCATGGCGCCGGTGGCTACGGTTGCTATATGAAGCAAGAGGGCCTTCTGTCCTCTCTCTGAGTAGTTTCCTTTTCCTACTTGCGCTGAGATGACGACTCGAATAATCATAACTTACGTCACTCAGGCTATGTCCTGCTTCGAAGTCTCGGAAGCGGCGTCGCCCGTGGTATACCCGCTTAGTGCTGCTTATCTTGTACCACATGAAACAACAAATGTGCCCGAGTGCGCGCCAGTATGTCTCACACGCGAGCCAGCACATGTTACAGAGGCTTCTCCCTATGCACTGGCAAATCCCCAGCTTGAACAACAGATACAGGAATAGTAGAGCTGAAAACCCTCGCATCCACACAAAGAGACATCAGCTAATCATGAAATTGTAGGAGTACTGTATCCTGGTTTTCTAATCGAATGTACAAGACTATGATGCAAGAATTACTCGTGAAAGCTTCAAACGAAAAGGCAGATGGTTCTCGAACCACCAAATCCCGCCAATAAGTATATCTTAAAAGCAGATAGTTTCTCAGACTTATCTGGAATCTGAGAGAACATCGAATGATGAAGGCTGTCACTGGAAAAATCTTCGATGTTACTTCTCTTGTAGAATTGCTAAAATGAGATTATCAATATGTATCCTTTACCGTAGTCTCAACCAAAAAGTACAACAGGACAAGAATTGAAGGACTGATTTTTGGCTAGCAAATCAAATATTTTAGGCAAGTGAAGCGAAACTCAGTGGCAAGAGGAGAGAAATGACATCCTGAATGGAGAGATAATAAGTGAAATGAATAAATTACCTATGTAACAGAGGACACATATCAGCAAGAATTTGATCAGATTCGTGACACATAGATGCTCGATGAAACAAACTACGTCCCACGGTCCTGAGCATAGTTCCCTGCATCATTGAAAAACAATGGGAAACTAGGTGAAAATAGGGAGACCAGATCAATGAGGTGAAACAGGAAGGTAACTCAAGAATTTAATATAGGCACAAGATAGATCGCCCGTAAAAGATATCAAGCAATGCCAGAAACAGTTATTTTATTGTTGCAAGCTCTGTGCTGCAGATTGTTCTCGAGGTTTTTGCCAAACCAGGACTTATTTTTTGGACATGACAACATGAACAAGAACTGGAAATAACAACATGGAGTTGTAATTGGCAGACACCAAAACTCCCTCAATGAAGCAAAGTTTATAGTAAGAAAGTGCTTACTCGCATGATCCGCCAAAAATGGTCTTGAACGGAGCGGCGACAGCATTTCCAACAACAGAGCCGACACTATGAGCAGCTTTACTTAGAACATCTCCCATTGCTTTACGTGCCTTTCTCCATCCAAATCAGTGCCTGAGAAATCATAAAGTGCAACACTAATGTCATTCTCTGAGGGTAAAATAACAACAAAAAAGGGACAAAACAATTCCCCAACTTCTGTTCCTTTGTTTCACAACGTTTCATTGCCACTTTTCCTGGTTTACATTATCAGAACAATTGAACAGCCTCCTGCAATTAACCATAAGGGAACGTAGCTTTTTGCCATCCCAAAATCATCGAAAGCCCCGGAAAAGGAAAATGGCCGCTTACGTTACACAATATCATCAATTCCTAAACTGAGTTTCATGGCTTTTACCCAAACAAGATCATGGAGAAAGAGGGAAACTGCATATTATGGATGTTATAATGCGAAGCAGAGATGAAGGAGCACTTTGTAATGTAGAAAACTCTAAATGTCGAATTGTGGTCGATCTTCACCAGATACTTCAGGCCGCGACGCGCACTCCGGGGATGCGTGCGTTGCCCAGAGCAGCCTCCCACTCCAGAAGGAACGATGGAAGGGGGGCGTTAGGAACCCGTTTAAGAATACGTTTGACAAAACGGAATGCTCGAGAGAGATGTAAGCAACAAGAGTATCTAGGAGATTCCCATTTGAACTGACGACAAGACCGTCGATACACAGATCCCAACAGACCTTTTTTCCTTCCGCAGACTATCGGAGACGACTAATCTGTGGGAGGGAGAGACCAAAGGGCACCACTTTTGAAAGGCGTTGGTTGAACTAGAGGGAGGATGAACAAACGGTTATCATCCCTCGTTTTCAGTTTTCTTGTAGTTCATGACTCCAGTCTTATACAATTGAGACTTCATTTGATAGTCAACATAAAATTGGGTATAAAAAGATATATAATTCTCGTAAAAATATCCCAATATCGGGAAAGGTAGAATAAATGTGGATAGCATTTTTAATATTCTTCATGTAAAAGATATTTTTTTATAGAACATTAAACTTCTTAAATGAATAAAATCAATATAATATTTTAATTCTAATATAAAATAAAATTGGAAATAGCAAAAAATAATAATTTCGTTTTTATCTGTTCCTATATGTATTTATATATTTGAATTTTTTCTACCTTATAATAAATATATCAACATATAAATATATATTTAGTATTCATATTTATTACATATTTTAGGTATATTAGTATAGAATAAATAGTGGAATGGGAAAAAAAGAAATAAAAAAAAAAAGGAATAGAAATGTGAGGGAAAAAATGATAATATAATAAAAATAATAAAAATAAAGTTGGCAAAAGTGCCGTGATAGATTCTTATAATTTGTGTTTGTGCAATTTTTAAATTCATAATCGATGTGAAAATATCCAATTTTATTATTATGATTCACTAAACAGTAGATAAGATATAGAAAAATCTATAGATTTCATATCTTGTTATATCTAGTCTTATCCTGACTAAATATTTAAATGACCAAACGAAGCCTAAATTGATTTAATCATAATTCATGGATTTTGTGAAGGGATGCAATCACCTATTGGTGTATAATTATATACTAGCCATCATGTATGCTCTATTTGCTTGCAAGTTTCGCCCTACATCGTTCAACCAGACTCTTATTTAGAAATTAGCATTAGTAAAAATCAATTTGAACATCACATTTTAAAAGAGGTGGAATGACTTTCTCGACTTAAGTTTATAGAAATTCAAATGATCAAAAGTAACCTAAATTGATTTAATCATCAAATCATGGATTTTGTGAAGGGATGTGATCACCTTTTAGTGTCTAATTAAATACTGGCAATCATGCACGCTCTACTTGCGTGTAGGTTTCGCCCTGCGTCATTCGAGTGGACTCTTATTTGGAAATTATCATTCGTAAAATTGGGTCGTCTATCTCCATACCCACCATTATGAACATCACATTTCGAAAAGGTCAAATGACTTTCTCGACTTAAGTCTATATGTACCTACCATCGGATTACTACAAGGGATGGGTTTATATTCCTCTCGCATGCAAATCAGATGAAGAACGACAATGCATTAAATCGACAAATTGGATTAAGGTTGAGGAGAACAAAAAGAATAATGTATAAAAATGAGCATGAATAATCGAGATTTGGTTTTTATACCTTGCAAAAAAAAAAAAAACAATTATTGGTCCACCTGAATTATGATCACGAAGTATCATCAAGTGGCCTCATTTGAAACATTTGAATTAATTACTCTAATTAATTGCAACAACCAACCGATTTGTACTCAACTTCCCCCATACACGTGTCCCATGTTCAAACCCCTTCACATCAGGAAAAGTGCCAAAAAATAAAATATAAACCTATTATATCGACACCAATTCAATCCTAAACTTTTATAAAAATTCCAAAAAAAGACCCAAAGAGTTCTAATTTTCTCAAATAATGGTGCAAAGAGGACTCTACTTCAAATAAAAACCTGAAGTGACTTTAGTTATTTCAAATAAGGACCTGAAGTGGTTTTGGTTGTTTCAAATAAAGGGCCCGACTTTGTCAATCACTGGACAACTAAGTTTTCTAACTGGTCAAGAGCGTTTTTGTCCAAATTTTTCTTTTTTCTTTTTTTTTTCCTTTTTTGGCGTTGGCCAATAGCCATTGGGAAGGGCCAATGAGGGCTCAACAATCCTCACTGGTCATTGAAAGAGCCGACAAGGGCCTACAAGCTGTCAGTGATGGCTAGTGGTGGGCAAGGACGAGGGCAAGGGACTGCGAGCCCTTGCCAGTCGCAAGCAAGGCCCACCCTCCCCAAGGCAAGGTCACCCTTGCCAAATCTGGTGAGGGTCGGCCTCACCTACCCCCAAACAAAGGCTTGACCACCCTTGCTAGTGGACAACGACCCTCGCCAATCGCCGGTGAGTGTTGTCAAGCCCTCGCTTGGGACAGGCGAGGTTGCCCAGCCCAGTGGATGGCTGCGAAGGGTGACCTCCCCCAAGGCAAGAGTCACCTCGCCTAGCCCTCTGTGGGGATCACCGATGGCTAGCCGACTATCAGTGAAGAGGAAGAAGAACAAAACAAAAAACAAAAACAAAAAAGGAAGAAAAAAAAAAGGAAAATGGGCAAATGACAAGAAAACCCTTGATCACGGACAAGTCAAGCCCTTATTTAAAACAACCATAACTATTTTAGACCCTTATTTGAAATAGACATAACAATTTTAGACCCTTATTTGAGAAAATGATAGCATTTCAAATCATAATTTGAAACAAGATTCACTTCGAGCTTTATTTGAAAAAATGAGGACACTTCTTATCCATTTTGGAATTTTTTCTAAATTTTTTAATTTTATCAATTTAATCATAAACCTTTTAACATTTGTATGAATCCAATTAATATGGTTAATTTAGGCTGAAAATTGCTAACATAAATACCGGTCATCTTACGTGGCACGGTTGGTGTTGATGTGGGCATTTTATTTAATTTTTTTTTCAATTTTTTATTAATTTTTTTTTTCTTTTCTCATTCCCTTTTTCTTCTCATTTTCCTTCTTTTCTTTCCTTTTTTTTTTTTTTTTTTTTTTTTTAATTTCCTTCTGTAGACTAGCGAGGGGCGATGGCGAGGGACCTCGCCCAGGCGAGGGCATCCCGGCTGAGGTCCGCGTCGTCGAGAAGTCGACGAGAAGACCGAGAGGAGTGGGCTGTCTGCGTCGTGCGTCGTCGCCTTCTTCTGCATCAAAGTGGATACCAAGATTTATGGCGATTGATTGAGCCCCCACCAAAAATTGCACCATTTCAATCACTCTCTCTCTCACCTTCTTTTCCCCTTTTTTTCTTTCGCTTCGCCAATCTGGAGCTTTCGAGCTTTGCCTATAAAAATGGCCACGGTTCCTTTCGTTCAATCCCGATGCGGTTGCTTGTCGAGGCTTAGTGGCAGTTTCCGAAATGGCTCGCATGGATCTGTTTGTTTTAGCTCGTACCCTTCTTCATCTACTATGCCACGTTCTCCTTCTTTTTCTTCTACTTTGCTGGCCTCTGGCGAGGATTGGGCGGGGATCCCCTCGCTGGATCTGGTGAGGGGTGACCACGTCCAGCCCTCCCTCATCAGCGGCCGCGGGCCTCCGTCGGTCATCATGGAGGTCGGCAGCTGGCCGCCTGCAAAGGGAAGAGAAATGAAAGAAAAACAACACAAGGAAAGGAAAGAAGGAAAAAGAGAAGAAAATGGGAAATGGGAAAAGAAAAGAAATAACTAATATAAAAATTAAATAAAATGCCCACATCAGCGCTAATTGTGTCAATAAGATGACCAACGTCCACAGCAACAATTTGAAAAGGTCTAAGATTAAATTAGCCTAATGGACTGAATTGATACTAATGTAAAAAAGTTTAAGAGTAAATTGATCAATTAAAAAATTTAGGACTAAATCGATACCAATATAAAAGGTTTAAGACTTTTGGTGCTTTTCCCCATTTACATCATATCCCCTTTTCCTATCCTAATGATTGGGTTTCGTTTGTTTCATGAAAATTGAATGATTTAGAAAATATTTTCTACAAATGATCACTCATGAAAAAATGAGAAGTATTGTCATCTTTCACCAAAATGATAAATTATTTTGAGAATGAAAATGTTTTCAATTGACTAATTACTTGACTAATCACTTTAAGTAATAAAAGTGATTATTTTAAGGATAATATTTTTCAAATCTTTTATTTTTCACGCAACATAAAGCCCTAGAAGGGCGGTCTTGAAGGGCGAATAACATATGGAATACGTAGCGTGCGCCCATGGGAAAACATATTTCATGCCTCCATTACTCAAAATACCGACCGTTCATATTAGCGTGTGACAAGGATTCCAAGCACCCCTTGCGTTGGAATTTCGAAACTCCCGATCATTATCTATTTGATTTTTCTGCACATGTCGCGTTCACGTGATGTAACAGCCGCAAGAGAAGAGAATGCCTTCTCCTGCCAGTAAAATGACGAATTGTTAGTGTTGTAAACCACAACATTACACCACGTAAGAGTAATGTTTCTCCATGAAGCATCCCTACGTTTGCAAACATGTATAAAAGTAGTAACTAAGGCGAATTACACACTATTAATCTCGAATAATGAAATTATTGCTAGATGTTTCACAATAGTATGAGGTAGATTAATTTAATTTATAAAAAAAAAGAGGGAAGAGAGAAACTCTAAAAGGCCGAGAAGAATCTCATAGAGAAGCACTATATGAGATACTTTAATATCAAGACGTGTCAACCTAAATCTTAAAAATTCCAATAAGTAGTTGCGTAAGACAACATCCATTATTGCGAGTCACCACACCGTGTATTGGCACACCATTTAGTAACTTGATGCTACATTATAACACTCACCTTCATCCATCGATGCATACTAAATTAGTTATCCGATGCAAGACTATGCTTCACTAATGCATATGCACACACACCTTAAAGTAAGTAATGCAAATAAACAACCTCCCAGATCGAATAATCCACTATTTCAAAATAAACTATTGCTATCAATAAGTTATGGAGCGAATTGTCAAGATTTGATCTTGAAACATGTACTCCAATATCATGTGGGACATATCATCCTTTCTAAAATGTCAAAATTGTTAGGACATGGATCAACACTATAATTGTAGCTTATTGTCTACGCTATTGAGTTAGGTTGCCCACTTCTAGGAAAAAACATCGCATGGTCAATAGATCATATAGATTAAGTCTACCTAGACCGTTAATCATGTGGAGTCCACAATGAAGGTCACACAATTAATGATTGAAATGATATCAGTCCACATGATTTATGTATCACGCAATAGCTTAAATGTCAGTTATTCGAAGAAGTAAGAATCACAGTTAAAGGCACGAGGGCAACCCAGATGGCTAAGCATCATGAGGTTGCAAGAAGTCAAGACATTCAATTTGCTCTCTCATGACGGCAACCCAGGAAACTAAGCTGTCACATGAAGTCAAGACGTTCAATTTACTCTCTCATGATGGCAACCCAAAAGACTAAGCTGTCGCATGAAGTCAAGATGTTCAATTTACTCTCTCATGACAGCAATCCAGAAGACTAAGCTGTCGCATGAAGTCAAGACGTTCAATTTACTCTCTCATGACGGCAACCCAGAAGACTAAGCCGTCGCATGAAGTCAAGACGTTCAATTTACTCTCTCACCACTCGGAACAAGCAACGAATCAATCTCCTGCGACACGTGTCGAACGTTCAACCAGTCCGCACTTTCTATATAAACTCACCAACCCAGCCACGTTTAGACTCACCCAATTTGCTAGAGCAATTGCTTTCGTATACTCCACAAAAGTTAGCTCTCGCTTATATAGCTCGGAGAATTCGCAATGGCCCGCCTGCATTGTTGAAGCTGGCTTGTCTGCTGCTCGCATACATCGCGGTGGCGGTGGCTCCGGTGGCTCAAGCCGCTGTTACATGCAGCCAGGCCCTGTGCATTCCCTACATGAGGAGCGACATGGGACCCATGCTGGCGTCTTGCTGCAACGGGTTCAAGTCGCTCGACTCGGCAGCTCAGACCATGCCGGACTGCCAAGCCACTTGCGAGTGCTTGAAACCGGTCTTGGGAAGCATCTCCGACCTTAACTACGGAGTCGTCGCTGGGCTTCCCGAGAAGTGTGGGGTCAGCATCCCGTACAAAATCAGCCCCGGCACGAACTGCAGCAGGTTTGTGCTTCTTTTAGCCCGTGGTCAAAAGGAGCAACAAAACCTTGTTTTTTCTTGATCACATATGATAACATGTCACGTGATACATGCATCATATAACACATACTTTCCGACTGTTTTTGCTTTTGCTTTTTTGTTTTTTGCTTTGTGTTTCTTTGAAGTTTATAGTTGTGAAGCTCATTGTTAGATGTTTTGTTGCAATGTGAAGTGAGAACGGATCATGCGGGTACTTTTCAGCTTTGGAGATAGAGTAGGTAGCTTCGAATAAAATGAACGTCTGAACCAATACTAGGTTTTTAAAACTCGATTATGGATGACTAGCATCCTTTGCTTGTGCTATGTACTAATAAGAATATAAATGAAGGAAATTATAATATGTTTCATTTCCTTTGTTCTTAGGGCCTATTTGGTAACCGACTAAATAATGCTTGATTTTATTCTTTTTTTCCAAGAATATTAAAAAAAAAAAATCCATTTGATAATTTTTTTTTTTCAAAAATATATTTGGAACAAAATCAAGAAGTAAAGAAAAAAATTATTTTTTGTTCTCGGAAACAACTCGAAAATCAAGTCCATTTTCTTTCTTCTTCTTTTTTTTCTTTATTCATTTTCTTCTTTTCCTTCATACTTTGGCTGGCAACCTCATTGAAGCATCACTAGCTCCTAGCGAGTTCGAGCCTCGTTGGTTGAGCCTCCTTAGCAACTAGGCTCGGCTCGGCCGAGCTCACTCGACTGCCGGCGAGGCTTGACCTCACCAAGCCATCGCGAGGTCAGGCTTGCCATGGCTAGGTGACATCGCCCTCAGGTGGTTTGATGAAGGTGAGCCTTCACGACGGCTAGACGAGACTCCACCTCACCTTGGAACCTTGCCCAAATCTAACGAGACCGAGCTTGCCCAGCCAAGGCTCAATTGAGCCCTCACTAGGCCACCACAAGGGTGGTGCTGCCCGGTCATGGCGAGTTCAACCTCACGATGGCTTGGTGAGGTCGAAGAGGATGCTTTTATTTATACATTAATTACTCGAGTTCTTTATACAACTTAAGAAGCAGCTCCTTGCTAAAGGAAGACACCGATTTCCAATACATTCTGAGGACTAAATATAGCATGAATTCTTCAGGTCCCTCGGTTTCTTTTGGACTCGATGTGGGCTTAAGGGTGAGGCGTGTAAGATTGTTTGTACCCAACCCCAGCGAATCTCTGCAACATCAGGTGCACTATTGTGGCTGACTAAAACTCACTCTTTCTAACTCTTATGTGAAAAATCTGATTGTCTTCTGATTCTGTGTAGTTGCTGAGAGAACATCTTCTGAAAGAGGAGAAAATGTTGGTGATAATATCAGATACAAGGCAGTCAGTACGAGCTATGTTCTAACTTCAATTACCTAATGGACTTTATGAAACTAAAAAGTCGAATTCTGTAAAGCATAGGTGAGATATTGTCTTTTGTGAAGCATAGATTCTATATGACCTGTCCAAGTATGACTTGAAGATATGCATACTCGGAAGAGAATGAAGACAGTGAGGAGGGCATCTCTTTGACAAGTGGTAGCAACGCGAAAGGTGATAGTGTGGCCAAACTCGGAGAAGACCTTGAGGAGGAGAAGCGCGAATAGATGGCACTCTATCTGCAGTGATGTCATAATTCTCTGTACATTTTTTTGCACAATCCTTGCTGTGTCTACTACAGACTCACGACCGACATGTTCATAAAGTTTGCAGACACAGAAGAGAGTAATACTACCGACGTACTGTGGATTTACAGTGTGAGGACACCTCTCTCTAGTTACGATTTTTCTTCCTTCTGTGATTATTCAATAGAGAACTCAAACTAGGAAATGGAACTGATAAATGAGAAGATGTCTTACAGCTGAGGCTCTTAACTCTGTGCCCCTCTTTCTTCACATATGACAATTACT
Organism: Eucalyptus viminalis; assembly: GCA_014182385.1. Classification (NCBI taxonomy): domain Eukaryota; kingdom Viridiplantae; phylum Streptophyta; class Magnoliopsida; order Myrtales; family Myrtaceae; genus Eucalyptus; species Eucalyptus viminalis. The sequence goes on from CM024526.1 coordinate 11,734,776, forward strand.
TATAGTTGACATCTTTCCGTTAATGCAATTCAATCCCCCTTTTTGGGGTATTTCCCAGTATGTGCTCGGATTTCTTGCATGATGGATTCTGTCCCTTTTCACTGGAATCGGATGTGCTTAACGGCAGGCTTTGCACTGTTAAATGCAATTCAGAGACTGCAATAACCACTAAAAGTTAGAAATAGTTTGAGGCATTAGCATGAAGCCATCTCTACTTCTAAAGAATAAGCCACGAAGAGAACGGTACATCAAATGAGTCATAGCGAGACTATCAGGTACTTGGAAAAGGTATAGAACATACTAATTTTAGATCTGAAAGATATATATGAAGAATACTATACTATAAAAGATGGTCGCACCAGATTTGCTGAAATGATAGAGCTTCAAATTCAAGTCTTGTATGAAGAGAATGCATTCAATCAAATTTTCTTCTTTTATGAGCCGCAGCGGATTGGCTATTCCTTCTTTTCCTCTTTCTGGTGGTGGTAATTGTGGTCACACTCCATTAAATTCAGTCCTCATGCCCAGTGTAATAAAAGGGTAACAAGCATTTTGATTACTGTCAATCTATTCGCAGTAAATCTATGCAAAACACCACATTTATCATTGCGAATTCAATGGCAAGAAGATCCTGTTTACCGTGAATCCAGACCTCTTGGTAAATATTGGCAGGTTGAAAGAACAACGGAAGTTTCTGTTGATGCTAAACATTTTCAAAACCAAAAACTTGGGCGTACATAGTCAGACAGGTCCATGTCTATCCCATTAGATTGATCACCTCTAAAATCGGTTTTCCTGCGCAAACTTCCCTGGGGAGTTTCATGGCCAATGCAGATAGGAAATACTTGACGAACACATATCATTGGTAACTTGGATATAAGCAATTTGATCACTGCAAAGAGAGCCTCATCTAACATCTAAATGCTCACCAGGATCTGGCCATTGCTAGGGCCTCAAAGATCTTTCTCTCTGTCTCTGTCTCTGTCTCTCTCTCTCTCTCTCTCTCTCTCTCTCTCATATATGCACACAGCTAAAGCCTATGCAAAAACCTTGCAGCAGACAATACCTTGTTGTTTCTGTATTGTGACTGCTGTCCTCAATGAGATTATTCAGGTCAATGCAATTCTCTCTTTTTCATCGGAAGAGAGATGAAACATCGGTAGACAAATCTCTCTTTTACTGCACATAATATGATCATCATCGGACCCTCTGGCGCTTAAAAGTTCTGCCTCTTCTTTCAGTATGTACCATGCTTATCTGATGATGTCTTGAAATCCTTGATCTTTGTGAACCTCTCCCCAAGGTGAAAGAAACACGCCTAGACTTCAGCTTTACATGGCTGGGGCAGTGATGGCGATGGTGCCAATGGCTACGCTTGCTATATGAAGCAAGAGGGCCTTCCGTCCTCTCTCTGAGTAGTATCCTTTTCGTACTTGTGCCGAGATGATGACTCGAATAATCATAACTTATGTCACTCAGGCTATATTCTGCTTCAAAGTCTCGGAAGTTGCGCCGCCCATGGTATACCCGCTTAGTACTGCTTATCTTGTACCACATGAAACAGCAAATGTGCCCGAGTGCACGCCAGTACGTCTCGCATGCAAGCCAGCACATGTTACAGAGGCTTTTCCCTATGCACTGGCAAATCCCCAGCTTGAACAACAGATACAGGAATAGTGGAGCTGAAAAACATCACACGAACACGAAAACCCTTCAGCCGATCATGAAATTGTACGAATAGTGTTTCCTGGTTCCTAATCAAATGTAAAAGATTATTATGCGAGAATTACTCGCAAAAGCTTCAAATGAAAAGGCAGATGGTTCTCTAAACATTGCATCCTGCCAATAAGTACATCTTAAAAGCAGAAAGTTTTCTCAAACTCGTCTGGAATCTGAGAGAATATCAAATGATGAAAGCCGTCGCCAGAAAAACCCCCGACATTATTTCTCTGGTAGGATGCTAAGATGAGATTATCAATATGGAAAAGACAGGATATATCCTTTACCATAGTCTCAACCAAAAAGTACAACAGAATAAGAACTGAAGGACCGATTTTTGGATCGCAAGTCAAATCTATTTTCACCTAGCGATGCGAAGCTGGGTGAGTAGCGGAGAGAAATGACATTCTGAACGGAGAGATAATAAGGGAAATGAGTACATTACCTATGTAACAGAGGACACATATCAGAAAGAGTTCGATCAGTTTCGCGACACATAGATGCTCGATAAAACAAACTACATCCCACGGTCCCGAGCATAGTTCCCTGCATCATTGGAAAACAGTGTGAAACTAGGTGAAAATATGGAGACGGGAGCAATGAGGTGAAACAGAATGGTAACTCAAGAATTTAATATAGGCGAAAGATAAATTGCCCGTAAAAGATATCGAGAAATGCCAGAAACAATTATTATTTCTTTTTTTCTTTGTTTTGTTACAAGCAAACCGGACCAGGAATGGACTTATATGGTTTCAGACATAACAACATGAACAAGAACTATAATATAACAACATAAGAGATGTAATTGGCGGACGCCAAAGCTTCCTCAACGAAGCAAAGTTTATAATAAGAAAGCACTTGCACGATCCACCAAAAATGGTCTTGAATGGGGCAGCAACAGCATTTCCAACGATAGAGCCGACGCTATGAGCAGCTTTACTTAGAACATCTCCCATTCCTTTATGTGCCTTTCTCCATCCAAATCAGTGCCTGAGAAATAATAAATTTCAACACTGATGTCATTCCCCGAGATGAAATGATAACAAAAAAGGGATAACACAATCCTCCAACTTCTGTTCTTTTGTCACAACAGTTCAATGCAATTTTTGTTGGACACAAGTTGCGTAACCCAAGATCTCCATAACTAGAATAATAACATATATAATTGAGTAGAAAGATTAACGTACCTATTTTTGAGATCCATCGAACATAAAACGGAAACAGAAAATGGATTACACACTCATCAAGGGAATCCACTATTATTGAAGCGGAGCGGAAACACAATGTTACACGCGCAAGTCCTTCTCCTCTATTACCCTCCGTATCATTGGCTCAATGAGGCGGCCTCCTCACGTGTAGCATTAGGTAAACGCCACTTAGGTGAGGATACAGGTGAGAATTAGGATTAAATGAGAGATTTGAGCACTATTTATAGAGTTTCCAGCCAGTCCTCATTCGGGCGAGGGCTCACTTGGCCCACACTAGCCCATATTAGACTAATTAAAAACATTCTATCTCATTTTAGACCAACCCTGTTTTACGGTAACCGTAAAAACAGTAAATTATAATATCAATTAATTTAGTCCACATTAGAAAAACTCTTACATTCTCCCACTTAGATTATATTAATTGAAATCGTATTGTATGTGCGCACATTTGGTCCAGAGATAATTCTTAATAGTCAATCATATCCAATAAATTTTTAAATATCGAATCATGGCGGTAACTGCATGTATACACACAAAGCCTTCCATGGGCACGAATATTCTCAACTTTATTGATATAGATTCAATATGGTAGTATGGCAAATGGATAACATCTCTTATAGAGAGATCCCATTTGTCAGTCACCATTCTCTTAACTTTTAGGCGTCACAAAACTTGTGCCACTAGAGAATGATTTATGATTCTAATGAACCCACATATGTCTTGTCCTTACGGTTAACATTTCTTTATGTATCACAAGACATATGCATAAGACTAATAAACGGATGCCCGGATGCCCCTAACCTTCACTTAAGATTTATACAATCCCTTGAGACTTTATCAATATATAATACATTCAAAAATATTTTATTGAATACAAAAATTGATACATATCAAACCGTTACAAAGTGTAACGAATATAAATGAAACATTTATCAGAGTAAAGCCAAAATAGCTCCCACTAAACAACAATATCCAAAGATACTCCTAGGCCCATGCTAATGACATGTCACTCAAATACACATGGGCGTAGGCCTTTAGTTAGTGGATCTACAACCACATCATTTGTGAAAATATGTTATATTATAAGTCACCTTTCTGTACCGTTTCTTTAAGGTCAAAAATATTTGATCACCATATATTTAGACCCATTGAGACCTTTGTTAAAATAAATAATACTACAAATTTGTTATCTCAATACAACCGTATGGGTCTATCCATCAAATTAAAACGATCAACTCCGTTATGAGGTTCTGGAGCCTAATAGCCCAAATAACAACCTAAAAGAATGTTACTAACACTGCTTACATAGTAGAAGATGACATAAAATTTTATTTACTGCACTTACTGCTAACATAAATATGTATTATGTTATTGATTGCATGTCATCAGAACAGCCAGCAAAGTTTACATCTAGATACCCTACTAACTACAAGAATTGAACATGTCTGTAAATTAGTATATAATCTCTTGTTTTCTTTAAGTACCTTAAAACCTTCTTGACAACAACCTAGTAATCATGTCTTGGATTTAAGCGATATCTGCCTAGAAGTCCCGTCACAAAGACAAAATTTAGTCTAGTACAAATTCGAGCATATATTATACTTTTAAGTGCACTGACACAAGATACATCATTTAATTAGATTTTCTCAATATCTAAATAAGGACAATGTGATAGATTTAGTCTTTCACCCTTAACAACAGGAGCAATTCCTGGCTTGCAATGATGTATATTGAATATTTCCAATATACAATCAGCAAATGTCTTCCGAGAAAATCTAATATAATATGACAAAAACAATCTTTACAGATCTCGGTACAAAGGATATAAGATGTCTCAAGGTCACAACTTGTAAGAAAAAATATTATGTACATAGAGTATGAGAAAAATAAATTTTCTCCCACTAACCTTGCAGTACATTGAATTACTTTGTTCCCAATTGAACAAAATAATAACACTATGAAACTTTAATAATATTGTCTAGAAACTTATTTAAAACTATGAATAAGACTTTTCAGTCTACACACAAGTTTACTTGAAACATTTATTGCAAAATTCTCCAATTGCACAATATAGATTTTGTATCTATTTGGCGTAACTTTATATCAAAATAAATTATTAATGACACGTTTACTCTGAAAGAATATTTAAATAAATAATTATTTCTTCACTATAAACAATCCACCCCTCTTTCAGAATAAAAAATTTAGTTACCAATTTGGCTTTAAATTCCACAATCTTTCTTTGAAATTCTTTTAGTTTTGTACGCCAATTTACAACTAATGAACTTATGATCTTTAGGCAAGTAAGTTAGTTTCCAAACACTATGATATTTCATAGATTATATACCGCCTTTTATGGCATCTAGTCACATACTTAATTGAGAACAAAAAACGATATTTATATAAGTTGCTAAAACAACCATGTAGTGGATATTGTAATCATGCTCTCACAAATAGACTATATAGTATGATGATATAACTTATCGTATTTCCTAACAAATCTCCTTAATAAAGCTGCAACTACTTCATATTGCACTTGAGAGGTTTAAAAAATTTCATTATAAACTATATCAAGAATAGTACCTTGAACATCAACAAGTTTAGTCTATGATACAGGAGATTCCATAATTATCTGTATAGGGAAAGCCAAAAACATAGTAACCTCCATCAAACTATTCTGAGAGCAGCATCCTCTACAATTACGTCAATCTTTAGAAACTTTAGAGTATGTGATTCCATAATTCTTGTACTTTCTTTAAGATCATAAAATCAATACCCCTTTAACAATCTAGATAAGATACAAAATAATTCCAAGTGGATCTGAATTCCAACGCACTTAATATCGGATTAGATAACCTCACTTTTGCATGACACCTCTAAATTTTATATGATTCAAGTAATTTATGTCCAATTTATAACTCAAAAGAAGTTTATGAAACAACTTTGATAAGAGATATATTTTGTATGTGAAAAAATTGCTTTCATAATATTAGCCCACAAAAAAAACATATAAATTAGTGTTACTAATCATACTCATCACCATGTTCATTATGGTGCTTCATGCTTTTTAGCCAAATCTTCTTGTCAGGATTTTCAGGTATAGTAATTAAATTACCACCCAAGAATTTATCAAGTATTTAACAAATGACCCTTTAAGCAATTCAGTATTGTCATATTTGCCAAAATACTTACCACTACTATTAGGCCTGACAACCTTCAAGACTAATTTCAAACAGTTTATTCTTTATCTCGGCCATTTTCCTTAAATAGAAAACTTTTAGAAACAACCTTTTAACAATATACTATATGTATATGTCATTAGGACTTAAACACAATCTTTGCAGATGTGTCCTAATTTCAATATCAAACAAGACATAATTTCAAGCAACTAAGGCTTCAATCATCTTATAGCAGTGCAGTCTGCAGGCAAACCTCTTTTCAAGTGTTCCGTAATGGAACGCTTCATGAACGATAAGCAAATTCAATTGCTCTTTTCTCAAGCAACAAATCATATGTTCATAACTTAAAATTTGAAGCAGTAAAAACCTCAATAATAATGAAGTTATTAATTGCAGAAAAGATGATTGAAAACCAAGCAATATATATATATATAATTAGTATCATGTGAGCACCGTGTAACTTGACATACAAGTACACATCCAGAGAGTTACACGCATAATCATATAATCACCTTTGGGCAGAATACATGACATACAGTTGTACGCTCCCCACATGATAGCGGTTATGAGAATATATTCTAATCTTCGTGAATTCATCACCTTTGGGCAGATAAACCACTGAAATCAGTCAATCCTCTACCACACCATCATGTATCCCTCCATAAACTAATACACAATCACCTCCTTTGGGAGTATGACCATATATTAGACCAAGAGACATCTCAATCAACATACGAGACCGAAATTTCTAAAACCCAATCAAGCGTGCCATTTTGGCGGTCACTACTCAATTGAATAATTGAAACTCTCTCATACCAGGGATATAAACTTTACTACTCACATACACCATATACATGTGATTTTAACTTTAATGATAGGAACAACATATCACCAAAATCACATATCATGCTAATTACATTGCTTTATTCATTAATAAAATCTTTATTTATACATATATAGCGAATCTGAAAGACAAATTCCAATGAGATCACTGATCACAGTAACACAAGAAAATTCTCATAGAAGCAAGCATCTTGTGCACCCCGATTATTGATTACTAAAACAACATTAAAAGAATGCCGATATAAAGGATCCCTCACAAGTTAACATCAATAGCAATACAGGGTACTCCAGATTGACGAGCTTGATAACTAATCAACTATTGCTCATGGGTTTCATACGGCAAAACATGACTCCAAGGCCAACAACTGATTTATTAGCCAATTTTTAAGTAACAAATTATCATTGTAATCAACCAGTGGCCTATTAATTGAGTCAAATCACATAACTAAATATCTAAACTATAACAGTAGATACTATTGCTCTGCATAAATATCATTATACTATTTAACCATAAAAATATTCAACTTGATAGACATTAACAAGCGACCAAATGAGTTCATGTACAATATGCAGTAACTTAATCGACATGCATTACCCACATACAGAAGATATGTTAATCAGTATAATCAGTTTAGTCACGAGTTCTTAAAACGTCCATCATTCAAAGATTACCAGCATGTCAATGAGCATACTTGAACAACAAAAGTTTCATAACATTTATTGTTTCTAATCAGCTCAATGCATAGCTCAATTACTATTCCATAATGGTTGTATCTCATTAAGCCAGCTTCAGTTCACAATAAAGTTTAATATTTATTAATGAATCATACCATTATAATGTTTATGTGATAACATACTTGTAACCCAATACTTATATCTCCAAAATCATAGAAAATATAAGAAAAATACGCAAAAATACACTAAAAATACACGTATTTAGGGTTACATATGCAATTTCACATCAATAAAATCATCAAACATATAAAATAAATATATCACAAGATAGGAAATCACCATACGAGTCCAACACTGCCAACCATGCGCCAAAAGAAGACCCCACGCGCCCGCACGTACCGCCTGAGAGCGCAGCTCGTGGGGCTCAAGCGCACGTCTTGAAGTCGGTCAGAAACCGGTTCGACCAGTGGCGGTCCGACCGATTCTCGGTCCGACCGTCCAGTCTAGCCGCCCAATCCGAATGGTTGACCGGTCCAGTCAACGGTTGACCAGGTCGGGTCGGTCAATGGGTCGGGTCGGGTCCTAGGTCGAGTCGGGTCAATGACGTCATCCAAGCCAAGCGTTGATGTCATCGGGTCAGTCGCTAACGTCACCGTGATGTTAGCACTCACATGCGGTGCACGCATCGGGTCGGACCCGGGTCGCAGACGTCACCGTGACGTCAGCGGCCACGTGCGTCGCACGCCCTGCGCGTGGAGGTGCGTGACCATGCGTGCGGCGTGTGTTCGACCCCCAACGGCGCATGGCCGCACGTGGGGTGTGTGCGGCGTTCTCCGTCGACGCGCCACCCATGGTTCTGCTCGTATCATAGAGCCCAGTTCCAAATTTGCAATTTAATTTTAGTTTTATTGAGCAAAAAAACTCGAAATTGCAAATTAAGGCAAGATACATACTAATTAGGGCAAATCCATACAAATTAGGGTAAATCCGTACAAATTATGGTAAATCCGTACAAATTAGGGCAAAACCAATTGCGTTCAAGTTCTAGGGTTATGGATGCTCTGATACCACATGTTGGACGCAAATTGTGCAACCCCAAGATCTCCATAACTAGAACAAGAACATATATAATTTAGTAGAAAGATTAACGCACCTATTTTGGGATCCATCGAACATAAAACAGAAGCAGAAAATGGATTATCCACTCATCAAGGGGATCCACTGTTCTTGAAGCGGAAGTGGAAACAAAATGTTCCATGCGCAAGTCCTTCTCCTCTATTACCCTCTGTATCACTGGCTGTAGCGTTAGGTAAACGCCAATTAGGTGAGGATACGGTGAGAATTAAGGTTAGAAGAGAGACTTGAGCACTATTTATAGAGTTTCTAACCAGTCCCTCTCATTACGGGCCAGGCTCAACTTGGCCCACACTAGCCAGCCCATATTAGACTAATTAAGAAACCTTCTATCTTACTTTAGACCAACACTGTTTTACGGTAACCATAAAAACAGTAAATTATAATATCAATTAATTTAGTCAACATTAGGAAAACTCTTACAATTTTTCTCGTCTACATTATGAGGAAAACTGAACAACCTCCTGCGAGGAACAATGCAAAAGCTTTAGGGTTTCCCTCTGTCCAAAAATCATCGAAAGCCCCGAAAAAGGAAAACGGCTGTTTACGTTGCATCTTTTCATTGTTGTCTAAACTCAGTTCTATGTCTTTTACGCAAAAAAGATCATGGAGAAAAAAGGAAACTGCATATTATGCTTGTCACGAGTGAAGCAGAGATGGAGGAACACTTTGTAATGTGAAGACTCTCTAGGTTTGGTCGGTCTTCACCGGATGCTTTAGGCGGCGACGTGCACTTCGAGGATGCTTTTGTTGCCCAAAGCAGCCTCCCACTCCAGAAGGAACAACGGAAGGAGGGGATGCCACGAACCCATTTAAGAGTACGTTCGACAGAACAGAATGCTCGAGAGAGATGGAAGCGCCAAGAGCATCTACGGGATTCCCATCTGAACCGACGACAAGACCGTCGATGCATAGATCCAAAAAGACATTTCTCTTCCACAGACTATCGAAGACAAAGAATCTGTGGAAGGGGGAGACACAAAGGGCACCACTTTTACAAAGCGTTAGTTGAACTGAAGGAGAGGATGAACAAACGGTTACCATCCCTTGTTATTGGTTTTCCTTGTGTTCATGGCTCTAGGCATATACATTTGAGACTACATTTGATAATCAACATAAAATTCTGGATACAATAAATTCTCTATCATGTGTTTGATTCTTATCGAAAATAGGATAAAATCGGATTTGAAAGGATATAAATCTCATAAAAATATCACAGTATCTCATGGGGAGATGAGATATTGAGATAGATGTAAATAAGATTTCTAATATCCATAATATAAAGATTATTTTTATCGAACATGAAACTTCTTAAATTAATAAAATTGAAATAATATTTGAATTTTAATATAAAAATTAAAATTAAAAAAAAAAATTGTTTTTATTTATTCTTATTTTTATTTATATATTTGAATTTCTTTATACCTTATAATACATATTCAATAAATATAAATATGTATTTAGTATTTAGTATTTATATTTATTACATATTTTCAATATTTAAGCATTTTTGGTATATTAGTTTGGTTTATTATTTAATAAAATTTTATTAGAGAATGGTGGAATGGGAATAAAGAAATAAAAAAATAACAAAAATATGAGGGAAAATTGATAAAATAATAAAATAAAAATGAACTTGCATGAATATTATCATCATCTCTATTTATGAAGTTTTTAGGTTCTTTTATACTTGATATGCCGTTTATACCAAACAATAGATATGATAGGATGTGAAAATATCCAACTTTATTATAACGATTTACCAAACGGTAGATAAGATATAAAAAAATTCATGAATTCCATATCTTATCTTATATAGCCCTACCTAACTTGAAATTCATATGACCAAAAGAAGCCTAAATTGATTTAACCATAATTCATGGATTTTGTGAAGGGATGCAATCACCTATTGGTGTCTAATTATATAATAGCCATCATCTATGCTTTACTTGCGTGTGGGTTTCCCCCCACGTTGTTCAACATGACTCTTTTTTTGGAAATTATTATTTGTAAAATTAATTTGAACATACCCAACCGTGGGCAATTGTGCTGAAATAGAGTCTCTCATTCATTACCGAGGTCGAGGGTTCGAAACTCACAGTTGCTAAAGCGATATAAGTGGGAGGCCATGATGTTAGGGTCATGTGCTAGTCTATTCCGAGGTATAGGGGTTAGGTCCGACGGCGCCACTGGGCGCATCGGGTCAAGGTGGAGTTCTCGGTTACCAAAAAAAAAAAAAAAAAAAAAATCAATTTGAACATCACATTTCAAAAGAGGTCAAATGACTTTCTCAACTTAAGCCTATATGGTAAGGTTTATATCAATCTCGTGGGCAAATCAGATGAAGAACAACGATGCATAAAATCGACAAATTGGTAAGGTTGAGGAGAACATAAGGAATGATGTATAAAAATGAGCATGAATAATTGAAATTTGGTTTTTATACTTAAAAATAAAATTATATATATATATTGGTCCACCTGAATTATGATCACGAAGTATCATGAGGTGGCATCATTTGAAACATTTGAATTAATTGCTCTAATTAATTGCAACGACCAACCGATACCTACTCAACGTCCACCGACACACTTGTCCAATGTACAAACCCCATTTCACATTTACATCATGTCCCCACTTCCCGTCCCAAAGACTTTATGCTTTTCGTACTGATTCATGGCAAGATTCTATTTATCTCACAAAAATTGAATAATTTAAAAATTGTTATTTTAATAAATAATCGTTTGTATTACTCATAAAATGAATAAAAAAATATTTTTATCTTTCACAAAGACTTTTAACTATAAATTATTATTGAGAATAAAAACATTTATTATTGACTAATTATTTTAAGTGATACAAGTGACCATTTCTAGAAAATCTTTTTAAAATTATTCATTGTTCGTGAAACAAACGGAATTAAGAATAGGCGGTCTTTAAGGGCGAATAACAACACAGCATGTGCTCATGGGAAAACATATTTCATGCCTTAATCACTTGATTGACATACCGCGCATTCATGTTAGTACGCGATAAGCATTTCAATGACCGTTTCCGTTTGAATTTTGAAACTCTTGATTATTATCGATCAATGTCTCCACACATGTCACGTTCACATGATGTAACCGCTGCAAGAGAGTGCCTTCTCCTGCCAATAAGATGACAGATTGTTAGTAGTGTAAAATTAAGTCACAACATTACACCACGTAAAAGTAATGATCCTCCACGAAGCATCCCTAAGTTTGCAAACATATATGAAAGTAGTAACTAAGACGAATTATGCACTATTAATCTCAAATAAAGAAATCATCATTAGACGTTTCACAATAATTATGCAATAAATTGATTTGATTAAAAGGCCAAGAAGATGAGATACTTTAATATCAAGATGTCTCAACCTAAATCTTAAAAATTCCAAGCAGTTGTGTAACACAACATCCATCATTGCATGTTGCCACACCGTGTGGTAACACACCCTTTATTAACTTGTTGCTACACTATAACATCTACCTTCATCCATCCATTGTACTTCATCAGTGCATACTAGATTAGTTATCCGATGCGAGACTACGCTCGACTGATGCATTTACACATGCACCCTTGCGTGAGTAATGAAAATAAACGACTTCCTAGATAGAATAATCCACTATCTTAAAATGAAATATTCCTATCAATAAATTATCTTTGGAGCGAATTGTTAAGATTCGTTTCGACACATCTGCTCCAATATCATGTGAGACAAATCATTTTTTTTCTAAAATGTTAAAATTGTTAGGACATGGATCAACAATGTATAAACATGATTCTCAACAAACACCATTTGGCTAAGATAATTCGCAGGTTATTGCCTAAACTACTGATCATAGAAAAAAAAACATTGTACAGTCTATATAAATCATATAGATCAAGTCCATCTAGACCATTGATCATGTGAAGTGCATGCTAAAAGTTCACGAAATTAATGATAGAAATAATATTGGTTCACATCATTTATTTATCATGTAAAATAGCTCACATGTCGGTCTTATTCGGAAACACAAGAATCGCAATTAAAGGCACGGCAGCAACGAAATGACTAATCATCATGAGGTTGCATGGAGTCAAGACATTCAATTTACTCTCTCATCACTCGCAACGACCAACCAATACTCAACCTCCCTCAACACGTGTCGCACGCTCAACCCCTCTTCACTTTCTATATAAACTCACTAACCCAATCACGTTTAGACTCGCCCAAGTTCCAATTACAATAGCTTTCATATCCTCCACAAAAGTTTGCTCACAATGGCTTCCTCTGCATTGTTGAAGCTGGCCTGTGTGCTGCTGGTGTGCATGGTGGCGGTGGCTCCGGCGGCTCAAGCCGCAGTGACGTGCGGCCAGGTGACGAGCAATCTGGCCCCGTGCATTCCCTATGCGAGGAGTGGCACAGGGCCCGTGCCAGCGGTTTGCTGCAACGGGATCAGGTCACTCAACTCGGCGGCTCAGACCACGCCGGATCGCCAAGCCACTTGCAAGTGCTTGAAATCGGCCTCAGGAAGCGTCTCCGGCCTCAACTACGGAGTCGTTGCCGCGCTTCCCGGGAAGTGCGGGGTCAATATCCCATACAAGATCAGCCCCAGCACCAACTGCAACAGGTATGTGCCTCTTTTAGCCTCGTGGTCCAAAGGGGCGACAAAACCTTGTTTTTCCTTGACCACCGATCGTTAGTATGTCACGTGATACATGCTTTACATAACACATACTTTCTTCATATCTCGATCGGCTGTTTCTCCATCTTTTTTTCTTTATTTTGTCTTTGAGAACTTTATAGTTGTGAAGCTGATGGTTTGATGTTTTGTTGCAGCGTGAAGTGAGAATGGATCGTACGAGTACGTTTCAGCTTTGGAGATCAGAAGAGTAGTTAGCTTCGAATAAAGTGAATGTACGAACCGATACTAGGTTCGTAACTCTATTATGTATGACCAGCATCCTCTGCTGGTGCTATGTACTAATAAGAATATAAATGAAGGAATTATGGTATGTTTCCTTATTTATGTTCTAAGTATTATTTCGTGTTTTCTTTTTTCATTTTTCTTCTCATATTGGAAATTTTCAAAGGAAGAAAAGAAGAGGTGTGAATAACAATTAGACATATGGTGCGAGATAAGGGGACGGACAGAGCCAACACGAAATATTATTAGGGTTGAATCAAAACCGAAGTGATAGTTCACAGATGCTCCAATCTCCTTGACAATCATGTTAAGTGCAAGTTCATATCGTTATGACTAATGTGAAAGCTTAAACAAATCAAACGATTTGTGCAAGAAATGAATTGTAGAATTTAAAATTGAACTAGAGTGATTTACGTGTTAAATTCTTATAAAATGGATCCACAATATATAAACATAGTTCTCAACGGTTATTAATTTGATAACATTAATCATTGCACGCAATAATTTACTAACATAATAGTTGCCTGAACTCTGAACTAGGTTATCGACTTCTTGGAAAAATAATTTACGATCTATAAACAATATCGATCAAATAACCTATCTATACCATTGATCATATGAAATTCACAGTGGACCTCACACAATTAATGATTGAGATGTTATTGTTCTTTATGATATCATTAGTCATGTAATAGCTTCTCCGCTTCTAGCACGTACGTGTAAGTAGAACGAGGAACCTGTCGGTGTACTCAAGAGAGGTCCAAATCACAATTAAGGCTCACTACCAACCAAATGGCCAGGCATCGTGAGGATTCTGTAATTATATGTAACCTAGAAATAGGGACATGAAGTCTTAATGTCATTTTAAAAAGTTTCAGAGCTCTAAATGAGTTTTAACTTATTGAACTCACTTAAATCAAGGCTCTCAAGGTTTTCGCAAGCTTCAAAAGGGGAGTGAAAATCTGAACTCGAATGTTATTCTAAGAAAATTCAGAATGGCAACAATTCATCCACCGGATAATTTTGATAACACCATGTTTAACATTTTAAATGAAAGGGAAAGCAAAAAAGAATGAAAGCTAACATTAGATATGATGTTGGTATGTCGTTTGAATATATAATGAAGGGAAATAGCGTGTGGGAGAAGATAAAAAAGCTATAGAATCTGAGTTGCGCAACACAGCCAACGACAAGTACTTACCTCTCCAAGACACTTTTCCTATGTTTCCTTCCTCACTTCCTACTTAAAACCCTAAACACCCAATCATATGTATATTCATCGAATTTCTTAATATCATCTTATATTGAGATAATTTCCGAAAAAAATCATAAAACTATTATAAAGCTACAAATTTAATAATAAACATTTCAATTGTGTCAACTTATTCATAAACCTTTTTAATTATTTATCAATTTAGCTCTTCCGGTCAATTTTGACCATAATATATTACTTTCAAAAAAAAAGCTTGGCACACGAAATCATTAGATTAATTGAGACTAAGGATATATTTATTTTAGGGAAAATTTCTTGATAAAGAAAAATATTTTCTTACTTTCAGGTTCAGAAGGTTAAGAGGGTAATTTTCCCAACTTTGAGAATTCATATTTTTTTAATCTTAAATAACTATTTATTGACCGATCATTTTCAATAAATTAAACTCGTGAACGCTTTAAAAAAAAATCAAATCGCGAAAAAACACCGCAGTAAGGGTCTATGCAAAGTCTTGTCAACCTAATGAATGAGGATGTAATTTCACATGTTATATTCGTAGGAGTACGGATCCATTCAAAGGCTCAAAAGCAGGGACGGCCACCTTGAATGAGAAGGCATTCAATGCCGGTAATAAATACTCAACTACTACCAACAGGTCCAACATTAATCTCCTGTACTCTCACCCACACGTGTCGCACGCGAACTTATAAAACCTACCCACGCCCATCGCATTTAAACTCATCTAATTTATTGGGACCGCCTTTCGCATCCTCCCGATTAGGGTTAACATTCCCAGCAATCGAGAATCGTCCACTGAAAATTAATTTCGAAATATTAAAATTTAAAACCACCTCTTCGCATGATCCGATTTTCTGATGGGTTCATTGAACTAACCCCACTAAGCTTCCTTAAGATAAATCAGAAAAATGACGGGAGAAAGAAGCTTATTATATTGATATTTTCTTGCCCTCCACAACTTTTAAAGCTTCTGCACGACCTGCTGCAAGCCTCAAGAGGCTCTCATTTAAGCTGACAGCCTAAGACCCTCGGAAACAATGATGCAATGCAAATAATTTCTTCCTTTTTTGCTTTTCAAGATAGCGAGCGATCATCACAACTAGGCTAGGGTTTGTTTTGTTTCTTTGACTTTTCACTGTTGTTATTGTTGGCAAAAATTTTGAATTTCAAAAGAAGAGTGCTATCAATTAGCCAATATCAGTTCTCTCTTTTTATTTTGGAAATCATCGCATAGGAGGATCTTGAAAAGATTCTTTTGTAGTTCACATCGAAATTGAAAATAATTGAGTTATTTTTTTAAATGATACTTAATGTTTTCTGATATGTTTATAAAAGTAGATATAAATAAAAACCCTTCACTCCTCGAAAACAATATATTATAGATATCACATCCCATTGCCGCACATAACATACACATACATATGTCAATTCGGTTAATGCCAAGCAGATAAGACGACGAGAGTTTGGCCGCGCCAGCCGAAGCAAAACCCGCCATTCTCTTCTTTCCCCGTGCGTCTCCGGTCCAAGGTCGAAAAGCGGAGCCAATCTCCCACTCTCAAAGATTCGGCCACGTGTGGACCCAGTGGCTTCAACTGGAAGCCAGCCATCCGCATGCGGGCCCTCCACTCCTCGAACACCTCGCATCTATCAACCCTGTCCCGACCTTCGCAAGCAACCAAGTTCACCAATTTCCGACTCAGCCCCTCCTGCATCCTCTCTTCCGGGTTGATGCCAAATGCTGTACGCTCGGACGATTTGAGCAGCGCCCCATAGTACGCCAGCGCCTCCCCCACGCGCATCGGCAATGGCGCCGTGTTCCCGTTCATCTCCTGCTCCACCAGCGTCACCACCCGCGGCGCCAGACCCTTCACGCGCCGGAGGAGCTCGTCGCGCGTGTTCTCCGCGGACACGCTCTCGTCCGACATTCTGCACAGCTTGAACGCCAAGTTCACCGCCAGCACCTCGTCTGGCTCGCAGCCCAGCGAGTCGCGGCTCAACTCGCTCAGCTTCAGCGTCACGATTTTGAATACTAACCTAACTCCCCAATGGGCCGCGAAATTGCTCCATCCATCATCCCAAAGCATCCTGAGCCTCTCCACACCGTTGATGCTATCTGCGAGCGTCGTGATCTTGAGTGTAAATGGTTTGCGCGCCCGAAGCCTGGACAGCGCGACAATGAGACTGCTGTAATGTCCTTTCTTACCAATATCGAAAGCAATCACATGGATCTTGTTTGTGGAGGGTTGCTCCGATGCAGCCTCGACAATCGCGCCATTGGCAGCCTGGAAAGCGCACACGGAAAGAGGAGACAGCCCAAGCGACAACAGATGGTCCTCGGTGAACGACTCCGCCACGGGAGGGGGATAATCGACTGGGCTCACTCGCGATTTAAGCGCAGACAACATGTATCCCCTCAATCTCTGCCTTGAACTACGCCTGGGGTTCGGCACGGCAGACAAGCGTCTCAGGATCTCCGAAGCCACGTCTACTCTGCCCTCGTATATCGCCGTCGCAGCCTCCAATACCGACTGCTCCCACGAGATGGATACCGGAGACCTCTGGACGGGGGTCTCGACGCTCTCCATTGATGAGAGACGTCTTGTGCTTTGCTTTGTGATGAGGGAGGAAAGTGAAGCATGAGAGAGAGAGAGAGAGAGGCTTTTTAACAATGACAAAAGAGCTCGTGGTCGTGCGAAAGATGCAGGGAAGATACGTGGGAGGTGGTGCGAAAGTTCGACGTCCGGTGGGATCTAGAAAAAAAAAAAATGAATATCTTGTGCCATTAGTATTATTATTGTAATTATCGTTATTATCATATATCGATGGGAGCGATGATTTAATTCTCTTGAATGTCATATTATGCAGGTGACTAAAAATTATGTTTATGAAGCTTGAGGAGATCATTATTTCATAGTTGTCATTCTGTTTTATTAATATTTATTGACACCTAAATTTTTTGATAAAATTTTTTGTTAAATTGAAAAATATATATAATATAAAACATGGCATATAATTTAGGGATATTTTTGTTTTATTTTATTGGACCGCCGATGAGGGAAAGATTTTTCACTAAGGAGTGTATTTTGAGTAGAAAGAAAAGTTTTTAGATGGATTATGCAAAAAATGCAAAAAAAAGAATATTGCGTGAATATTTATATTTCAATAATATATTTAGGGTATTATGCGTAAACGAAATTGGAAAGAAAATATGTCAAAAGATTTAATTTTTTCATTATAAAAGGGCGAATTCAATCAAAAAAAAATGGGAGAGGATTTCGTGAGGGGGGGCGGACGTTAGTTTTCAAAAAGAAAAAGAAGTTCTCTCGTTTTTTTCAACAGGTCAACAAAGGACTTTGTCCTTTCTCTGACAAGGTGCAGAGGGAAAAGAAAGGGAGGACACGAGAGAACAGAAAAGTGGGCGGTCAACAAAGGCGGTCAACAAAGACTTTGTCCTTTCTCTGACAAGGTGCAGAGTGAAAAGAAAGGGAGGACGCGAGAGAACAGAAAATTGGGCAGCCCACGCAAAGGAAAAAGGAAGAAAAAAAGAAATAGAAAAAACAAAAGGGGGGGAAGTCTTCGTCTTCATCTTCTCCGACTAGCCCGACGACGTTGCCCCTATCTGCTTCGCCGTTGCGCCGTCGCCAGCTTGCCCAAACCGACGCCCATCGTCCTCAGCTACTGCTGCTGCTCGACCAAACCGACGCCTGCGACGCCAGCCCAAGAACGCGCACCGGCCACCGGATCTCAGCAACCACCCCCCTTCGGCCGCGAACCAGCTGCAACTCCGGGTCGCTTCCCCCGTCGCCGCCACCACAGCAAGTTCCAGCCACCGACCATCGCCTGTCCGTGCTGACCCGCCGCGGCCCTGCTCGAACGCTGCTCCTTCGTGCCCTCGCCGGAGATCCTCGCCGGCGAATCCTCTCGCCGGATTCCAAGCCGGCGAGAAATCTCAATTTATCACCTGATTCGGACTCACGCCAGGGTTTTTTTTATTTTATCTATAAAATTTTAGATGAAATAATTAATCAAATGGATTTTTAGATTAAATAATTAATCAAATGAAAATAAAATTGATATTTTGATATTTAAGACTTAAGATCAATTTATCGATTTTATTAGCGAAATATTATTCATTGATCTGAATAATGTGTGATTTTTTTCAGTAATTTTGAATGGTCTTGATTGCTTTATTTATCTTGAAATATGTCTGAGTTAGAATATTGCATGTTTTAGGGTTATTTGCATATTTCAGTTAAACATTCTATTTATCATGAATTTTCAAAAAAAAAAATCAAATCAATTAATTTAGGTTGCTAATTTTTTTTAAACTTGAATTGCATGTTTAATTATTTGGCAATTGTTAATTTCGAAATTAAAAAAGGAAATAATAAAAAAAACCCAAAAAATGCCGAATTAGGATTAGGTTTGTTTTTTTATTAACATTTGGTTTTTTTTTTTTTTCGGTCCTACTCTAATAATATTCTAACAATCACTCTCAAACTTTTGTCATTACCTCTTTACAGGACGTGAAACCCACTTTTGAAATGAAATTATCTCCATCCTAATCCTCCTTTAGAAGGTGGAAATTTGAACCCGTATGTTATTTCACATGTTATATTCGTAAGAGTAAGAATCCATTCAAGGCTCAAAAGCGCCACCTTGAATGAGAAGGCATTCACTGCCGGTAATAAATACTCAACTACCAACAGGTCCAACACTAATCTCCTGTACTCTCACCCACACGTGTCGCACGACCAATGGCCTTTTCCTAACTAATGCGAACTTATAAAACCTACCCACGCCCATCGCATTTAGACTCATCTAATTTATTGGGACCGCCTTTCGCATTCTCCCAATAAGGGTGAACATTCCCAGCAATCGAGAATCGTCCACTGAAAATTAATTTCGAAATATTAAAATTTAAAACCAACTCTTCGCGTGATCCGACTTTCTGATGGGTTCACGGAACTAATCCCACTAAGCTTCCTTAGACAAATCAGAAAAATGACGAGAGAAAGAAGCCTATTATATTGATATTTTCTTGCCCTCCACAACTTTTAAAGCTTCTGCACGACCTGCTGCAAGCCTTAAGAGGCTCTTATTTAAGCTGACAAATGAAATGAGCCTAAGACCCTCGGAAACAATGATGCAATGTAAATAATTTCTTCCTTTTTTTGTTTTTTAGGATAGCGAGCGATCATCACAACTAGGCTAGGATTTGTTTTGTTTCTTCGACTTTTCACAGTTTTGTATCCAGGTGAGTAAGTGAGCAGTTCTACACTTAAAATAAGGAATCAAATCGACATTTATGGATTCCAGTAAATGGGAACTAATAATTTTGGGCCAATTCGGTCTAGTTCCGGGCGGTTCTTAATTTCTTTGCATACCCCCTACTTCCCACATGCATGGCGGCAGCGACAATGGCTTTGGCTACTTGAGCCTGAAACATGCGGCTTGTCATTGAGGGCGTTCAAGCTCCATGCATTCCCGCGCAAGAAGCGACGCAAGTTCCATGCCGGCGACTTGCTGCAGCAGAATCCGATCGCTAGACATGGCTACCAAAATCAGGCCGGACCACCAACCTACTCGCGACTCGCGAGTGCTTGGAAGTGGCTTCTGGAAGCATCTCCGGCCTTAACTGCGGAGCCTTCGCGAGCAGTGCGGCGGGGTCAGCATTACATTTATGCTCCCCACTTCATGAAAAATGAAAAAAAATTAAATCATGGACCGGTGTGGACTAAAACTTATAGGCTCAATAGTCGCCCCACAACACCCAAGCCTTTTTTTTGGTAATTCAAGGGCAAGACTACAAAAGGCCAGTTCTTAGTAGGCGATTGAGCAACCCACAAACATCCATGTAAGTCCAGGTACTCGGCCTATTCAAGAGGCCATAACCCAGAATAAATGAGTGGGATTCGAATAAGCGATCTCTAATTTATAAACTAAAAATTAGTAGACATTCCAATTAACTTGGTCCCCCATGAGGATTAACCAGGTCTAATCATGTGACACAAACTAACATAATGTTTTATCCTTGAGACAAGGCGAGGAGTACCTCAAAGGCAGGCGTTTTAATTTTATCCTAGAGGAAACTTACCATCGGCCACCTCAAATTGGAAAAGTTCTTATATGTACTCGAATTTGTGAGCTCACTTCATCTTAATCATTAATAACGTGGATCTCACGTGAAATTAATATGATCTAATGACTAAATGTGGTAGGCTCGTATATACTGCGTGCATGTGAAATTTGCTTCAAGATCATAGGTGGAAAATTTTTGAGGTACCGTTGGGGTCTTCTCATACCTCCCGTCAACAAGATAGCATGGGGATCCCATTCCTTGGTGAGCAGATGGGAGTTTGAGGGCTGCCTTGATGAGGGTTGCCGGGACAATGCCCTCAAGCTGCAAGATCGTTTGTATAGTTTGAGTCCACATTTTAGTGATAGTTTGGGATTGAGCCCATGAACAGCTACTATGTATATACAATCTCTCTTTTTTTTTTAAATAATAAATTAGGGTTATAATAGAGATATGTGGAGTGATCATTATAGTGAAATTCTCTGTTGGATGTAGTCCTAATTTCTCTTTCTCTTTCTTGCTTTTGCTCTCTATTTCGTTGCGTTTATGTGCCGAGTCCTAACAGGTATGCACTCATGAATAAATGCTTCGAACTTGATTACGCCATATTGTCATAATATCATTGTCGATATTTATCACTTTATTGTATTTGATTACGATTCAATGTTATATAGTTGTATGGTACATATAGAATTAGAGTGTGCCGTAGAAAATGCCAGATTGTTGGCAAATTCAATTCTCCAATCTGCACGAGCCATCCTAAGCTCTCTCTAAATACTCTATCTCTCTCTCTCTCTCTCTCTCTCTCTCATATAATCTCTTTTTCCTTGTAAACGGGAGTTTTAACAGAGGAGTGCGAAGTGCTAATATAGTGGAATCATCTACTAAATGTACTATAATTTAAGGGTAAATCTGAATAAACCTTGTACCTCTTTTTTTCTTTCTTTCTTTCTATTTCATTGTATCTATACGCCAAATCCTAATAGGTATGCACTCATGCCGAATAAATGCTTCAAACTTTATTACATTGTATTGTCGTAACGCCATTGTCAATATTTATGACTTTATTGTATTTGATTATGACTCAACTTTGTATAGCTATATGATACATATAAAATTAGAGTGTGTTGTAGAAAGTTCCCGATTGTTGGTAGATTCAATTCTCTAATATGCACGAGCCGTCCTAAGCTATCTCTAAATACACTCTCTCTCTCTGATATTTACCGAACTCCATCATAAAAACTAAATGAGATTCACCTACCAGCCCAAACCTCCTGTTAAAATCTCCTCCTATATAGACCCCAGCTTCTTCATATAATCCCCAAGAAGAAGAAGAGAACAGAAAGTGGTGTTTCATCCAAAGGTCTTGCAAGTGCCCTTCAAGCAAACTAGCCACGAATATGGTCAACCCTGGTCTCCTCAAAACCGCAGCTCTGGCGGTGGCCATCGTGTACATGGTGGTGGCCAACGTGCCTCCGGCCACGCCGCAGATGTCCTCGTGCAACCAGGTGGTCAACAGGCTGATGCCGTGCGCATCCTACGTGGTCAACGGCGGGGGCGTGCCGCCTGCCTGCTGCAGTGGGATCCGGTCGCTGAACTCCACGGCGAAGACCAAGGCCGACCGGCAGGGCGTCTGCAACTGCCTTAAGTCCGTCCTCAACGGGATCCCCTCCAATGCCTACAACATCAGCCTCGCGACGGGCCTGCCGGCCACGTGCGGGGTCGACATGCCTTACAAGATCAGCCCCTCCACCGACTGCAAGAGGCAAGTGTAACGTTTCAGCCGATAGAGTAACGAAGTCAAAATGCCTTAGAATGTACGCGCTAAGTCTCATTTTTTCGATTTGCGCGACCCTGTATTGCAGCGTGAAGTGAGAGCAAGATGGAGCGCAGGCAGGACGAAGTGCTTCCAGATCTAAGGGCAGGACATGGATCAACATCGGAATAAGAGGAACTACCGTTGCCTTGCGTCCGGTTTTCTCTAGTTACGATAGTTGTCGTTATTGCGTCATTCTGGATCTTGTGTCGAGCAGCCATGCGATGCGTCGTCTAATATGGTCCGACGTGAACTACCGTTGCCTTATGTCCAGTTTTCTCTGGTTACGATAGTAGTGACTGCTGCGTTGTTCTGGATCTTGTGTCGAGCAGCGATGCAATGCGTCGTGTAATATGGTCCGATGTGTTCTAGTTCTACGCCATCTATGGAGAAACCACATTGAGCTTTTGAATGTTAACGTGTTTTCTGTGCTTACCTTTTCATAGTTACGTCCACATCAATTAATAAATTTTGAGAGGCTACGGAGACCAAGAGCCGCACTTAAGTTGGGCTGCGGGGGCTCAATCTAGCTTTAGGAAACTCTCAAATACAGATGGTTTCAGATCACATGATTTAGAACACGAAGGATGAGCCACGAAGGATGAGCCATTTAGCCAAAACCTAACATGATAGCTAAGTTCGGTACGTACAAATGCTTGTAGATAGCTCACACGAGAGTTTTATTGACCCAAAATCAACTAGAGATATAATTTGACAAGTTAGATTACTATAATTTCGTTAGCAAATTCATTGGAAAGTTCATAAATTCGAAAAGTTGGTGGTAAGTTATGCAAAAAAATATTGGTAAGTTACCAGCAAATTGCAAAAAGAAAAAAAAAGTCATGGGTCAATTTTCCTACAAATGGTCATGCGAAAAAGGACACCAAAAGTGTCATAAGTTATGTATGTCGCTTATTTTAGTGTTAAAAGTTTTCGTCGGCTCACTTAAATGCCAAAATCAGAGTAATCAATTATTTAAGTGCCTTTGCCAAGAAATTTATGTTAGAAAAATTATATAGCTTTCATAATTAAAATTTTTATTTGAGGTGACATTTTTCTAGCACTAAAGTGATCATTTTTTTTATAACGACTAGCATTGAAATTTTTACTTTTTAACATGCTATATGACATCATTACTGGGCACATCGGCGGGCCACATAAGATCGAAAAATTAATAAAATATGGTCACATCGATTTCCAGTTACTCATAGCGAAGTTGGCACTTAAGTGATCCAAAAAAAAAAAAAATTGACACTAAATTAAGTATCGTGTACAACTTATGGCACTTTTAGTATCTTTTTCCTAACGATCATTCAACTCTTGTTGAAATTTATCACTATGGAATACAATTTGTAATCATGAAACCATGAAATTCAAGGAGAAGGGCCTTTTTGCTCGAAGTAGTATCATATGTACATGTCTGGTTATGCGAATCTTGAAAATCAGTCATGTGTTGTAACTAGGAAAAGCGACATCATTGTTCCATGAAAATAGAATTAAAAATAAGGAGACTATCAATCGATTTTGCAAGCGTGTACACGTAGGAGTGACCTATTGATACTGGTACCGAGTTGGGATGGAAATATGTTGAAGGTTCTTAAATATTTTGTTATCATTAAAGAAATAATACAAGGAATATTTTTCACAGAAAACCAAATGCGAGGACTAAAATGTATACAAATCTAAAAGTACGGGAATTGAAAGCTGAATTTTCAACTAGAGACACTAGGGTCGTGCATTGGTCCCGGTATAACCCAAGAATCGATCAATTCTAGGTGGTTTCTACAAGAATTGGTCCGCTTCTCGGTTCCAAATCTAGTTCCCGGTTCCAAAGAAAGAACTAGACGGAACCGGCCTAAAGTATATTATTTGTTTCTAAAAGTAAAAAGTATTGAGGGAGTAATCTCCTATTTTACTGATTACCTTTTTATAAGTAGTAATTGCATCCTACACGAAAAAAGTAATTTTCAATATATTTAAGAAGTTTTGAGAAAGAAAGCATTTAAAAAAAAAGTAAAACTGCCAGTTTTTGAGACAACTAGGGATTAGAATTGGGATTGACTGGTCCAATCCGATCTAATCTAGGTCCGGAGTGGATAGGGTTGGTTCCTGATTTCACAATCTAGGAACCGACTTTGTTATGTTCGGTTCACAATTCTAGGATTGGAATTGACTCATCCCAAAAGTGATCACCTCTATCGCATGTCAACGATAGTTTTTGCCTTGATAACACTTCATTGGATTTTGAAGAGGAATTTGATGGGAAATTGATAAAGCAAAATATGGAGACCCCAAAATGTACCAGTACCAAAGATATAGGACGAATGTTATGTGATATTTCATTATGTCGCGGCGCATCAATTCATTATCAATTATTGACCAATTACTTGGCCTTTCTTAGGGGTGAGCATGGTCCGGGTTGGTCCGGGCCACCCCCTAACCCTAGGACCAACCCGTACAGTGTCGGTCCTCAATTTTTAGGACCGAGGACCGACCCTATTGAGCCTGGGATCAAGGACCGGACCGACCCAATGGGTTCGGTCCGGTTCCTGTGGTCAACCTGGACCAATCGATAATTTTTTTCGTCTTATTTTTTATACTCCCTAAAAAAGCAAACCTACAAATTCAAATTACACATCCATCGACAATGCAACATTGTGCAACTAAACTATAAATACCAATACATATTTAGCAAATTTAAGATGACACAATAATAGAAATTTCGCACCTGCTAACCGCTCATCGAAATATGGGACAAGATGGAATGTTCTTGTAATCATATATCTTTAATATTCATAACACCATATGCAAAAGCGTTTTCCTGCATTTGATCATGTAGAGTCCATTCAACCAAAAATGAGCTTCACACCACTTGACTAGCAAATTACCGTAGCAACCGCAGTACTACTCTACTCTTAAAAACTTCTATCATTTGACACAAATTGAAAAGCAAAGTGCAGCTGAAATTCATTAGTAAAATACAATTAAACCATAAAAAGTTCAAAATACTTAATATAAACCATGAATATATAACTTCACATCTTGTTAATTCACTTGAACTTCTAAACACCTTAAAACAAAACAAACGACACTTAATTAATACTCAACAAAAGTTTTAAATTGAAATTATTATTAGTGCTATTGATAGAACATCTCAATACAATATAATATAACATACATTTTACTTAGGTTTGAATATATAAAATAATTATAAATAATATAATATAATATAATATAATATAATATAATATACGGGGTTGGTCCGGGGTTGGACCGACCCAAAACTCTGGGACCGGCGACCAACTCCGCGCATTGTTGGTCCCGGGAATTTCGAGACCAAGGACCGACCCGGTCTCCTTCCCAGAATCGCATCAGGACCAAGACCCGGCGGGGTTGGGCCGGTCCAGGGCTCGGTCCAGGGTCGACCCTAGACCGCTGCTCACCCCTAGCCTTTCTCATTGCACATCTTTTTTAAATGACAAAATTTCCGCACTAAGGAAAGTAAGTTTAGTTAAACTGATTCAATGGTTCTGTATATCATGAGTGGACCTAATCACGACTTCAGTACTCTCCTAGGCCTGTCCAATCTTGTAAGGCCCAAAAGAAGGGGCGGGTCTAAAGAAGTAATTTCCGATTGTCCTTGAGCTGGCCTACATCCGTAGACCTGCTTGAGCTCGTTCAAGTCCAGTCAATTAATGAAAATGAATATTTTTAAATCACGGACCGGCGGGAATTGAAACTTTTAGACCAGATGTTAGCCCAACATCACCTAAGCCTTTTATTTTTTAATAATTCAAGAATAAAAGCACGCTCTATATCTAAATTTTAACAACCCCATTCAATCATTCAAAGAAGTACAAAAGATCAATTCTTGAAGGTCCACGGAACAATCTGCAAACATCCATGTAAATCCAGGTACATGACCTAATCAAGAGGCCGCAAGCCAGATTAAGTGCGTGGGATTTGAGTAAGTTATTTAGTTTCTGAACAGGAAATTCGTTGACATTCTAACTAGCTGTGCCACAAGGCCCAATCATGCGACACAAACTTTAACATGATGTTTTATGTTTGAGACAAGGCGAAAAGTACTTCAAAGACGGGCATTATAATTTTACTCAAAAGGAAACTCACCATAGGCCACCCAAAGTGGAATACTTCTTAAATGTATACAAGTCATGTAAGCTCATTTCATCTTAGTCATTAATAATGTGGATCTCATGTGAAATTTATATGATATGATGATTGAGATATAGTGGGCTTGTATTCCCTGCGTGCATGCGAAATTTGCTTCAAAATTGTGAATGAAAATTCTTTAAGGTACGCACTCATACTGGACAAATACTTTGAACTCGATTATGATGTACCGTCATAGAATGATCAATATTTATGACATTCTTGTGCTTGATTACGATTCGATAACGTTGCATAGTTGTATGGTACATGGAATTAGAGTGTACTGTAAAAAGTGACCTATTGTAGTCGCAGTCAATTCCACAACCCGCGGGCCGTACTAAAGTGTCTCTAGATAGTAAATACGCTCTCTCTCTCGAATTTAACCTCCCCAACCAAACTCCACCAGAAAAATTAAATGACATTCACCTACCAACCCAAACTTCGAGTTAAATTCTCCTCCTATTTAAACACGCATTCTTCATGTACTCCCCAAGAAGAAGAAGAGAACACAAGCGGTGTATCATCCGAAAGTCTTGCGAGTGCACATCAAGCAAAGTCGCCATGAAAATGGCCAACCCCAGACTCCTCAAAGCCACGGCTCTGGCAGCGGCAGCGGCGGCCGTCGTGTGCATGGTGATGGCCAATGCGCCTCCGGCTGCGGCGCAGGTGTCCTCGTGCAACCAGGTGGTCAACACCCTGATGCCGTGCGTGTCCTACGTGCTCAATGGCGGGGCCGTGCCGCCTGACTGCTGCAGCGGGATCCAGTCGCTGTACTCGGCGGCGAAGACCACGGCCGACCGGCAGGGCGTCTGCAACTGCCTGAAGTCGGCCGTCAACGGGATCCCCTACAACACCTACAGCGCCGGCCTCGCGGCGGGCCTGCCGGCCAAGTGCGGGGTCAACATCCCTTACAAGATCAGCCCCTCCACCGACTGCCAGAGGCAAGTGCAAGGGTAACGTTAGTCAGAATACTTCAGAACATACGTGCTAAGTCTCATTTTTTTTGGTTTGTGCGAACCTGTATTGCAGCGTGAAGTGAGAGCAAAGATGGAGCGCAGGGAGGAGCAGATGCTTCCAAGGGCAGGAGCGTGGATCCACGTTAGAATAAGAGGAACTACTGTCGCCTCGAGTGACCGGCTTTCTCTAGTTATGATAGTAGTCATCGCCGTGTCGTTCTGGATCTTGTGTCGAGCCAGGCGATGCGATGCGTCGTGTAATATGGTCCGTTGTGTTCTAGTTCTGCACCATCTATGGAGAAACTATTTTGTGCTCTTTTGAATGTTGACGTGTTTTCAGTGCTTCGTCGACCAGCTTTGCCTGTGTCTGTCGCTCTCTCTTGTTCTCAATTCGATGCAAAGCTTGTGAACATAATATGCTTGCTGAGAACAAGCATGGAGACCTGACCCAAAAAAAAAAACAGAGACAGAGATAGAGAGAGAACAAGCATGGAGCGAAATATAAACAGATCTTTAATATATGAAGATTGTTATCAAGGAGGAAACTTTAAAACTAACGTATTAGAAATGCTAATAAGATGGGATTAGGATCTTTAATCCTAATACCCTTTTTTTAATTGTAATCCCAATACAGATCTTTACTGGCCGTAGACATCTCTCTCGGGAAACTGGTTTTGCGCTCCGCCTCGCCGTCACCCAACGGCTCACCCCACACTCCTTTTCCACTTTCCACCCCAACGGCTCCCCGACAAACCCCAGCCCCGCCGACACCCTCTCTTCACTCCTCGGCCTCCGCCGTGACCTAACAGCCTCGCCATGCCGGCACAGCTAAAGCATCCGCCGCCGCCGCAGTGGAGAGTCAACCTCCGCGCGAGGTCCAGGAACTTCCGCGTCGAGGTCAGGGCCGCAACCCCAATCCCGACGTGGAGGCCTCCCGGCCACCACCGCCTCTCGGTCTTGCTCCGCCTCTGGAGCTTCGTCCTCCGCCTGCAGTCGGGTTGCGGGGCCGAGCCTCCGAGGCCGCCCCGGCGATCCCTCGGCTCCAGATTCCTCGGAGCCCTCGAGCGAGTCCGAGGATTTCGAGCCAAGAAACGAGCCGCCGCGACGCGCGAAGCCGATAAGGTACGGGTACAGTACAGACTGCGGATTCCTGCTTTGACGATGGAGTTTGGAAACTGAGGGAATGTCGACTTGATTCCATTGATCTTGTGTAAACTGAGATCGGGATCGTTAGGCTGTCCCTCGTCCCCGTCCTGATCTCCGCGTTCCTTCTCGGCGCGGTCACGGCCCGCCGCCTGGACAAGATCGGCGCAGCTGTCACCGCCGCGGCTCCTTAATTCTTGGCAAGTTAAAGTAACCATAAGGAATAACTAATAGAAGAAAGAATTTTTGTTGCCTAGGACCTAGGTCCAAGGTCATCTACAATGGCCAAAAGATTAGTGATGATCGGCTCCCGAGTTGAGACGATTCCACCCTAGAACTGGGAACAAGATCAGGATCGGTCGCAAGTTAGATTGATTTGATTTAGGATCCATTCGTTTCGCGGAAGATTTCTAGAAAATATTTTCTCAGAAGTTATTTTCAAGGAAAATGATAATATTTTTTGGTGTTAAACTAAAACCTAAAAATGTTTCGGAAAATATTTTCCGGTATTTGGTAAGGAAAATATTTTCTAAAACTTCACCACTTAAGCATGCATCACTTACCGACCTATAAATCTATCAAATATGAACTTGCCTTTAAATTTGGGCAAACTTACTTCATATTTTTATTCCCATATCGTCACAAAACACTGATCTACTTTAAAAAATGTTTGTATGGATTTAAAAAAAAAAAAAGCAAAAGAGAAAAGAAGCAAAGCATGTACAGCCCCAATGAGAATATTCTAGTTAAGTGGCATGTTCTCCCATTGCGTCTTTGCGCCGTGAGGGGATTCGAACTCCTCCCCTTCGTGAGGGGGAGAGGGCCCAAACCATCGCGGCCACCAAGGCGGTGGTTTCCCCTGCGCCTTTTGTGTTCTAATAAACAAAAGAAAAAAAGAAACAAACCATGTAAAGCCCTTTGCTTGAGTAATCTACAACTGTATGATAGAGTAAATAAAGAAAATGATAAGCAAGAGTGCATAGTGCAAGCTTGAGATCGACGAGCAGGCTGACGACTAGCCAAGAAAGAAGAAGATGGGAAATAAAGAAAAGAAAAAAATAAAATAAATATAAAAGAAGAAGGAAATTAAAAATAATTCGAATTAAAAAAGAAAAAGAAAATTAAGAAATAATTCGAAAAAAGAAAAGAAGAAGAAGAAAAGGGAGGAGGAAGTGAGGATTTGTAGAGGTGTGGGATAAGAGAAATTAAGTGGGAAAAATGTTTTCTACTTTTCTCACAAATCAAGTGGGGAAAATGTTTTCCACTTTTGAAAAGTGAAAAACATTTTCCCCTAATTTAAAAGATTTATTCTTTTTATTAAAAATATTTTTCCCAATGAATTCATTTTCCATGAAACGAATGTCGGAAAATCCGAAAAACATTTTTCCGAAAATTATTTTCTGTGAAACGAACGAAGCCTTAGAGTTTTAGCAATTTCCTTTTCCTTACTCTTTATAGAAAAGGAATTTTTCTTTTAAAAAAAAAAGTCTCATCCAAGTAGTTTAGTTTTGCACTTGGAATTAAGAATCCCTGAAAACCAATTGGTTCAGTCTAGTCCACGACAACCTCAATGACCTTGCATTGCATCTCAAAGAGAGAGAGAGAGAGAGAGAGAGAGAGAGAGAGAGAGAGAGAGAGAGAAGGAAGTGAGACTGGTAAGAGAGAGCATGAAAGCATAGGCTTCGAATGGGGTAGAGGCTTTGCTCAATATAGACACAACAATTGGAGGTGGCTAAGAGGCGGACGATAGCGGTTGGCGGCGGTGGTGGTGGTGGGGAGATTGCTGCTTGGGAGTTAGTGGGTTTATTATGAACTTAGAGTGAGTTTGGTTAAGTTTTTCCAATTGTCCCTTGGGAAAAAAAAATGTTTGTTTTAGTTTTTGGTTCAACATTTGCCTAAATGCCGGTCTTGGCAATGCTAAATGCCTAAAGTAAGTTTCCACCCGCTTTGGCTTTCAACATTCGCAAAAGGCCATTTTTAGGGTTAAATGATTTTTCTTTGCAATCTAGGTGACAATCACCAGGTTCTCACTACCCAAGCGATGATCATTAGTTCTCACAACCTAGGCAATGGTTCATGGGTCTCATAACTTTAGGTAGCCATTGCCTAAGTTGTGCAACCCTCGTTAAGGACTGCTAGAAATCAAGCATCCTTAGACGACAATTGCCGACACCAAATATGGCTCGGTGGCGGCTTGAGTCTTTGGCCGACTTCGGCGAAAGGTTTCGTTTTTTTAATAAAACCATATTTAAAAGAATGTGATCAAAGCCTTTTGCAAGAAGAAGTTTGCCAAACACTACTTAACTCAAATTTGTTTTATAAAGAAATTTTTAGCAAACGCAATTTATATTTTCCTAGAAAGCTTTCTTTGTATTTTTCCCAAGTCCATTTTCAAATCGAACCAAACGAGCGTTACCAAAAGCCGAGAGATGGATAAAAGGAGTCCATTCATTCATGGGGCCTCCCCTTACAACCCATCGAGTGATACCACTGAGAAAAAGCCCAAACAAACAAATTCCCCCACACTGCTTTATCCCAAACTCCTTTTCCACTTTCCACCCCAACGGCTTCCCGACAAAACCCAGCCCCGCCGACACCCTTTCTTCACTCGTCGGCCTCCGCCGTGACCTGATGGCCTCGCCATGCCAGCTGAGCTCAAGCATCCACCCGCCGCCGCCGCCGCAGTGGAGAGTCAACCTCCGCGCGAGGTCCAGGAACTTCAGCGTCGAGGTCAGGGCCGCAACCCCGATCCCGACGTGGAGGCCTCCCGGCCACCACCGCGTCTCAGTCTTGCTCCGGCTCTGGAGCTTCGTCCTCCGCCTGCAGTCGGATTGCGGGGCCGGGCCTCCGAGGCCGCACCGGCTATCCCTCGGGTCCAGATTCCTCGGAGTCCTCGAGCGAGTCCGAGGATTCCGAGCCAAGAAACGAGCCGCCGCGATGCGCGAGGCAGATAAGGTACGGTACTGTTGGAAATGGTGATCCATTTTCTAGAATTTCCTAGAGTTGTTAAACTTCTAGAATTCTCTAGAATTCCCTAGATGAATTTTCTAGAAGAAAGAAGAAAACATTTTCTAGAAGAAAGAAGAAAAGTCAAGCATGTAAGAGAAGCCTAGAGAAGTCTAGCATTCAAGAGAAGACTAGAATCTTCTAAGGGGGTGACTCATGCCTATAAATAGGCTTGTAGTTCATTCATTTTAGTGAGGGAGAGGTAAACCCTCCACCTTGTGTGTGAGGGAAATACCTCCACCGTGTGAGAGAAGTTACCTCCACCTTGTATGTTGGGGTGAACTCTTCAAGGTCTTAGACCTTCATTGTATTTTCATCAAACTAATTTGTTTAACTAATAAAACTATTTCTCCCATATCTCATGTCCTATATCCTTCAAATTATCCTACTTGTCCCTTGTTCATCCTCTACAAAATATACCATACACTTGCACACGTCGCTAACCAAAAACTATAACTAATATCAAAACCATGCTTCCGTAGCGCACACATCCAAAAATATATATATTTTCTAACATGGTATCAGAGCCAAGATGCACCCAGGTTCGTAACTGAGCCAGGTGTAAGGGACCGTGAAGCCAAAGATAGGCACATCGGATGGTTATGGGCGTTTGTCCTCACCATCCTCAACTAAGAAGGCCGAGCCCGAGCGAGAGCCAACGAGCGAGCCGGAGCGAGCCAAAACCAAAGCCGGAGCCGAGCCAGAGCCTACGAGAGCCAGAGCCAGAGCCCGAGCTAACAACTACCACTAAGAGCACTTTGATGCCCCGAGACATATGGGACATCGTTGAAGAAAAGTCATTATGTACGCGACAAAAGGATACAAGGGATCATGGAATGAAGACGGACTAAAAGACATGGGACAGACTACAATATCCGAAGTATCCCGAAAATGGATCAAGGGGGAGTGTTGGAAATGGTGATCCATTTTCTAGAATTTCCTAGAGTTGTTAAACTTCTAGAATTCTCTAGAATTCCCTAGATGAATTTTCTAGAAGAAAGAAGAAAACATTTTCTAGAAGAAAGAAGAAAAGTCAAGCATGTAAGAGAAGCCTAGAGAAGTCTAGCATTCAAGAGAAGACTAGAATCTTCTAAGGGGGTGACTCATGCCTATAAATAGGCTTGTAGTTCATTCATTTTAGTGAGGGAAAGGTAAACCCTCCACCTTGTGTGTGAGGGAAATACCTCCACCGTGTGAGAGAAGTTACCTCCACCTTGTATGTTGGGGTGAACTCTTCAAGGTCTTAGACCTTCATTGTATTTTCATCAAACTAATTTGTTTAACTAATAAAACTATTTCTCCCATATCTCATGTCCTATATCCTTCAAATTATCCTACTTGTCCCTTGTTCATCCTCTACAAAATATACCATACACTTGCACACGTCGTTAACCAAAAACTATAACTAATATCAAAACCATGCTTCCGTAGCGCACACATCCAAAAATATATTTAAATTTTAACAGGTACGGACTAAGGATTCCTGCTTTGATGATGGAGTTTCGAAACTGAGAGAATGTCGACTTAATTCCGTTGATCTTGTGTAGGCTGAGATCGGGATCGTTCAGCTGTCCCCGTCCTCGTCTTGATCTCCGCGTTCCTTCTCGGCGCGGACACGGCCCGCCGCTTGGACAAGATCGGCGCAACAGTCGCCGCCGCGGCTCCGACGATCCTCGGTCACTGGTTGAAGGAATTTTTCGCATGGCAGGGCAGCTTTGCGGTGGCAGCGGTGGTGCTGCTGGGTCTGTTGAGCGTAGTCCGATCATGGTCTCGAGCGATCGATCTGGCGAAGCCGGCGGACTTCGCCGGCGATTGGGCGCGAGGAATCTTGTGGAAGATCTGGAGGAGCGCGGCGTCTTAAAATTCTTGATCAGTCGATTTATTTCGAACTTTAAAAACATCTATTAGTAGAACTTTTTAAAACATATATTATAGCGATTCCGACAAGTCACATTGCATTTTAAAGCAAATTAAATATCTATGGAGGACCCACCACCTCGTCACACTTAAGATCCTGTGGCCAGCGGGATTCAAATTCCTCTCCTTCTCATAAAGGATTTAGTTATCTTAAACTAATTTTTTGATCATATAAACCCTATTTGTGATAAATTTACCTCAAGCTAATTTGTTCGATCGCCAAAAACTCCAAATTGATATATTTGTAACAAATATACCCTTCATTAGATTGGATTAATATCATAAAAATTGTACATTTATGATAAACAGAGTGTAAAATACCAAACTGGTATACCAATCTATAGTCACGTGTCACCCAATTTAATAATTTAACGGAAACTAACATAAAGTAAATTTGTCACAAATGTACTAATTTAAGATTAATTTATTAAAAGTATATCAATTTGAAATTTTTTGTGGTCGAAAGATTTATTTGGGGTAAATTTATTATAGATGTATCAATTTAGCAGTTTTCAAGGTATTAATAATTTTAAAATAATTAAATTAATGCTTATTAATAGTTAGATATTGCCGAATATTTTAAAATAGTTCAAGCCCTTAGTTAAACCTAAGAAAGTGAAGTACAGAATTACATGGTATTTATTAAAAAATTCTCTGACCACTAGAGTCATTACCTATTTCCTAATTAAGCGCTCCATTCGTTTCGCGGAAAATATCATATTTCCGTAAAATATTTTCCCGAAAGTCATTTTACGTAAAAAATTTTTTCAAATGTTCTACCAAAATCTAAAATTTGAATGAAAAATATTTTTTACCGTTCATTACCATTTAATTGTTGGGAAAAAATTATCAAAAATTGAATTTTAATATTTTTAATTGACCAAAAAAATTATTTTATTTTATTTATATTTTTAAAAATCGAAATTTTTATTATTTATTATTTATTATTTCTTTTTATTTTCCTTCCTCCTTCCTCCTTCCTCCTTCCTCTGCCGTCGCCTCCTTCCTCCTCCTTCTTCCTCCTCCTTCCGCCGCCGCCACCTCCTTCCTGCCTGACGATGGCCGGCTGCCCAGCGGCCGACCAAGACCCGGTGGCCAGATCCGGCGAGCTCGAGGCTCGGCCGATCTCACCCGAGCTCGCCGGATCTGGCGACAGAGCTCGAGCTCGCCTGGATCGGGAGCCCGAGCTCTGCCGCTAGATCCGGCGAGCCGCGAGCTCCGCCGCCAGATCCGCGAACTCATCGCATCACCCCAAACAAGCATAACCAAATCCCCAAAACAGAGCAACGAACGAACACACGAGCAAGCACGCGGAGCGCTAAAAAAAATCCCAAGGAAAGGAATCGGGGGCAATCACCCGTCCACCGGAAGCCTCGCACCGCACGACGAGCGGCCTGGACGGCGGGCTCCCCGGGAAAAATGTTTTCTTTGACCATGTATTTTCCGCCCACCCGAACACCGGAAATCAATTTTCCTGGAAGTTGTTTTTCGCCCAACGAACGGAGCCTAAATCGAATTTCATGTTCTCACCTGCAATTTTTGAGCTATTAAGCGTGCTTCATGTGTGTGTGAGAGCGAGAGAGAGAGAAACCCCAGAACGATGAAGCCGACGAGTCTCCTTCGCCCTGCTTCTTCCATCTTCCTCCTTCTTCATGCGCCCACTGCGATCTCCAGCCATCCATCATCCCATTCCCTCCTCCCTCTCTCGTCTAGCCTTCGTCGTCGGTTTTCCTCGACCCCTAACCTTAATTTACATGACCCAAGCGAGGTCTTGAGTCACGTGAGGAAAATGTGCAGGAATGGTGGTGTGTTTTCGAGCGTCGGCGATGCCCAGCGTTGCTTCGGTGCAATGATGAAGACGGACCCTTTGCCTTCTCCCCGGGATTTCAGTCTTCTGTTGGGTGCTGTAGTGAGGATGAAGCACTACTCGATTGCCATCCGCTTGATTGAGCAGCTGCGTTCGTTAGGAGTTGAAGATAATCATATTTGGCTGAATATTTCGTTGAATTGCTTCTGTCGGTTAAAGCGGGTCGATTTGGGTTTGTCTATCCTGGGCAGAATCTTGAAGCTTGGGTTTCCCATCGATGTGGTGGCATCGAGTACCTTAATTGACGGTCTCTTCATTCAGGGCAAAACTGATCGAGCGTTGAGGTTCCTCGATGATATGAGACGAAATGGCCCCGAACCTGATGAGACCACGTATGCCATAATCGCAAAGGGGTTATGCAGGGCTGGTAACACCAGATTGGCGATTGAATTGCTGAGGGACTGGGAAGAGAGAGGCTGCAGCATCAATTCCTTCACATACAACATAGTGATTGATGGTCTTTGCAGGGAGGGATTGATCACCGAGGCCTTGAGACTCCACGAAAGTTTGAGTAGAAAAGGCATCGAACCAGATGTTGTTACTTATACCTCCTTGATCCACGGTATGTGCGATGTAGGCCAGATGGAAGATACTCTGGTATTGTTGAAAGAGATGATGAGCAGAGGCATCCAACCCGACATATTCACTTATACCTCCTTGGTTCATTGCTTATGCAACCGAGGCCAATGGAAAGATGCTATGGTCTTGTTGGAGAAGATGATGAAGGCAGGAATTGAACCGGATGTCGTTACTTATAACTCTGTCATTCAAGGAGTTTGCAAATCCGGCCATTTGGAAGAGGCTCAAAGACTGCTGAGTCATATGGTGCAAAGCAGAGTCATGCCTGACGTTCTAACCTTCAGTATCCTGGTCGATGCACATTGTAAAGAGGGATTGCTTGTAGAGGCAGAGGCCGTAGTCGACCAGATGATTCAATTAGGTAAAATGCCTAATATTTTCATTTATAATACATTGATGAATGGTTATTGTTTGCAAAATAGGATGAAAGATGCAATTGAAGTGCTTAATTTGATGGTTGAAAAAGGCTGCTCACCTGATGTTGTTACTTATAGCACATTGATTAACGGATACTGCAAAGCGAAAAGAATGGACAAGTCAAAGATGCTTTTCCAAGAAATGCTTCAAAGGGGCCTGATTCCTAATGTCATCACATACAGCACTCTCGTGGACGGATTTTGCAAGGTTGGGAACCTTGAAGCCGCAGAGGAGTTAATTAACGAGATGCAGTCTCGCGATCTCTCTCCAAATCATTATACCCTGAGTGCTTTCCTCAATGGCTTATGTAAAATGCAGCAGATTGACAAGGCGATGATATTACTTCGAAAGATGGAAGAATCCAAATTCGTCCCAGACATCGTGACTTACAGTATCCTAATAAATGGCATGTGTAATGCCGGAAAGCTCGACGATGCAATAGGGCTGTTTGATTGTTTGCATGCTCGAGGGTTGCAACCTAACGTGTGGACATATAGTATTCTCATGCATGGATTGTGCAAAGGAGGACGCATGGAGGAAGCATATCAGCTGCTAAAGGAGATGCAAGGAAATGGATGCCTTCCAGATGGTGTCGCTTATAACACAATCATCCAAGGACTACTAAGAGATAACAAAAATACGAGAGCAGCGCAACTTGTTGGTGAAATGGTTGAAAGGGGTTTTTCTGCAGACTTGACAAATGGAGCTCCTTCATTTTCTAGTTGAACTCTCCATTGTGTGTGAGATCTGTCCACTTTTTCATCTGAAATTTGATGGGGAGTAAACCAGATTAATGGCAGGTTTTCTTCCAGACATCACCTCCTTGAGTCCCATGTCCCATTAATGAAGTTGTTTCAAGTCTGAGAAATTTTTCCTCTTGCTTCATTATCAGGCTTTTAGAGGGGTGGAAGGTTGATTTTGCTCTTCGTATACCTAGGTTTTGCAAGAAATCTCTGTATTTAACTGGTACATGTGCTTGTCGGTTAGTGCTTTTGGTGCCTACTATTTATCAAACAGGTCAAATTCATAGAATGATCAAGTGGTGTGAGGATGTTCTCAAATTAAATCAATGTTAATAGCAATAACTTTACTGTGTACCATATGCAATTCAGACATTATAGACAAGTATCATGGACCTCTTCCTCAATGGGACTAAAGAAAACAAATAGTATCATGCAATTCAGGGTGTGCTTTGAGAGAGAGATACTGGTTTTCTTTTATTTTCTTTTCCTAACACCTCTGATCCCTTCAATGTCTTATTTACCATAGTTCTTCAAGGAAGATGCACGGGTGGAAGTGGATGGTATATGATCATGATGGGCACTTTGAATCAATAGCGGTGAATACTTGTGGTGGACTGGGTACTCAGATTGTCATCGCAGGTTGATTACATATTTGGGTTATTTGCTCTGCTTCTCACAGCAAAGTTTGATGGACGGCTTGCTGACTAAGGAACATGGCTGCAGCTGTATGGAAACAACTTTCAGTATCATTTCCTTTGCACTGCGAAGGATTTTCCAAAAAGCATCTGTTGATGCGTGAACATGAATGCCACCGACAGACATTGCCAATGCCAAACCACATTGACGTCTGCAGTGGCACCTATCAACTTCATTACAAACAGGCCCATAGGATGTAACTTTCTTTGGTCCTCTATAGAGGTAAATTCATTGCCAGTTTTCTGTTTTATTAACAGACGAAGAAATGTTTTGGTTTGTTTTTGCATGTTTCACTCACAGCTGCAGGATTTGCCTGGACAGTCTTGTTACCCCCTCTACTCTGTGTCTTGACACAAATGTAATAATAGTAGCGTGCAAGCAAATAATTGTTTAGTGCGGTGTCAGGATGCTCTTGAGTTAAGTTGATATTAATGGCGATACATTTACTTTGCACCAATATAAGGGACCTATATATATATATATTTTTTTTTTTTTTTTTGGGGGTGGCGTTGGGTTCAAAAAATTATACCATAAATCCAGATTAGCTTGTTACTTATGTCCTTGGAGAGAGATATACTAGTTTTCTTTTATACTCTTTTGCTGACAATCTTATCCCTTCAATGTCCTGTTGTTACTTCAGAGAAGATGCATAAGTGGAAGTGGATGGCACTTGATCATGGTGATGTGCACTTTGCATTAATAGGGGAGAATATTTGTGGCAAGCTGGTTACTCAGATTATCATCTCAGGTAGATTACACATTTGGGTTATCTGCTCTGCTTCTTGCTGACTAAGGGACGTGGCCGCAAGTGTATGAAAACTACTTGCAGTATCTTTTTCTTTGCACTGTGAGGGATTTTCAGAAAAAGCCTCTGCTTATGGGTGAACATGAACACCATTGACAGATGGCAAACCACATAGACGTGTTGAGCGACACCAACTAAATTCATCACAGTCAGGCCCGTATGATTTACCTTTCCATTGTCATTTCCACTGCATCAATTGGTTTACTTTCCCAATCAATAGGGTTGCCTCTCAATGGAGGCTCATTTCTTTCCCTTTTTATCTGTTTCCATTACTGATTTTTCTGTTTGTTTTTGCATGTTTCGCTTAAGGCAGCCGGATTGCTTGGACAGTCTTCCTCTTGCCACGCCCACTCCTCTTTGTTTCCTCACATAATCATAGTAGCGTGGAAGCATTCCAGAGAACGCTCCTCTAGCAAAGTTCACGTGTGGATATCATGGCCGATATGATCGATTGAACTCAGAAGAAAGAACCTGTCAAGCAAAAGGATGAATTGGAAGTTCTGCATATATAACAAGAGGATCAACTCAGCTCTCTGTTGTCCATTTTCTTGTTTACAAAAGCTGGTCCATGGCTTACCCACTGAAGCAAAGCCAGTGTTTTTGCGATGATGGTTTTAATTTCACTTTTCGAGATTCTTCGCTGACTGGAACCATGTGTAAGTGCATCAGGCTTCAGTTTTGAAAGAAGCTTTATGATTTCTTTTGCTGGAAAGTCGTGAGCATGGTGTATCCTTTACTGTCAATTATGTCCACTCACTTCAGATTGATCCTTCAGTGTTAGATATCGATGTCAACTAGAGGCCTTGAAACCTTCAATCTTTGCAAGAATTGAGAGTACAGTCATTAAGGGAACATCATTTTCGAAATAGATTCACGCTCTGGACCATCAACGAAGGAATACAGCAACCATCAAGACATTATTGTAAGAGCACAGCCAAACAGCTCACGTTACATAGTCACAAACTCAATGGATAGCTTAATGCAAGCAAGCAATGTAAAACATTGTTTTCTTCCTAAATGAAAGTTCCTTGTCTGAAAGGATAGTACTTATCATAAAGCAACATGCCTCCACGAGCAATGTTTTACCATCGAATTGCACTAATTGAATTTTGCAATTTTGAGGCATTCGATACTAAGCCATTGGTGCATTACAATCATGCTACCTTGCGTTGCGAGATGCCTTGAGTTGGGTTTCTTGGTTGGTTTCTTTCTATCCTTAGATTGGTTGTTGTGAGGAACTAT
The DNA here is from genome assembly GCA_014182385.1 of Eucalyptus viminalis. Lineage (NCBI taxonomy): Eukaryota > Viridiplantae > Streptophyta > Magnoliopsida > Myrtales > Myrtaceae > Eucalyptus > Eucalyptus viminalis. The sequence continues at coordinate 11,775,135 of CM024526.1, forward strand.
TAATGCATAGAATTTGATTCACCACCTCTGGGTCGACAGTGGTGGCAGCACACTGTGGGAGGTCTAGGCAGCAGTGGACAGCAATGGATGAGCACCAGAGGAGCTCTAGCCAAGCGAATGCGAGCTAAAAGATGATGACTAGTAAGTTTGAAAGTGACATCATCTCAATGGAAATAGACCACGTCATGTGGTCACCATTACGTAGGATGGCTCACATTAGATAAATCAAACGAGACTTGGATGAGAGGACTTGATTGCATTTTCCCTCAAAAGTTTAGGACTACCTTATTTTAATTGAAAGGTTTACGACTTGATTGATTTATGTGCTAGAGGTTTATGACTAATTTTAGAATTTCTCGGCACAAAATGATTGTGTAGTGCATTGGACGTTGAAATGTCACATGTTCTCTCATCTCTAGTGTTTCCATGGCAGTCAGTTGGATCCTTACGTATGAAGGATAAGTCATGAAGGTTAAATTAAGATGAGAATGATATGCATTTTGGGTCATCTTGCTCAAGAGTTCCCTGAGCAAGGAGAACCCGAGCAAGGAGAACGTGACCCTTTTCTCCTTCTTTAAAAGGCGACGCTTTATTTTTCTAGTTATTTTTGCCCTAAGAAACTTTTATTCCTTTAGAGCAAATAAATTATCATACTGGAAATTTGAAAAGCTTGCAAGGACAATCATCAAATTAAATAAGTTGACGTAGATATAAATTGAAGAATGAAATTATATATAAAAATATACTGCTTATTTAGAAATAGACCCTCGTTACCCACAAAATGTTTTTGTACATTTGTATATCCACAAATTATTAGCCATTTACTTTATTCTTCTTAATTTTTTTATGAGAAAATTCCAAATAAAGGCCTCAAGTGCCTTCATTTTTTCAAATAAGAGTTTGAAGTGAATATTATTTTAAATAATGGACCGAAGTGCCTTCATTTTCTCAAATAAGGGCATGAAATGCCCACATCGTCTTAAAGAATGGTCTAAAATCACCGGCTGTACATGGCAATTTTGTTTTTTAAAATTTTTAATTGTTTTCCTTTTTTTCTTTTAAAAAAGGTTTTTGGAAAAAGGAAAACACAAGTGAGAGGGAGAGGGTGCTTCTTCTCCCTTGTGGCCACGGCCCCACATCGCTGGTGGGGCGGTAGCGAAGGCCGATGAGGTCACTGGAACTTGGGCAAGGGCCTACTAGAGGTGAGGGTCACCCGCCCTCGCCTCGACCAAGGCAAGGGTCACTTGCCCTCATGTAGGCCTAGCATCCCTCACCTAGCATCCCCAGACCTAGGGCAAGGTCCGGAGGCACTGGGCGATGGGCTGCCAAGCCTACGTGAGGGCTAGTGACCTTCGTCCTGATTTGGGAGAGGGTCGCTGTCCTCTCCCACTTTTGGCGAGGGCTTGTTGGCCATTGCCTTTGGTTGGTGAGGGTCATTAGCCCTCGCTCAAGCACTAGTCTTCACCACCGCCCCCACCGACGATGGGGTAGTGGTGTGTGTTTTTCTTTTCTTTTTTTAATTTTTTTAATATAATTTAATTTAAATTTAGCTTGTGTTTAGACAAAAATATCATTCATCAATCAAAATATTTTGCTAGCCGGTAAGGCTAGGCCCTTATTTGAAACAGTCATAACCACTCGGGACATTTCTTTGGAATCGATATGGCCACTTAATGTCTTTACTTGAGAAAATGAGAATACTTTGGGACCTTATTTGATTTTTTGTTTTTGTTTTTTTTAATAATAGTCAAAAAGGAATAATTTTTGAAAAAGTTGAACATATTAGTAAGACTATGAAAAAGAGAATTGCGAATGCCATGTTTGGAAAATTGTAATTTTTTCCCAAACAAAGAGAATGTGGATAGGCAGTTCACGAAATGCATATTAGTGTTGATTATTGTTGACACCTAATTTTTCAACTAGATTAATTAATTTAAAATAGTATCAAATGTTGGGAATTAGTCACAAGAGAAAATTTTAAAAAATATATATGTATATTATTTAATTAAGTTATTTAAAAAAAAAAAAAACGAAAATGGTCGGGTCGGGCCGGATTCGACCATGGCTCGACCAGCCCCTCTATTTTATTCTCCTCGCATTGGGCCTGGCCCAATCTCCTTTCTCTTTTCGCTTGGCCCAGCCCCTTTTCTTTTCTTCTGTTGGTCTTCGCTGAAGACTTGCGTAAGACAGGGGCAAAGCAAAGACAGCAGCGAGCGGCAAAGCGAGAAGATCGGTGTGGCAGGTGCGCGGCATGATCCGCGGGTCAGGAGCAGCCGACCGGCAGCTGGCTCGACCGTAGTTTTCTCGCAAGTTCCTGCAGAAAAAAAGAAGAAGAAAAGGAGAGAGGGGGAAGAAGAAAGCGAACAGGAAAAAGAACACATCAAGAGAAGGAGGGAGAAAACAGAGAAGGAATGGAGGGGAGGAGGGCGGTCACGGCGCCGCCATCGCCGTCCAAGCCGCCCTCCTTCCCCGCCGCCATCCAAGCCGCCCTCCTCTCCGAGCCCGAAGCCGTTCAAGCCGCCTCGCACCCGTGACCGCCAAGTGCCGACCCGTCGCTTCCGCCGCTCGACTTCGACTTGCATCCCGCGTTCGTCAAACCCCTCGTCGCGCCGCCGAGACTCCCGCAAGCCCGAGGCCCCGCCTCTTGTCGAGATTCCCGCTCGCCGAGTCCTCCTCGGCTCCGACGCCCAGCCAGATCCACTCCGAGCCTCCTCCGAGCGAAGCTACCTCGCTCCCCGCCCGCCGCTCCGCCCGTGCCACTCGACCAAGAACCCGACGCCACCGTGCCCTCGTCATTGCACTCTCTTGCTCGAGCACCGCATCCGCGAACACCGCGCCACCCTCCGCACGCCATCCCAACAAACCGCCCTCGCCGGCCACCACTACGCCGTGCCTCCGCCTTTGCCCGGATCCGCGGCCACGCCCGCCCGCATCTACCGTGCCGGGCAGTGCGACCCCGTGGCACCGCGCATCCGCGTGTCGTCACCGCTGCAATCCGAGCGACCCACCGCGCCAAGCCGCCGTCCTCCCGCCCAAGCTTCCCACTCGAGTCGCGACGCCGCGACCGCCCGCAGCAGCCAGCCGAGCCCCGCTTCGCCGACCCCGACGTCGTCACCGCCCCTCGCCGAACCACCGCCTCCCTCGCTCGCTCCGCCCGTGCCGCTGGACCAGCGACCCGATGCCGCCGCCGCCCTCCTCGCCGCTTCAACTTGACGCCGTTCAAGCCAAGCCGCCGCGTTGCCGTTCGACCAATGCCGATCGTCCGAACCGCCGCCGCCTTTCTTGCTGCTGCCGCCGCCGTCCGCCGCCCACCGCGTCTCCGCCGCCGAGACGCCGACGTGCGAAGAAACCCTAGGGTTTCAGCCACAAACGGGTCGCGCCGGGTCGGACCGGAGCCTCCAATCGGGTAGGGTTTTGGGCGAATTTGGGCTGTTTTTACTTATGGTTTTTGGGCTTGGGTTGATTTAGTATAGGCTGGAGGGCCTGGTTGCTTTTAAAAAGGGAGGAGGGAGACTTTTTCTGGTCGGAGACCGGACCCGATCAACGTCGACCGGGCCGAACCCAGCCGAGTTGGACCGGCCTGGTCCCAAAAATTATTTTATTATTTAAAAAAAAAAAAAAGAAATTCGAAAATTCAAAAATATTTTATTTTATTTTTAAAAAAAATTAATTAAAAATTAAAAAATTCAAAATTCAAAACAATTTCGAAAATCCAAAAATATTTAAAAATTAGAAATTAGTTATTATTATTATTATTATTATTATTATTATTATTATTATTATTATTATTATTATTATTATTATTATTATTATTATTATTATTATTTTTAAGTTAAATTTTTTAAAAAAAAAAATTAAAAATTTCGAAAATCCAAAAATGATGGGCTTTGATTAGGACTTGCCATGTATTGCTATTTTAGCGTAATTAGACTTTTATGTGCTCGTATATTGATTATGTTGCATGTTTAATTTGTAAATCTAATTACGTTTGATTGCATATGTTTAATTTTATGGCAATTAGAATCTTGATAATTATGATGTTTACTTTAATGATTGCGCACCCGCATGATCACCTTATATGTTAGTGGATAAGTATAAAATTAATCCAAACTGCCCGTCAAAAATCATTTTGTTAAAATGAACAAGATTAGGTACCGAAAGGGCACTAATTGATTAATTAGTGTAATCAAGTCCCCGAACCTAGATTCTCTGGTTGCGTAGGAAGTGAGGTGTACTCCCATACCTCCCTTGGTTTCTAGCCGACCCCAATAGGCTAGTGGCGACTCCTTTTGTGCAAAATTTCTTAAAAATATCCCAATGTCACGCGGGGTATGGGCTTGGGAGAGCCCGCGCCGATCATGGCCCAGCCGTCCTTTTCCAATACCCCTAAACCTGTTCCCTCCCGTGAGGGTAGGTCGCGACAATTATGCTATCGAGAAGAGATTTCATGAGATTATTGTGATTAGTAGGAGCATTGCGTTAGTTGGTGAAATAATGGTACAAGCTTGCCCCACCGTGTGAGACCTTTCGAGAGAGAGACCGGCGTCCTCGGAGCTTTCTTCAGTTTTCAGATTCATCATCGTCAAGCTGATGAAGCGCACAAGTCTCCGCCCCGCTTCTTCCATCTTCCTTCTTCTTCTTCCTGTTTCGCGGTTGGCGGAGGTTTTGTTCGATCCCTAACTCTCGTTATCTAGACGACCCGAGCAAGCTCTTGAGTAATGTGAGGACAAACTGCAGAGCTGGTGGTGTGTTTACGAGTGTCGGTGATGCCCTGTGTTGCTTCCAAAAATGTTGATGACGAACCCTTTGCCTTCCCCCAGGGATTTTAGTCTGCTGTTGGGTGCTGTGGTGAGGATGAAGCACTACTCGACTGCCATCCGCTTGATGAAGCAGCTGCCTTCGTTGGGGATTGAAGATGATCATGTCTTGCTGACGATTTCCCATCAATGTGGTGGCATCGAACGTCCTGATTGATGGTCTCTTTATTCAGGGAAACACTGATCAAGCACTGAGGTTCCTTGATGATATGGGACGAAAAGGCCCTGAACCTAATGAGACCATGTATGCAATAACCGTGAAGGGATTCTGCAGGGCAGGCAACGCCAGATTGGTGATTGAATTGCCAAGGGACTGGGAAGAGAGAAGCTGCCGGATCAAATCCTTCACGTACAATATAGTGATTGATAGCCTTTGCAAGGAGGGATTCATCACAGAGGCGTTGAGACTCCATGAAAGTATGAGTAGGGAAGTGATCAACCGGATATTTTTACTTATAATTCCTTGATCCATGGTTTGTGCAATGTAGGCCAGATTGAAGATGCTCTGGTATTGTTGAAAGAGATGACGATCAATATCTCATTGGTTCACTGCTTATGCATCCCAGGCCAATGGAAAGATGCTACAGTGTTGTTAGAGAAGATGATGGAGGCAGCAATCGAACCCAACGTTGTTACTTATACCTCTATCATTCGAGGAGTGGGCAATTCCGGCCAATTGAAAGAGGCCCAAAGGCTGCTGAGTCATATGGTGCAAAGCAGAAAAATGTTGAATGTTCGAACCTTCACTATCCTGGTAAATGCACATTGTAAAGAGGGAATATTTGAAGAGGCAGAGGCCGTAGTGGACCAGATGATTCAATTAGGTATAGTGCCTTCTAATTTCGTTTATAGTACATTGATGAATGGTTATTGTTTGCAAAATAGAATGAACGATGTTATGGAAGTGCTTAATTTGATGGTTGCTAGAAGCTGCTCACCTGATGTTGTTTGTTATAGCTTGTTGATTAATGGATAGTGCAAAGTGAAAAGAGTTGACAACTCAAAGAGGCTCAAGATAAGTGATCGTAAACAGATTTTGCCACGTTGGGGACCTTGAAGCAGCAGAGGAGCAAATTAATGAGATGCAATCTTGCGATCTATCTCTAAATCATTGTACCTTGAATTCTTTCTTGGATGGCTTGTGTTAGATGCAGCAGATTGACAAGGCCATGATATTACTTCGAAAGATGGAAGATTCCAAATTCGTCCGAGACATTGTAACTTACGATATCCTAATACATGGCATGTGTAATGCTGGAAAGCTCGACGATGCAAAGGGGCTGTTTAATTGTTTGCATGCTCGAGGGTTTCAACCTGACGTGTGGACCTATAATATTGTTATGCGTGGATTGTGCAAAGGACACATGGGGAAGCATATCAGCTGCAAAAAGAGATGGAAGGAAATGGATGCTTTCCAAATGGTGTCACTTATAACATGATCATCCAGGGGCTTCTTAGAAATAATGAAAATATAAGAGCAGCGCAACTTGTCAGGGAAATGGTCGAAAGGGGTTTTTCTGCAAATATAAAGACGATGGAGTTGTGTGTTAAATATCTGATGACAAATGGAACTTCTTCCTTTTCTATTTGAACTCTCCATTGTCTCTGAGACATGTCCACATTTTCAGCTGATATTTGATGAAGAGTAAACCAGATCAACGGCAGGTTTTCTTCCAGACATCACCTCCTTGAGTTCATGTCCAATTAATGAAGTCGTTCTTATTCTGGAAGATTTTTTCGCTAGCTTCATTATAAGGCTATTGGAGGGGTGGCAGGTGGGTTTTGTTTCTCATATACTTTGGTACAGGTACTTGTCGATTAGTGCTTGTGGGTGCCTAATGTTTATCAAACGGGTTAAAATTCATAAAAAATGATCAAGTGGTGTGAGGATGCTCTTGATTCATATAGAGGTTAATAGCAATAACTCTTCTATGTACTAAAGTGATGCAATTCAGACGTTATGGACTATTATTATCGAACTCTTCCTCAATATGGAACCAAAGAAAACAATTGTATTTTGGGTTGGTCAACAAATTGCGTCACAAATCCTGATCTGCCATGTATGCGCTTTTAGAGAGATATTAGTTTCCTTGTGTACTCTTTTCCTAACACAATCTGTTCCCCTTCGATATCCTAGTTGCCATGGTTGCTATTTCAGAGAAGATGCATGTGTGGAAGCGGATGGTATTTGATCATGGTGATGGGCACTTTGAATCAATTGCAGAAGACATTTGTGGCGAGCTGGGTACCCAGATTATCATCGTAGGTCCATCACATATTTGGGTTATTTTCTCTGCTTCTTACATGCAAATAATGGCCAAGTTTGAGGGACGGCTTGCTGGCTACATGGCTGCAAGTGTATCAAAACTACTTGCAGTATCTTTTACTTTGCACTGCGGGGGATTTTTGGAAAGGCATCTGCTAACGGGGGAACAGGAGCGCCAGTGACAGGCCATTCCAAATGCCGAACCGCATAGACATCTTGAGCGACACCATTCAACTTCATCAAAGTCAGGCCTGCATAATTTGACTTTCCACTGTCTTTTCCGCAGCATCAATTGAATTCCTTGCCATCGGCATTTGTCTCGGTTACTGACTTGGGAACACAAATTTTTGTTTGTCTATGCGGGTTTCGCTTTCGACTTTCGACGGCAGGAGTTGCCTTGCTAGTCTGCCTCTCGTCACACCTTCTACACTCTGTGTTCTGTCGCAATCATAGTAGCGTTCAAGCGTTTCGGAGACCGTTCTTTGAGCTTAGTCTATGTGCGGATATTGTGGCCGACATGATCAATTGAACTCAGAAAGAAGTAACTTGTCAAGCAAAGTGTTCAAGTCGAAGTTCTGCAAATATAACAGGGGGAGGGAGCTTTGGACAATGATTCTTGCAATTATTGACCGAAGAAGGGAGGAGGCAATTGAAGCTTCCCCTGCTGAAGTGTGCGGAGAGTGGGAGGGATGGTGATGGTGTTGTCTGAGACGGGAAGGACGATGGAGTCGCCTATGTGCAGGTGGGAAGGAAGAGACTTGAGGGACATGGACATGGACGAACCCACCTCCCTATGTGAACATTGTTTTGCTAGATATACCGCTCCATCCCATCCCATCCGCTCCTCTCGACCCTCTCTTTCTCTACTTCTCTCGGACAGAGCCCTTCTCGACGAAGGAGACAACCCTGACTCTATTGGCTTTGGCCGATCCTTTTCTAACTCGATCAAGCTCTGTCAACGAGGTCGTAGCTAGATCTAAACTTGAACACGGCCGACTCCACAAAGGAGCCAACTCTGAAGTGAATGATTTGACCGTAATAAATTAGAATTTGAATTCATATGATTACAATAGACAAAGCAAAATCACGAATTAGAAGTACCTCGAGCGACAATGTAGCATAAGGGACAAATAAGCTAGATATACCCGAAGAATGGAACGAAGGCCCTCTAAGGAGAGAGTAACAAAAAAAAAAAAACCATTAAGAGAAGCCTCTATGGTAGTAGGCGTGGCAAATGGATGTGCACGTGAACCATGAATTCGGGGTTGATTTTTTAGACCGATGGGTTGCTTGAAGCATAATCTATAGTAATTGGACACCACGTCAGTGACAATGCTTACAAAATTTTATCCATCATATGTGCTATACCAGCCAAAACATAGCAATTTGTATAAACTATGTGAAGAAATTGATACATGGAAAGCATAAATGCAGACAATAAGGTAAAAATGGACTCCGCACGCTGAAATACCTTCGTAATTGATCTAGCCATGAACATGGCGAAAATTGGTCGAACTAGTGAAAGACAATCTTGGAAGTAGTCTGATGATTTGATTGAACCGATCCGTGATTGGTCAACATAGGTCAACGATCAACTATCGATCAATGGTCAGGCTGACATGCACTGGTGACGTGGCTAAAAGACTAAGGGCTTATTTGGTAACCATCCAAACAAGGCCAAATTCCCGATTCTTTGTTCCCTAATCGCCGGCCTAGAATTGCGTTTGGTAAATTTTTTTGTTCCCGGGAACAGATTGGGAACAGAATCAAGAATAAAAAAAAATTGATTCTTGTTCCGGAACGAATTTGAGAATCAAAATCAATAAATTTTCTTCTTCCCTTCGGCCATCTCGCGACCGCCATCCACCATCGCCCGCCACCATCCGCCGTCCGCCACCACCGACAGCCCGCCGCCGCCACCACCGGCCGCCGCCACCGCCGGCCGCCGCCACCGCAAGCCGCCGCCACCGCCGCCACCGCCGGCCGCCGCCGCTGCCGCCACCGCCGGCCGCCGCCACCGCCGTCCGCCGCCGCTGCCGCCGGTCCGGCGAGCTCGCCACTGTGGCGAGGTCCGGCGAGGCTCGCCTCCCAAATCCGGGCGAGGCCGAGCCTCGCCGGTGGCTGCCAGCGGGCTCGCCGGACCGGGCGGGGCCGGGCGAGCCTCGCGACGCCGCCCCACCGGTGGCCAAGCGAGGCTCGCCCGGCCCCGCCGGTGGCCCGGGCAGCCTTGCCCAACCCGACGAGGTCGGCTCCGGCCACCGTGGGGCTCGGCCTCGCCGTATCCGGCTCGCCAAGCCTCGCCCGCCGGCGAGTGAGGCTCGGCCGGTGACACTGGGTGAGGTCGCCGCCGAAGAAGAAGAAGATGAGAAAAAGAAAAGAAAAAGGAAAAAGAAAAGAAAAAAAAAGGAAAATGAAAAGAAAAAAATGAAAAAATGAAAAAAAGAAAAGAAAACAAAGGAAAAAAGTAAAAAAATTATTTAAAAATTAAAAGAAATTGATTTGGAACAAAATTAATGAACACGGTACCAAACGCAATTCTATTCCAAAATCAGAAATTTTGGACAATTACCAAACGGCTTAAAATGCTTAGAATCAATTCCCGAGAACAGAATAAAAAAGAATCAGTTCTGATCAGAATCGGCTCCCGGGAACAGAATCGTTACCAAACGCACCCTAAGGGCCTGTTTGGTAACCATCCAAACAAAGGCCAAATTCTGATTCTTTGTTCCCGAATCGCTTTCGCCTAGAATCGCGTTTGGTAAATTTTTTGGTCCCGGAACAGATTGGGAACATAATCAAGAATAAAAAAAAGTTGATTCTTGTTCCTGGAACGAATTTGAAAATCAAAATCAATAAATTTTCTTCTTCCCTTCGGCCATCTCGCGACCGCCATCCGCCACCGCTGGCCACCGTCCACCACCGCTGCCGCCGCCGCCGCCAGCCCCGCAAGCTCGCCGAGGCAAGCCCGGCCCACCGGCGAGGCTCGCCTCCCAGATCCGGCGAGGCCGGCCTCGCCGGTGGCCGGCGGGCCTCGCCGGGCCGAGCGAGGCCCACCTCGATGGGACTAGGCGAGGCCGGGCGAGCCTCGCGACGCCCAGCCCCACCGGTGGCCAGCGAGGCTCGCCCGCCCGCCGTTGGCCCGGCAGCCTCGCCCAACCCCGACGAGGTCGCCCGGCCACGGTGGGGCTCGGCCTCGCCAGATCTGGCTCGGCCGAGCCTCGCGGGGCTAGGCGAGCCTCGCCCGGCCGCCGACGAGGGCCCGCCTCGGCGAGGGCCGCCGACGCCGGTGAGGTCGCCGGTCCTCGTCTAGCCGGTCGCCGATCCGGCGATCGGCCGAAGAAGAAGAAGAAGATGAGAAAAAGAAAAGAAAAAGGAAAAAAAAAAAGAAAAGAAAAACAGAGGAAACAAGTAAAAAAATTATTTAAAAATTATTTAAAAATTAAAAGAAATTGATTTGGAACAGAATTAATGAACACGGTACCAAACGCAATTCTATTCCGTAATCAGAAATTTTGGACAATTACCAAACGGCTTAAAATGCTTAGAATCGGTTCAGAACAGTAATAAAAAGAATCGCCTTATCGAATCGCCCCCGAAACAGAATCGTTACCAAACGCGCCCTAACACAATGTAGATAACATGTCAATGACGTCATCACTGGCGGTCCACCACTAGTCACCTGCTTAGCACGTGATGTGATGACATCAGTTTTCTGATGCAGAGCGTCTAGCATGCGTATTTCGCGTGCAAAAGCTTCTGATGCCACGTAACATGACAAAAGGCGAGGCGCTTGCTGGGATCTATTTTGTTAGAGGATGGCAGCCGATAACGGCATAGGAGAAGGCAGCCGTTAATGGCAACATTCCATTTGAAGGCATCAAGTTTGGTGATGGTATTCATTTTCCAACCGATTTAGCTGAAGCATGTCAAACAACTAGGGCATGTTGCTGACTAGCTAAGAAATGTAGCTGGGATGGCTAGCATTATTACCAACACCTTGGGAAATGCAACCCATGCGGCCAGTGTTATTATGAAACATACTCAATTAACACTTCCTCGTATAAAAATGAGGTTCTAATACCAAGTCGAGGATTGTGACGAAATAGGGATGTAATATTTTATATTACCAAATGAAAAATATATAAGTTTGGTTATAAGCTTTATAAAATAACTATAAAAAATAGCAAACTGTCAAATTATAATTGAAGAAAATATACAAAATTTACATCAAAGAAAATATACAAAATTTACTAAATATATCTCTAAAACACGTACTTCAAAGTAAATTAGTACATTTCAAAAGGGTCCAAGCTTTGTTATTAAAAAAAAAAAAAAGAAGAAGCAAGGTTAAAGAAGAGGCAAATGTGTAGAGGTGAAGAAAATTTTACTTCCCTTTTTTTTTTTTTTTTCTTTTTTGAGGAAGACAGGTAGATCTTTATGATTTTAATGAAATTTCTTGGAGAGTATACTTGCCCTACGATTTTGCTTTTGAGTCAGTTGAAAGAATGAAAAATAGAGGCAAAATTAGAATGTTTGCTTTGTGATATTTACTTTAAGCCTTTTTTGCCGTTTTGTCAAATTTCTAATTTTAATACTTAAAGAATAAAAATATTATAAATGACCAATTTTTTGCCAAAACTTTATGAAGAATCGCTTTATTAGTAGAACTTTTTAAAAACATGTATTAGAGCAATTCCGACAAGCCACATTGCATTCTTAAGCAAATTAAATATCCATTCTTCTTACTAAGGGCTTTTCTTATTGTTTTTGTACAAATTTTTGTGAGATGACTCAAAATCACCATTGAATTGAGTTCAATAAATGATTAACTCTAGTTAAATGAATTGAGTTGAAAGAATGGATGATAGAGCATGGATCAACATCTTGGCCTCCAGCAAGTGCAAGGCTTACTATTCCGTGTGCTAAGCAGTCATGTTTATTTTCCTAGGCTTATTCAATATATAAGATTTATTTGTATTTTCCAACTTATTGATCCGACGATTTAATGGGTCAAATGATTGACCTGTGAAACAGAAGTCAAGTCGGTTATTTGATCAGTCATATGGCTCGTTTTTCAAGAAGAAATCACGATTTGAAAAATATTTTTTTACTAATTTTTTATAAAATGTATGAATAAATAATATTTTCATCATTCACGATGAAATTTGGGTACAAATTATAATTGATAATGAAAATATTTTTTGTTTGCTAATTATTTCGAGCAATGTAATCGATCTTTTTTTAGGAAAATGTTTTCAAGACGTTCATTTTTCTTAAAACAAACCAGCAATTTAAAAATACTAACTTTATGTTTTTCATAAGGAAAGTATATTCAAAATGACAGTGATGTTTTGATCATCAAAATTGCGATGCGTTAAAAAGTCAACGTAAACAATGAGGAGCGATTACTCTCATTTTCCTTTCTACTCAAGTTTTTAGCTACTTTATTTGATTACTTCACTGAATGTGTTAATAATAGGTAAATGAAAAGGATATGTAATTGCTAATAGGATTATTCTCGAATTTTGACAATGACACTAATTGCCCTTGGATTTTTGTTCAATATGCAATATGTCAATGTCTTCCCAAAATTTGTGATTAGTGTAGTTAGGTTTTTTTTAACTTTCTTAAATGTATGAACTCATCCATGAACCAAAGTTAAATCAGGTCTTTAAACTATTTGTTTTTCAATGTCAATGTGATCCTTGTTTTCAATAAATAAATAAATAAAAAACTCCAAATTAGTAAAGAACCACCACTCATTCAATACAAATAATGTCATATTATCTCTTAAATTATCAATTAGATTAGGTTAAATTGAGAATGAAGTATCAAATTCAAAACATCCATAATTGTTGTTAGTGATTTTCCTCATTCTTCTTGTCCGCGTACAAATTTTATGAGTTAACTAAATTCTCTCTCGAGCTCTTCAACAAATAGTGTAGAGGCAAGCGTATTGATTTTTCCAGTTGAATGGCACTAATTTAGATTGAAAGCTCATTTTAGTAAATCTAATTAAATGCTTGTTAATTAAATTAGAATGCATCTTAGACATGGGTTAAAATAAATCAAGCTTCTTGCAAAATATTTTTGAAAAAAAAAAAGAAAAAGAAAGAGTACCAAAAGGGCATTAGAGTGATATGACGTAATCAAGTCCTTGAAATTTGCAAAAATAAGGTATTTCTCTCAATACTTTACTTGGGTATTTAATCGACTAACCATAAATCAATTAGTGGTGACTCTTAGATAAATATCATTTACATGCTAAAGAACTTGAATCTAAGTTGCAAATTATTATAAACTTCGGAGAGCCCGAGCTAAGTTTTTTGAGCTACTCTATTTGCTTAATTGACCGTATGTGTTAATAAAAGATAAATGAAAAGGCTATGCAATTGCTAGTAGAACTATTCTCGAATTGTTACAATGACACTAATAGCTCCATGGATTTTTGTTCAATATGTAGAATGTCAACATCTTCCCAAAATTTTTAATTGGTGCAAATACATTTTTCAACTCTGTTTAATGTATGAAGTCATCCATGAACTTTTAATTAGTTCAATCGGTCTTTAAATTTTTATTTTTTTTGTCAATGTGGTCCTTGTTTTGAATAAAAGACTCCAAATTAGTAAAGAGCCACTCGTTCAATACAAACAATGTCATCTTCTCTCTTAAATTTTTCAGTAGATCATTAAGTTGAGAATGAAGGGCCAAATTTAAAACATCCGTAATTGTTGTTAATGACTTTCCTTACTCTTCTTGTCTGTTAGATTTTGCGACTTAAATGAATTCTCTATCGAATGAAATAAAGTGAATCATAATGGCTACTTAAAGTGAAAGCATATTGATTTTCTAGTATAATATCGGTGATTTAATCGATGTCCAACTCTAAAAAACCTCAAATTGTACATGTGTAGTAAATTTATCTCAAATTAATTTTTTGATCATGAAAACATCAACTAATACAATTGTGATAAATTTACCTCAAGTTAATTTGTTCACCCATTAAAAACCCCAAATTTGTATATTTTGGACAAATATACCCTTCATTAGATTGTCATTTTCAGAAAAAGCCTCTGCTTATGGGTGAACATGAACACCATTGACAGATGGCAAACCACATAGACGTGTTGAGCGACACCAACTAAATTCATCACAGTCAGGCCCGTATGATTTACCTTTCCATTGTCATTTCCACTGCATCAATTGGTTTACTTTCCCAATCAATAGGGTTGCCTCTCAATGGAGGCTCATTTCTTTCCCTTTTTATCTGTTTCCATTACTGATTTTTCTGTTTGTTTTTGCATGTTTCGCTTAAGGCAGCCGGATTGCTTGGACAGTCTTCCTCTTGCCACGCCCACTCCTCTTTGTTTCCTCACATAATCATAGTAGCGTGGAAGCATTCCAGAGAACGCTCTTCTAGCAAAGTTCACGTGTGGATATCATGGCCGATATGATCGATTGAACTCAGAAGAAAGAACCTGTCAAGCAAACGGATCAATTGGAAGTTCTGCATATATAACAAGAGGATCAACTCAGCTCTCTGTTGTACATTTTCTTGTTTACAAAAGCTGGTCCATGCGCTTACCCACTGAAGCAAAGCCACTGTTTTTGCGATGATGGTTTTAATTTCACTTTTCGAGATTCTTCGCTGACTAGAACCATGTGCAAGTGCATCAGGCTTCAGTTTTAAAAGAAGCTTTATGATTTCTTATGTTGGAAAGTCGTGAGCATGGTGTATCCTTTGCTGTAAATTATGTCGACTCACCTCAGATTGATCCTTTAGTGTTAGATATCGATATCAACTAGAGGCCTTGAAACCTTCAATCTTTGCAAGAATTGAGAGTACAGTCATTAAGGGAACATCATTTTCGAAATAGATTCACGCTCTGGACCATCAACGAAGGAATACAGATTATTGTAAGAGCACAGCCAAACAGCTCGCGTTACATAGTCACAAACTCAATGGATAGCTTAATGCAAGCAAGCAATGTATAAGAATGTTTTCTTCCTAAATGAAAGATGGGATTAGGGTCTTTAATCGCAATGCCCTTTTCTAAATTGTAATCCTAATACCTTATCGTCACTGAAAGGAGATACCAAGCGAGGTAGAGGATTTATTCCATTACCATACGAGTCTCTATAGTTATTTGAAATGGTCGAGCAGTGCATCTTGAAATCCTGAAATCTTGGATCCAACATTTCATTCGGGGTTCATTTACTTCGCAGAAATTGATGATTTGAAAAATATTTTCCTAAAAATGATCACTTTTATAGTTTGAAACAATTAGTCAATGAAAAATGAATTTTTTTTTACTACTAGCTACAATTATACATAAATATCTTCCTAAATGATAAAAATATTGTTCATTATTAATTTTTATATGCAATGCGAGCGATCATTTTAACAAAAAATATTTTTTAAATCATCAATTTTTTGTAGAAAAACATAGATATATCAAAAAATACCCTCTCTAATTACCATCTTTATGACAAAAAAAAAAAAAACGATTTTTTTGAGTGACTGCAATAGAGTTGGCTCGGTAAAATGTTTTCCATTTCAGGGATTGTTATACTATTTCTGAGTTACACTGAAGTTTTGAAATGAGTTAGAAATAATTCTCTAATTTTTGTAATTTTTTTTAAAAATAATTGGACATGGATTTGATGCATGACCGCTGAAACCCAAAACCCTGGTCATTGACATGGGATTGGGCGCCCGACCTTGTGCTTGAGTAAGATCTGCCACTTAAAAATATTGTTTGCATAATGTTGGTTTAAGACAATACGAGCTAGAGTTGCAATTGGCATAATTGAGCGTGAATATAAGTACTATTGGTGCCAATGTGCCTCTGATAACTCCTTGATTCTTGGTAATTTAAAGTAACCATAAGGAATAACAAATAGAAGAAAGATTTTTTGCTGCCTGAGGACCTAGGTCCAAGGTCATCTACAGTGGCCAAAAGATTAGTGATGATCGGCTCTCGAGTTGAGACATTCCACCCTAGAATTGGGAATTGGATTAGGATCGGTTGATCGGTTGCAAGCTAGACTGATTTGATTTAGGGTCCATTCGTTTCGCGGAAGATGGGCCATTTCTGAAAAATATTTTCTCAGAATTTATTTTCAAGGAAAATGACAATATTTTTTTGTGTTCGGCTAAAACCTAAAAATGTTTCGGAAAATATTTTCCGGTGTTTGGTAAGAAAAATGTTTTTTAAGACTTCACCACTTAAGCATGCATCACTTACCGACCTATAAATTCATCAAATATGAACTTGCCTTTAAATTTGGGCAAACTTACTTCATATTTTTATTCCCTTATTGTTACCAAACTATGATCTACTTTAAAAAATGTTCATATGGATTTTTTAAAAAAAGCAAAAGACAAAAGACGCAAAGCATGTACAGCCCCAATGAGAATATTCTAGTTAAGTGGCATGTTCTCCCCTTGCGACTTTGCGAGTAAACCTCGGGAGGATTCACCACCCCCGCGTCCCACTTAAGACCCCAGTGATCGTAAGGGATTCGAACTCCTCTCCTTCGTGAGGAGGAGAGAGCCCAAATCATCGCGGCCACCAAGGTGGTGGTTCCCCTTGCGTCTTTTGTGTTCTAATAAATAAAAGAAAAAAGAAACAAACCATGTAGAGCCATTTGCTTGAGCAATCTACAACTGCATGGTAGAGTAAATAAACAAAATGATAAGCAAGAGTGCAGAGCGCAAGCTTGAGATCGACAAGCGGGCTGATGATTAGTCAAGAAAGAAGAAGATGGGAAACAAAGAAAAGAAAAAAAGAAATAGAAAAGAAAAAAAAAAAAAGAAAAAAAAAAAAAAAAAAATAGAAAAGAAGA
This sequence comes from Eucalyptus viminalis, assembly GCA_014182385.1. NCBI lineage: Eukaryota > Viridiplantae > Streptophyta > Magnoliopsida > Myrtales > Myrtaceae > Eucalyptus > Eucalyptus viminalis. The sequence goes on from CM024526.1 coordinate 11,792,067, forward strand.
AGGAAATTAAAAATAATTCGAATTAAAAAGAAAAATAAAATTAAGAAATAATTCAAATGAAAAAAAAAAGAAGAAGAAGAAAGGGGAGGAGGAAGTGAGGATTTGTAGAGGTGTGAGATAGGAGAAATTAAATGGGGAATATGTATTATACTTTTCTCACAAATTAAGTGGGGATAATGTTTTCCACTTTTGAAAAGTGAAAAATATTTTCCCCTAATTTAAAAGTTTTTTTCCTTTTATGGAAAATATTTTTCCCAAATAATTCATTTTACGTAAACGAACACCGGAAAATCCAAAAACGTTTTTCCAAAAATTATTTTTTTGCCTCTTGGAAAAAACGAACTGTTTGTTTTAGATTTTTGGTTCGTCTTGGCAATGCTAATTTCCTTTTCCTCACTCTTTGATAGAAAATGAATTTTTCTTACTACCCAAGCGATGAGTTCTCACAACCTAGGCAATGGTTCCTGGGTCTCGTAACCTCAGGCAGCCCTTGCCTAAGTTGTGTGACCCTCGTTAAGGACCGCTAGAAATCAAGCATCCTTAGACAACAATTGTCGGCACCAAATCTGGCTCGGCAATGACTTGAGTCTTTGGCCGACTTCGGCAAAAGGTTTCATTTTTTTTTTTTTAATAATAAAAACCATATTTGAAAGAATGCAATCAAAGCCTTTGCAAGAATAAGTTTGCCAAACATTACTTAACTCAAATTTGCTTTAAAAAGAAATTTTTAGCAAACGCAATTTATATTTTCCTTAGAAAGCTTTCTTTGTATTTTCCCCAAGCCCATTTCCAAAACCGAAGAAGTCCATTCATTCATGGGGCCCAAACAAACAAATCCCCCCACACTCCTCCATCCCAAGAGACTCCTTTTCCACTTTCCACCCCAACGGCTCCCCGAAAAAACCCAGCCCCGCCGAAACCCTCTCCTCTCTCGTCGGGCTCCGCCGTGAATCCTAACGGCCTCGCCATGCCGGCAGAGCTCAAGCATCAGCCGCCGCCGCCGCCGCCGCCGCCGCCGCCGCCGCCGCAGTGGAGAGTCGACCTCCGCGCGAGGTCCAGGAACTTCAGCGTCGAGGTCAGGGCCGCAACCCCGATCCCGACGTGGAGGCCTCCCGGCCACCACCGCGTCTCGGTCTTGCTCCGGCTCTGGAGCTTCGTCCTCCGCCTGCAGTCGGACTGCGGGGCCGGGTCTCCGAGGCCGCGCCGGCGATCCCTCGGGTCCAGATTCCTCGGAGCCCTCGAGCGAGTCCGAGGATTCCGAGCCAAGAAACGAGCCGCCGCGACGCGCGAGGCCGATAAGGTACGGTACAGTACGGACTACGGATTCCTGCTTTGACGATGCGGTTTCGAAACTGAGGGAATGTCGACTTAATTCCGCTGATCTTGTGTAGGCTGAGGTCGGGATCGTTCGGCTGTCCCTCGTCCCCGTCCTGATCTCCGCGTTCCTTCTCGGAGCGGTCACGGCCAGGCGACTGGACAAGATCGGCGCAGCCGTCGCCGCCGCGGCTCCGACGATCCTCGGTCGCTGGTCGAAGGAATTTTTCGCGTGGCAGGGCAGCTTTGCGGCGGCAGCGGCGGCGGCAGCGGCGGCGGCGGCGGCGGCGGCGGCGGCGCTGCTGGGTCTGTTGACCGTAGTCCTATCATGGTCTCGAGCGATCGATCTGGCAAAGCAGGCGGACTTCGCCGGCGATTGGGCGCGAGGAATCTTGTGGAAGATCTGGAGGAGCGCGGCGTCTTGAAATTCTTGATCGGGTCGATTTATTTCGAGCTGAGTCCTCCGCCGCCACCGCCGCTGCCGCCTAGGGCCGGTAGAAGTTGGAGTAAAGCCGGCTTAATTTCTAAGCGATGGATATGAGCCGATCATAGACGAACCAAAATAGGCCCTGAACGGCTGGGCCGATCACCTCTTTGTGGTTGTCGACAGAACATAGTCGCAATCGGCATTAATTTCGGGTTCCATCTAACTCGAAAAAGAGTTTGGATTAGAGTATTCAGGGGTTATTTTCTAGGGTACATCATGGTACGTTGCCGACGGGAAATATTGACTCGCCTCTTTCTTTATTGCCCGTCTCCATAAGAACGTTCCGAAAAGCCACGGTGCGAACATCACGCCATTCAAACACAGGTCCAGACTCCGGACCATCTTTCCAATTCGCAATAATCAAAGATCAAAAGCAAATTCAAAGTCAGCAATCTAAGGGCAACAGAAAAGTCCCCTGAAGTTGCGCAGCCCAGAAAGCATTCTTGTCACGACATCCTCGCAAGTGGCGGCCGACCCTCTCGCCAGCAGCCGGCAGGGATCGATAGCCCTCGCCGGCGAAGTCGGGCACCAGATAGCGTCGCCAATACCATGTTAACGGAGATGATCTTATCAAACGAAGCGCAACGAGTTCTAAAATCTTTAGTGCAATTTTAAAGGGGCCGGATCCTACGTTCGGCCCAATCGAGATGCGACAAGTGGGCCCGAGGTGGGCCCGCTCTCGTGTGAGTTGTGGGGCCCCACTTCGGTTCGCGATGATGGGAAGCTTCGGCACGAGTGCACGGCGCGTGTGATGTGTGGCACCGTCGACATAGCTGTCGGTGTCAGGCGGGGCCCACCGCAAACTGAATCTCGCCTCGCTGGAGGCACGGGGGCCGTCGATCGGCGACCGGGGGGGTGCATCGGACGGTGCGCGTCGAGAGTCAAAGCGGGATCCCCATGGGTCTCTTTGACCACACGGGAATTGTGTCGTTAGAAATAATGGTTTTCTTTTCCTTTTTGTTTTTATCCTTTTTTTTTTTTTTTTTTTAATTTTTGTTTCTTCGTTCTTCTTCTTAGCCTTTGACTGGATTGTCACTTCAAACGAGGGCTATCTTTCGTTGAAAATCGAGGCCAGTGGACCCGCTTTTACGTAACTGCCCCCCCGCCCTTTCTGGATCCCATCATGAAAACATGCTTTATGTTTAATTTGTTTTTGCAAAACAAATATCTCATCAAATATTTTGGACGAGTTTTCATAATTATAATCAATGTTTTTATTTTATTTTATTTTCGAGAATGGGAAAATGGGTCAAACTAATTTGGTGTTGGGGAAAAGGTTTAAATGCAGATTCTTCTTTTATAAAATTAGGCAAATTGAAAGAGTTGTCCATGAGTTTTCCTCAATTGGACTTTGCGATTCATAGTGCATGCTTTGCTTTCCTTCTTCTTCTTTTTTTAAATAAGAAAATGACTTACATCACGATATTTCAAAAAGTCATATTTCACGGTATACAGATACTATGAATATAGACCTACAAAATATAAATCCCCCAAAACTGCAACAAATGAATTCCACATTTTGAACTGCATAATAGAAATTGACTTTCCTCCGTCACTTCTTCATATATTTACGTCATCAATCATGTGACCTGCTAATCAAATTTCGATAATCCCCGACTCGTACGAGTTTTACTAGTCAAGCACAACATAATAGGAAATTCTCATATTAGAAAAGTATTTCGGAGCACACGGATTGCAGCTAAATTTTCCAAAAGTGGATACGCACCTTTGAAAATTTCCAAATTCCCCAAACGATTCAAACCCCCCCAAGAGCAAATTCACAAATTCGAAACTCTCCAAATTAAGAGGTGCCGGGGGGGGGGCAAAACCGTCAAATCTTATTTCCGCTGCTGTGGAAAGAGGGATATAAAAGATAATGATTAAATTACTAAATCCGGGGGTTCCCCCCTCTTTTTTCTTTATGGTTAGGTTTGACCACTGCCCAGTGGGCCCCACTCCCCTTCCCCTTCTCTCTCTCTCTCTCTCCATTCAAGTCCAATATTCCTCCACATCTCTCTCTCTCTCTCTCTCTCTCTCTCTACTTAGACGCCATTTCCTTCTTTCCTTTCAGCTCTGCTTTCTTTCTCTCTCTTCTTCTCTCTCTTCTTGTCTCTCTCTCCTTTTTTTTTTTTTTTTTTTTTCTTGCGTTGTTTCTTTTGACCTCCTGTAGCAGCCCGTCCTCTATTCTTCCGCAACCAAAATCGCTCTCGATTGGACTGCCGAGAAGGGAAGAAAGAAAAAACCTTCAGCCGCACTCCCTCCTTCCTTCCATCTCTCCTCTCCCCTCCCCGTCTCGCCTCCCGAATTCAGCTCCAGCTTGTCTTCCCGGGGATTCCAGTTTCTCAGGTAACGATGCTGGTTCTCTTGTTCTTTGCTTTGGATTTCGCCTCGGGGGTCGTTCGGGGTCGCTTGCCCGCCGTGGCCTTTGGTCTTGGGTCGTCCTCCTCGCCAGCGCGCCCCGTGGTTCCCGGGATCTCCTCCCTCCCATCCTGCGCCCGCCCCATCTTTGACTGGCCCGCCGGCGGCCGCGGATTCTCCGGCTGGGTGTGTAAATGGGCGGTTTTTAGGAGGGGGGTTGGAGCTTTGCGTGATGGGTTTTGGTGGGTTTCGCTAGATCTGTGGTCAGGCGGTTTCTTTTTTGTACTTTTTAAAAAAAAAAAATCTCTTTCGGGTAGTCTTGCTTTTGGTGAATGGGTGATGATTGTTTGGAGCGATCAGTAGCCGCGTTTTCACTTGACCGGCGAATAGGCTCGATGCGTTTGCTCGTGTTGGTCAGTGGGTTAAGGAGATTTTTCGATGTTATCGTTGTTTGGGTGGTGGGTTCGAGTGGGCGGAGCCGCGGAAATTAATGTGGCTAATTATACTGCCTTGCTCAACTGGATAATGTCGGACGCCCGCCGGCCGGCCTGTGTTGAATGGCTCTGTCCCACTTTCGAAATCTGATTTCCAATTGCCTTGAAATGGTCGGTGCGCCATGTTAGTCTAGGGAAGTAATGGAATGAGTGCCTGGAATCTCCTTTTGGGGACAGGCAATGAAAGCAAATGAAGACCAGACCTTGGGTATTGATTTTTAGCCGGTTATGATGTGGGCTGTGAGGGTGGGGGAACATTATAAGAGGAGGAAAAGGACAAGGCTAATTAAAAGGAGGGGAGAAACATTTTGTACAACCTGCTATTTATGGTGCCTCATTTGCTTGTGCAGTTTGATAAATGACTTTTTCTTTCAATGTGTTGTGGCCAATGTGTTCCATATAAATGATGATGCCTTCAGAGTTGAAGACAGTATTCGTGAATTGTACTGCCAGATGTGTTTCTTTTATGGACCCCTATGAAATTCTGGAACATGCAGAGGTTTGAGATGTTTATGTGTTTATTGTTATGCTTTGGCAGGAACAGAGACGACGAGATAGCGGCTGCAGATTTGTGAATCTAAAATGGGTTGTTTCACCGTCTTGAAGGGTAGGAAGAAGAAACCTGAAAGAACCAGTTACACCAAAAACAATAAGGACTCTAAGGAGCTCCTGCCAATGATTCTGCCCGAACCCCAAATACGGACACGGTCATTGCAGTCTGCTCCACCGAGTTTCAAAACTAGAGTTAAACCTGTTCAGACAGTTTACGTGGTTCCCAATGGTAGGACGCGTGCATTTTCTGCTCCATCTATTGCCTTTGATATGGCTGAACAAGATGCTTTCTCATCGGCTGAATTCGAGGAACTAGAAGATTCAAGACACCGTGCTTCCACAAAAGAACAAAGGTCCTCAAGTCCACAACCTCTTCCCCTTCCATCACCTCAGGGTCCTGCTGTCCTAAAATATGCTGGAAGCTTTAAGTCCACAGCAGGGAGTGGCCCACTATATTCTTCTGGACCACTCTATCCTTCTGGATCACTTCCTTCTGGACCTTTGCCTTTGCCTCCCTCAGGAGCCCTTCGAAGGTTTTCATTCGATGAAATTGCTGCAGCTTGCCATAATTTCTCTTCAGATCGATGCACATCAGAAGGTCTATCTTCAATCATGTATAGAGCATCCTTTGGAGAAGATAATTCGAGCTCAAGAAAATTTGAAGCTACCGTCACTCGCCTTCAGACGTCCACTCAGGTAAAAAGTGCTTTAAATTGTTGTGGATGCGACATCCATACTTTCTGGAAGAGCTTAAGATATTCGATGCAAAAGAACGCTAGGAGTGCTTTCCTTTGCTTTGAATATGAATTTGACAGTTTATGAAACCTAGATCTCATGACACTCACTAGAGGTTTGGTTTTAATAAGATGATTTGTCCTACAATCTTCACTGGCTTACATGTATATGTTTGAGCTGATTGGCCTGCTTGTAATGTAGCCTTACAAATTTCTTTCACTTGTTGCTTTCAGGGAATAAAAGAGTTCATAAGTGATGCAAACACTCTTGCATCTTTGCAACATCCTTACCTCAGTAAGCTGCTCGGGTACTGTGCACCTGAGGGTTCAGAGCTCAGAGCTCTTGTGTATGAGAGGCTTTACCATGGAAGCTTGGACAGGCTTCTGTATGGAAGATCCGACGGACCACCTATAGATTGGAACAGCAGAATGAAAGTTGCCTTATGTGCTGCACAAGGTCTTACTTTCCTGCATGAGGAGGGGCCCTTTCAGGTAACCAAAAGGCTTTTGTTCCTTGTTTCTTAATGCATTATGGATGACGCACAATGCAGTTTGTGATGGAGAAAACTTGAGAAGGCTTTTACCAAGATCACATACCTTTAAAGACGAAAATCTGACGTGATGAACTTGGATTTCTAGGGTCCTGATTCCAGGACTTGTGGCTTTACAGATTTGTATTTATATTTTTTGATCTTTTTAGATACTGATAGGACTCTTGCATTTACAGGCTATGTTCAATGAATTTTCAACGGCCAACATCCAAATCGACAAGGATTTCAGCGCCAAGCTTTCGGGATATGGTTGCATTGGGCACATTCAAGAGTCAGATATGTCCAGTAGTTCAGTGGTAAGTTCCTTCTCCGACTTGTGTTCTGACTTGCTTGGATTGTTCAGACCGATTCTTGGTCAATGGAATTTCTATTAACTACCGCGTTTGCCTAACTTTGATGGTAGATATAATTGTCATTTTTATGTGTGTTCAGGCATTAGCGAACCTTTCCGTGGAGACAGTGGAGAAGGGATTGCTCACTCCAAAGAGCAACGTATGGAGTTTTGGCATAGTTCTTCTTGAATTGCTCATTGGTCGGAGGAATCTGGATAGCCGGTATCCTAAAGAAGAGAGGGACCTGGTCAAATGGAGTCGGCCTTTCCTGGCTGATGATTGCCGGCTATCACTAATAATGGACCCTCAGCTTAAAGGTCGTTTCCCAGCTAAAGCAGCAAGAACTGTGGCTGACATTGCTCAACGATGCCTCCAGAAAGAACCTTCAGAAAGACCCACGATGAGAACCATTGTGAACCTTTTAAAAGTCATACAAGACATGAAGTATTCCTGCCGATTCCCTTTGCAAGAGCCAGCAGCAATTACTGGGAAGCAAATGTTGAAATCCACAAGCCTAAACGGAATCATGGTCCCAACACCCAAGTTGAATTTTTCCCCGTCCCCACCCGCTAGAGTGGCGCCACCATCTGTCTCTCCCAGGAACTTCCGTGCTCTACCCACATCTCTTCCTCCTCGTGCATGTTCCTCGACCATTTCCTTGGAGGAATTAAATTCTCAAGAAAGCCGAAAATCTTCATCATCATCGACCGTGCGAAGGCCTAGTGTGGAAGGATTTTGATTGTTGATAATGTGATTTTATTTATTTTTTTCCCAGGTTCTCGTGTTCATTCGTGATTTAGTATGAAGTATAGATTATAAAGGTGTGGTTTTTTCACCTTTCCATCCCTCTAGATAGTGGGTCATAGAGGGGATGCTGTTTTGTAGATAGAGTGCAGGATCATGCTGTTTATTGTTATACAAGAATGCCATTTAAACCGGAGTGGCCATGTCCATCATCTTCGCAATGTTGTCACGGGCGCTCTTCATTGTATATGCATATGTTCTTGTCTGAATTAGAGTTAATGGTTTTGCAATAAAGCCTCTGTGGAGGAGAATGACGTCGATATATTCCTTTTAAGTGGATCTTGCAGATGATGTAATTTTTGAAAAATGACATCCTTGTGTCTTGTGCTCATGACCTGTTGGGTGAGCTGGAATGTTTATACCGCCAGTCGGAATTAGTTAATCTGTTTCACGTTGACTGTTTAAGGGAGGTGTTTTGGTGATGATTCTCCTCTGCCTGATGCTGTAGTAGGACTGTCTGAAGCGGATGAATTCTGGAGCTGTCTTAGCAAAGACAATTGCGATGACCTAACTTAAAAGGCAGGTTATTCTGTCGTGGCGGCAGAATAAAGCTTGATACCGATGGTTCGATTCAAGCTGGGGCTGGAGGTTTGTTCCGTGACTACCTCCTCAGTCAAGGCGGAGCTCGAGCTCCGGATTGCCGGTTGATCAAAAGGTGGAGAAGCTGCTGATTGAGAGTTAAGGGTTCAACTGATCCTTCCTTTGCTGGTTGAAAATTAAGTGTTCAACTCATCCTTCCTTTGCCTGATGGACTAATTTGACAAAAATCAAAGTTAAAAGGATGGTCGTGCCGGTTAAAAGGATCAAAGGATTCGAACTAAATGAACTAATTTGACAAAAATGATAAGTAAAGGACAAATTTGAACATCAGTTTAGAGTTCAAGTAAATATGACAAATGGGCTAGACAACCTAGCCTGGCACAAGAGCCGTGATCATTTGTCATGGCCACTAGAACAGGGTTTTGGCAATTGCCATGCGGAGTCTGCACAGCCAGTACAGTGTCAAGCCTGAACAATCGAGCTGGCCTCTTTAACATCTATAAGTTTGTAGAAAATATTGAGCTGTGTCTCTTTAACAAATATAAAAAGTTTGAGATTGTGACATATTGACGTGTCCACAGTGGACTCAAATGTTGGACTTTTTTGAATTGAGTGGGCACTCTTTTCTCTCTTCTTTCCTCTCTCTCTCTCTTCTCTCCCCTCACGCTGGCTTTCTCTCGCCCGACTCTCTCTCTTCATCGCCTCCTCTCTCTCCCACTAAGTCTTTGTCCAATCGACAAACCACCACACTATCCCTTTGGCTCTGGCTTGTCCTACCTTCTCTCTCTCTCTCCCCGCCCAACGCTCGACTCTGCCCCCTCTCTCTCTCCCTTAGACGAACTATAGAGCCCTTGTATGATCAATGAGCCACCACGTCGCCCCTCCAACTTCATTGTTACTGAATTGCTGCCTCCTCCCGGTTGTACCCTCTCTTTCTCTCTTCGAGTCATGATTGAGCCCTCGTCTAACAAACCACCACATGACCTCTGCCTCCGCCTTGAAAGGTTGCGTTTGTTGTTGCGAAGTTTGTCAATTGAGTGCAGTGGTTTGCTAGTTGAATGAGGCAATGGGAGAGAGAGGGGATGGTGAAGAGAAAGAGGGTGTCGAGAGAGAGAGAGCATGTAGGGGAGAGAAAAAATTTCCATAATATTTGGGTACCATTTTGGACATATATCACAACCTCAGGATCATTCTTATTTGTTGCGTTAACATATCTTGTATATCCAATATTTTCTCGTAAGTTTAGAGATAATATTGGATACTATTGGGATTCCACATTGTCAAAATCATAATCCAGTCACTAGGTGGTGGGACTAAGACGGCGGTGAGGTGGTGTTGGTGGAAGGAAATGAACGTATGTTGTTGTCCATGTCGAAGTGAAAGGAAAGAAAGAAGAAAAAATAAAGGAAAAAACAAGAGAGGGAAGAAAGAGGCGGGACAATGGGAGAGCCAAAGGGATTTTGGTTTTGACAATATAGAATCCCACCAATACCCAATATTTTCTTGTAAATTCGGGATCAATTTTGACATTGTCCATTATTATGGTCAAAGCATGCCGGGTATATATGCAACGATAAAAGAACTAGGAAAAATATGAAAAAAAATATTGTTTACTCTTGTTATTACTTACATAGCTCTATTTTTTTATTTTTTTTTTATCTAAATGCAGTCTTGCACCAAAAGGACCCCTACAAATCCTAAGCACCTAAATCTCCGCAAGCCCTAACTTCCATCACTGAAAAACCCTATCTCTCCTCCCCCATCGGTCACCATTTACCACCATCCATCACCGTCAAGCCCTCTCCTTATTTTGAAATCTCCTTCCTTCCTACGTTCATTGTTTCCCTCTCGCTGCCCATCCTCTGCAATCTCTCTCTCTCTCTCTATGCGCATGTGCGCCCCGGCTACCAAAGGCCTACCTCTGTGGTCCAATGGCGGTGGATCTCGGCCTCGACCGAAGTTTGTCCACGGCCTTCTCACGGTTGGCAGGCATCATGAGCCACCGTGAACAACCTTTGACTAGAGGCCATCCCTAGCCCTAGGGAGGCTTGCCGGCCTCATATTAAGCTCAGCACTATCGTGACGTGACTGAGATAGAGAGAGAGCGTGTCCAAAGGAAGCACACAGAGGACGGAGGGTGATGGCGCCTAGGTTGATGGCAAGCCTATCGACAAGGGGCATGGTGGTAGAAAGCACGGATAATGATCAGTGGCGGCAATTATGCTTAGGATATGAATCCATCAAGTAATTTCTAATGAAAATGAAAATTTAAAATTAATAAATTATTATAATTATACTCTCTACTAAATTGGATTAATATCATAAAGATTTTTTTTTTTTTTCAGGGCGACTCATAGGGACCCTTCCCACCGGTCACAGGTGAGTTGCGCAATGAGGTGGGGAATTTCGAACTCCTCCCCTCCTAGATGGGTACTGGTTTATGATTTTTCAGGATATTAACCTTTTTAAAAAATTAGAGGTATATTACTGGCAATTGAAAAAAAAAAAAAAGATTAGTCCTATGATTTTGGTATTTTCCGACAAAAACGAAAGTAAAAGAAAAGGAATCACCTTCCTTATCCGACTGGTATCATTCATGGCCCCGTAAGAAGGAACGCTTCACAGGACCAATTCATTCACCGACGCTCTGAGGAAGCTCGTCCGCGGCAATGGCGTCTCTCAAGCTCTCCTCCTCCGTGGCGTCGTCGTCGTCGCCGTCGCCGTCTTCTTCTGCCGCTCGTTCGATGCTCCGTGCGCCCGCGCTCTCTCTCTCCTCCTCGAAGCACTCCGTCTTCTCGCCCCGGTCCTTCCCCGGATTCCATCGACGCGCTTCCTATCCGAGTAATCAGTCAACAGCCTCCTCAGTCCATCCTGCCTACGCAGGGCTCAAATTCAGCTCCTTTCTGATGTGGGTTTCGATTGACGCCCTCGCATTTGCGGCTGTTTCTCGCAGGAATTTATGCTCTGTCCAGTAACGACATAAAAGTCGGCACCAGCCTTGTCGTCGATGGGGCTCCTTGGCGTGTTCTCGGTAACTGCTTCCTCCGTTTCCTCTTGAGATAATTTGGGTTCTTCTCGCTCTCCCTACTGGTGTTTGTTGGTGTGGAATGTGCACATGGTTTAGGCAAATTCTCGTGTTTGAGGGTTGTATCCTCCAACGTCATTACAATGCATTCTTGGTTAATGGAATGCTGATAGTCTGGTGGGTTTACGTTTATCTGGTTTCTGATTGTATGGATAACTATAATCGCGAGAACCCAGCAGTGGATGCGGGGTTTTGACTTACGAGGGGACGAAAAGATAAGGAATTTGCCAAAATCTAAGCTTGGGGGGCGAGATATACAGAATTGACACGAAAGTTTTGAATAACATAGCAAATACTACTAGAATTAGCTCGAACACCCGACAGTTGGGGCTGGTTAGCACCGGTGGGTACCAGTGATTGGCCTTTCTCCTTTTCTCTCATTGCTTCTCGGTTACTGTATATGGATTCTTCGAGGGTTTTAGGGCCAGTTGGCTCCAGAAATTGCTGGCTCTCAGTTTACTTAACTACTTATAAAGACATTTTTCACAGAGATATGGAGATCATGTTCCCTTGTGGAAAGTTTTTACCACACTGGTCATTTTTAACTCTCACACTAATTGGTTCCCTTTTTTGAGTAGTTTTCTTCTTCTTCAAAGCTGGCATTGGCTGGTTATGGGACTTTGGTTCAGTGTGTTGTATGTTTTGCGAAGTTTTAAGCTGTCCACAAGGCTTATGTGTTTGCTATTTAATTCATTTGGCTTGTCAGGTGCTGTGCTTTACTGTGGCATTCTTCTCCATGTAATGGTCCTATGTCTTCTGTTGTTTGGTATATGCAGAATTCTTACATGTGAAACCTGGAAAAGGAGCAGCTTTTGTTAGAACCAAGATGCGCAATTACATAACAGGAAACTCTGTTGAGAAAACCTTTAGAGCCGGAAGTTCGGTTAGTTTCTCAAGTCTTATTGGTCTCTTATCACCGTTTGTGTTATTGAGAAGGCTAGCGTAGTATGAACTTGTATTTCCAGTTAACTGATTGTTGATTTGAGGAGAAACCATAATTGTTATATACTGAAAGTTATGTCATTTCATATATATGGACTTAGGGACTTGCATTATATAAATTCTAGCACAGGATGTTCTTGTGTTTGCCATACCTACCAAAATATAAATTCATTGTTCAATCGCAGTTTACTTTTATTTAAAGTGATGGTTCAGTCCATTAAAGGTGAGGTATTTGAGCGTGGACAGAGGAATCACGCTTTCCATACAAGCCTTGGTCAAATGAAAGCCTGCCTTGATCATTCGTAAGAATGACACTGGACGTTACTTATGCAAGATATTATGTGCAACCTCTGATTTGCAAACAGAGTAGCTCCATCACTATTATCTTGCACATCGGAGCCTATGGGTTCTTGATTCCTGGGCTAATTGCATAGAGTTCTATGGTCTAGCTCAGTAACTTATCTCGAAGATGCCTTATGGAAAAGGAAGTCGAATTTAGTATGTCAAGTGCAATGAATTGGGCAAAGCTTTTTGGAACTTATGGGTTCCATTAGAGACGGTTTATGTGGGCTTGTACTTTAATTGCCTTTATTTAAGAATTGCTTTTTGGATGGCCGTGAACATGGCCGTGGTCCTCCTTTAGAAGAATTGCCACAGTTATAGTATAATCTCACAGAAATAAGTACCTGCATTTTGATTCAGCACCTTCGGCAGAACCCTTCCTGAGTCTTTTTTTTCTCATTGAGCTTATGGCAAGCACTTAGATCTTTTGGAGATTGCTGTCTAAGCCAAGACTATCTGATATCTGGATCATTTTCCAGATTGATGAGGCAGATGTATTCAAGGAAACCAAGCAATTCACTTACAAAGATGGTGCCCAGTTTGTCTTCATGGACTTGGTATGTTTCTTTGTTCATCTAGTTTCCATTTAGTGCACTTTTCTCAACCAGCTGTCTCTGCTCAAGCATCACCTGCTTCATCACTCGAGGAAAGTCTTTTTTTGCAGTTGTTTATGTGAGAGTATTATTATCTAGGCCACTTCAAAAATGAATTGATAAAGGAGTGGCTGCTGTCATTATGTTCAGTCTTCTAAGATATGTACTTCTCATATGACAGACTACCTATGAGGAAATTCGTCTCAATGAATCAGATGTTGGTAACGAGACAAAGTGGTTAAAAGAGGGTTTGGACTGCAATCTGCTGTTTTGGAATGGGAAGGTGATTTTAATTTCTGACTTTAGTATGGTGATTTCAGGTGTTTTCATCATATGATTGTGATATGCCTTCAGTGTTCTCGTGTCACAAAGTACATGTGGATTTAATTGATTTAGGAGCAGTTTGATGTAGGGCCAATATCAAGCTGCACCTTGACAAAGCCCTTATGTGCTTCTGTGAATAAACAGGCGTATCGGATAAAATCTCTCTAATGACACCCAAGCTGCTATATTCAATAATTGGCCGTCTCATTGTGCAGCATTGTCTCTGTTGCAGGTTATTGGCTTTGAAGTCCCAATCACAGTTAAGCTGAAGGTGGTGGATGTTGACCCTGGTCTTAAAGGCGATACTGCTCAAGGTAACTTCCTTCTTCTTTCTAAAACTAAAGAAACTATTTTCTTAATAGTGAGGTATAAGAATACTAAGGGCGTGCGTACAACCATTTTGTTCCAGAAATAGTTTACGGAATAGAAATAAAATAGATTTCTATTTTTAGAAGAGTTTCTAAGAAAATAACCGTTTGATAACGATATAAAATTTCTACTCTAAAAATAGAAATTCATTTGATAATGACAAAAAATTTCTTCCTTTCGGACGGCGGCGGGGACGACCGACGACCTTTAATGTAAAAAATAAAAATAAAAATGATTTAGTAACAAAAAAATGAATAAAATAAAATAAAATAAAAATATCCTTAAAAATAAATTTATTTTAAAATGAATAATTTTTTTTTTATTTGGCAAAACACTCAAGGAAAATAAAAATAAATTTATATTTATTTATCATAAATAAATTATTTTAAATAAATTTAATAAATTTATTTTTAATAAACTAAAAATAAAATGATAAATAAAAAAATTATTTATTTTAATAAATTTAATTTAATTTTTAAATGAATAAAATAAATATTTTTATTTTTAATAAAATAAGGAGAGGAGGAGGAGGAGGAGGAGGAGGCAGAGACGTATAGGAGATGAGGGAAGACTTACCGAAATTAGGGTTTAGTGAGAGAAATTATTTATGGTTTCTATTTCAGAATCGAAGTAGAAAATTTTAGCTTATGATTTCTCTTCCAAACCTATTTCTGGAATATAGGTTTATCAAACGGTTTCTCTTCCAAACAGTGCCCGGAACAGAAAAACTATTTCTGGAACATAAATTTTGGGTTGTCATGCACCCCCTAAGTCTCTAGAAATATGAAGTGAGGCAGATGGATCTTGTAGGTTTCATGCACCTCTGTTTGATTTGGCAGTATCTGAGCTGTGCACGATATAGTGAGAAAAAGTTCAGGACTTTGTGCTTTCCTTTGTTGCATTAGGGGCTTGGGCGGACAAGAAGAAGTTGGTTGTTCTTTCTGACAATTTGATCTTATGATTCATGTTCTTATTATAGGTGGAACGAAACCAGCGAAACTTGACACAGGTGCTATGGTGAACGTCCCATTGTTTGTGAACATAGGCGACGAGATTTTGGTAGATACAAGAGCCGGGCAATACATGAGTCGTGCGTGAGGTTTTAGCCCTGTATGATTCTTACTTACTCCAAACGTGTAGCCTTTTTTCTGTCGGACCTGTGACCTGTGAAATCACTCGTGAGGCTTAGATAGCAAAGAGTTAGTTGCCCAAATTTCATAGTTGAACAATTTTTTGTGTGTAGTCGATTGTTGTATTTATTACGTATCATGTATGTAAGAAAAGAGCAAGTTTTGTGCCCAAAGCTCTGGCCAATCGAAATAGCAGCGTAGATACTTTGCAATTGCTTTATTTGTTTTAAATCTTTTCGAGTGCGGGAGACGGTCATAATCCTGCTTTAATTGAATGTTTACAAACCAATAACTGTACAAAAGTCCTTGTTTACAAGTCACATCTGCAAGGACGAATACACATTCAGTTGGCTCGCACAACAGTCTTAGGAACATACGGGGTTGATCAACAGATATCGAGCCTCTCTTTGCCAAAAGAATGGAAGATAATCTGCTTGCTTTGACACATTGAGGGTCATGACAATTGACGTGGGCTGAGGAAGAAGCTGGCCAACCAGAAGGTTCGACTATCACACGCAATTGATGTTCGCAGATGTATATTAAGAAGCATTTGCTCTGTTGATGACTTCAATTCAAGAGCTATTATCACAAAAAGTTGCTCGGAACTGTGAGGCCATTTCCCTTTGGTAGTGACACAAGAAGCTAGTTACTGTCGTGATTTGGCCAAGACTCTTCCCTTGGCGTCTTCTGGCTTCTTCTCGGGCACAACACCTTGCTTCAGTGCCATGCCATACACATTACGCGCGCATAACCACCTTCCTTGTCGATTAAACTCGTTTATAATGACGTTGTACACTTCTTTACTGGGATGCCCCAATCTTTCATCCATTAGGACCGACAAAGCTTTGCCCAGTTTTCCCTCCCTGCAAAGTGCTCTCAACACTCTAGCGAAGCTAATCATTTTTGGCGAATGCCCCATTGTCATCATGTGCTCCATATTGAACAAAGCTTCTTCATTTCTATTCCCCACTGAAAGCGTTTGTATGATAAATCCATAAGAGCTCTCATCGATAGCACAACCCGTGCTTCTCATTTTCTCGAACATCTGGTATGCATCATCCAATAGGTCTCTCTCCTTCCAAGAAATCTTGCACAATGCCCTCAGCAACGTATTCAACATCCTCTCTTCAACTTCAAAACCATCTCCTACCATCTCTTTATAAGCCCTCAATGCAGCCCTTATCTTCCCCCACTTCAACAAGCCGTGAATCAAGGTGATATAACTGATGCGGTCCGGCGCGCAATCTCTCTCCTTCATCAGCTTCAACACCCCAAAGCCTTTCACGGGCTTCCCTTCTTTGCAATACCCATTGAACAAAGTATTGTAAGTGACCACATTCGGAACCAACCCTGCCTCTAGAGCTTCATCAAGCAATTCCTTGGCCTCTGGTGACCTACCCACTTTGCAAAACCCATCCATAACAGCTGTGTATGTGTATATGTCCGGCTCGATCGAAATCGATTCCTTCTTGATCTTCCCCAACATCTCGTATGCTTCCTCCACCCTCCCAACGTAACACAACCCTTTGATCAAGCAATTGTACGTCTGAATCGTAGGCTCGCAACCCACTTTCTTCATCACGCCCACGACCTCCAAAGCCTTCTGCATTTCGCCCTTTCTGCAGAACGAATTCACAAGGGTCGTGAAAGTCGCGACGCTCGGGCGGAGCTCATTCTCCACCATGAAGTCCAAGATCCGCGTAGCATCATCCAAACTGTTCTTCAGACAGTGGCAGACGATCAGGGTCGAAAACGTCCACGCGTCCGGGACCAACCCGTGAGCCGGCATTTCGTCGAACACCCGCAATGCGACGTCGGGCTCGCGCGCCACGGCCAGAGCCGCGAGCAGATCGTTGAACCCGGACAAGTTCCCCATCTGCCCATCACGCCGCAGGAGGCGGACGAACTCGGCCCTGTCCCTAGCGGGCACCGCCCTGATCCTTTCGGCCAAGTACTGGACGCGGACCGGGCAGCTCCTCTGCTCCTGCACTTCGCTCGGCTGCGTTAGGACAGCGCCAGTTCTATAAACAGAAGAGCCTCGCGAATCTCTGCTCTGCGAGGATCTCGCGACGAGGTTGCTCCGTCGGATCGTCCGGAGATGTTGTGGGGAGATGATGACGCTTCGAGACGAGCAAGGCTGGTGCTGCGAAGGAAGATGGAGGAGTGGGGATGGGGGAGGATGTGGAGGGGATGGGAGCGAGGAAGGATGAGGAGGCATCGTGCGCATCGACGTGCGCGCCGTGCCGCCCGGGCCATTAAGAACCCGCATGCAGCCGGCGTCTCTTGTAGCGGGCCGAGCGGCCCATGCGGTCTCTCTCGTCGTTGGCACCTCAAGGCTAGCCGCACATCCCTCTTAGCTTGGGCGCCCGGTGCTATGAACTATTTGTTGGCAAAAAAATTCTAAACCTATTATAATTTTATCAATTCAGTTATAAATTATTATTATTATTTTTTTAATTTTGCCGATTTTTTTTTTTTTGTCGATCCTACTCTAATCCTAGAGTAGAACTCACTCTCAAATTTTTACCTTACTTCATTGTAAGGCGTGGGAATCGAAACCCACTCCGGAAATGAAATCGTTATCACCCAAATCCTTGAGAATGTGGGGATTTGAACCCCTCACCTCCCATTTCCAAGTTGGAAGAGTGGTCACTGGGGTGAACTCTCAGTGATTAATTTTGCCGATGAAATAAACACCTTTTAGGCCTCGTTGCCCACTGTGGAAAAAAAAAACGAAAAGAAAAAAAATGAATTGGTTTTAAAAATATAAAAATTGCTCGTGTTAGCACTAACCATATTGTGTAAGACGACCAACATTTATGTTAGTAATTTCCAGCTAAAATTAGGAAAAAAAAATTAGATTGACAAATTGTCACAAAATTTATGACCAAATTGATCAAATTCAAAAGTTCACAGGACTAATTGACATTTGTACAATAATTTTATGAATGTTTTGGTAATTTCCCTTTTATTCGATATATTATCTTAGATAGTCATCTAATAAAGTTTAGCCTCGTGTAACATATATCAAATACACATCGATATTCACTGAAATTACTCCATTTCCTTTTCCGCATATTTCTTATCTACCCATGCTAATTCCCTCATTAGATTCCGTGGGGAAATTTCTAGTCTCATTCTCATTCTTCCCTTTTACTTGGTCCTCGTTTCATTTCAACCACACGGCAGCTGAATCAGCCTCAGCTCCTCCTGCAGAAAAAGACCGGAAATTCCACTTGAAGTGGATGAAGCTTCTATAAGCGGCTATCACCCCGGTCAAAGCGTAGCATGATATTGATTTTCCATGGTCTGAACATCTTGGCGTTTAAGTTCGTTTAACAAGTCTCACATGACTATTCTACCAAAAAAAAAAAAAACAAGTCTCACATGACTAGGGAAGAATTCAAGTCTTGGCGGGGAGCCGTTGTCGTACTCTTTTTGCTATAACCTAGAGGCACGGAAGCCTAGCCATTTGGAGGTTCATAAAACATCTCTCAAACCTTGTGAACATGTGGGTCCGAGCATTAGGCCTCAGCAGACTGTTCCGACCCAAAGTTATATGTGCATAATTTGTAGGTTTGACGGGGTGACTTCCATTTTCCTAAGTTAGAAATGTCTTGACGTCCCAATTGAACTATGCCGACCTCGTGGCTATTGATATGATGTATTGAACCTAGTGTATCCCTATTAGCTTTCTCTCGAAGAACTCGTAGGAAAGTAAAAGGTTCTATCAAATTTGATGCAAGAATATTGCAAAACGAGATATTGATGAGAACTGTAGAAATTTTCCTACCTTAATGAAAAGATGAATGTAGCAATCCTGTTTCCATTACATGAGTACATTGAAAAATCAAAATGACATTTGGGTGCATTTATTTTAATGAAAGAGCCTTTGGTGGATTAATTTTCTAAACTTTCGTGTGTTTGGTCCTAAAATGGTTATTCAACGGAAAGACATATTTGCTATGTACAAAAAACACCCGTACTTAAAATTAGAAAGATGAATTTCCATTTTCTCATTTTCCAATCATAACAATTTTTCAACAATGACTCACTTCTTTGCCTTTTTCAATACCAATTGTTCTAGATGAGATACTAACACCTGAAAACGCTTTCAGTTACACATTTTCGGCATATCATCAGACAAATAAAAAGTAAACATTTTTCTTGAAAATAATTTTGATGGAAAGTATTTTTCTTCGTCATAGAGTTTTACATGAAACAATGCCCTTATTTTGTGAACTTACCTTGAATGAAACTTATTTATTTAGCTAGAAAATAGCTTACAAAGTCATATTATTCAAGGAATCTATTTATCACCTTAATCACTTTGCTGAACTTTTATTAACAAAGTAGATTTGATGATCGATCTGCAAGGCCGAGACCCTCGACCACGAAAATGCCTTCGGGCCCTTGTGAGCGGGATCGGGCAGCTGGGCCTATGACTAGGTGGTTAAAAGAGAGAATTTTTATATGATAGGGATGCAAGAAGAGTAAATATATATAAATATATAGATATATAAATATATATGTCTTAATTAGAGAATGTACTTTCCCTAGACTTATTGAAAAGTTGATGGCCAAACTAAAAAAAAAAGGACTCATTCAAATGTGGACGTCATTTAGGAAAAATTGCTGATGAATCTGATCTTGTGCATGTGGAGTTAGGAATATTAAGAAGTGACATGCCAGAAACGTTCAGTCCAACTTTAGTTTGGCTTTGCGGCGTCAACGTGACTTTTCATGGAAAGTACACCAGCTTGGTTTTCAATGCATTGATTCAGGACAGTCACGTCGCAACTCGAACGGAGTCGGGTACCATTTCACATCAACTCGGCATATGAATGACCGGGTCGGCAAACAAGCGCCATCACCGCGTGCCCCGTATGTATATATCTAGCCATCTCTGCCAACTTCCGAAAGCGGAATGACCCAATAGAGATTATATAAACTTCTTTTTTCTTGAGTGCGTGAGATTATCAGTTTTTACTTACTCTTTTTCACGGCGAGTACTTGTGGTTCGCCTGCGGGGTGACGGTTTCCGCCATCCTCTTCGCCGCTCTTCTGTTCAATGATTTCTGGAAGAGAAATGCAGGTCACTTGGCTAGCGAAGACAGGCCCGATAAAGATGCAGCTGTCCATAATGGAACAGCAGCAGGTGGGCCCGCTCTTGATACTGATACAGCACCGGATGAGAAGAGGATGGCGACTTCTTCCTCGGGATATGATTATGAGGTGTTCTTGAGCTTTAGAGGGCCGGATACCCGATCGGGCATCACCAATTTCCTCTATACGAGCCTAGTGGATAAGGGGATCCATACTTACAGAGACGATAAAGATCTCCGATGTGGTGGTTGGCCCGGAGCTCCTTAAAGCCATCCACTAGTCGAAGATTTCCATACCCATCTTCTCGAAAGGCTATGCCTCCAGTAGATGGTGTCTCCAGGAGTTGGCCCACATAGTGAAGTGCAAGAAGACTCGGGTGCCTCCAGTAGATGGTGTCTCCAGGAGTTGGCGATGTGCGGACCCCTGGAATGCCATAACTTTGGCCAAAGGGACACTTAAGTGCCATAACTTACGAAATGTACACTTAAGTGCCACTTTCAAGAAAAACGGATCACTTGAGTGCCAATCCGGCGAAAATCCGGCCAAAATATCGACGTGGCACTTTTCCGGCGAACTGAGCTCAAAACGACGCCGTTTTGGCCACGTCAACGTGCAAAACGGCGTTGTTTTGGCTGATGTGGCAAAAAAATAAAATAAAATAATTAATTATACTAAATTTATTTAAAATATTTAAAAATAATAATTTTAAAATTAAATTTAGTTAAAATATTTTAAATTAATAATTTTGAAATTAAATTTAGTTGAAATATTAAAAAAAAGGGGGGGAGGGGCTGAGGGATTAGCCTTCAGCCGGCACCGGAAGGGCCGGTGACGGCGGGGGGGGAGTCGGCGGGGTCACCGGGCCACGGCCAAGGGCTGGCGACCCCGGCTGATCGGCGGCGAGGTCGCGGCCCTCGCCTATATCCGGTGAGGGTCGCCCCGGGGGCGGCGACCCTTGGCCCGGCCGGGCGAGGGCCGTCGACCCTCGGCGGATCTCGGGCGAGGGCCGCGAGCCCTCGCCGGATCTGTGGGGGAGGGTCGCGGCCCTCGCCCGATCCGGCGAGGTCGACGGCCCTCGCCCGGCCGGGCCAAGGGCCGCCGCCCGCCGGGGGTCGCCCCAACGGGCGGCGGCCCTTGGCCCGGCCGGGGAGGGCCGGCCGACCCTCGCCGGATCCGGCGAGGGCCGCGACCCTCGCCGGATCTGGGGGAGGGTCGCGGCCCTCGCCCGGATCCGGCGAGGGCTGGCGGCCCTCGCCGGGCGGTGGCCCTTGGCCCGGCCGGGCGAGGGCCGTCGACCCTCGCCGGATCTGGGCGAGGGCCGTGACCCTCGCCGGAATCGTGGGGAGGGTCGTGGCCCTCGCCTAGATCCGGCAAGGGCTCGAGAGCCCTCGCCGCCGGTCGGCCGTGGTCGCCGACCCACAGCCGGGGCCCGGCGACCCCGGCCGACCCTCGCCCGCCGTCGCCGGCCCTTCCCGACGGCGGCGGGCGAGGGCTAATCCCGGCCGCCTCCCCACTTTCCTTTTATTATTATTTTTTTAATTTTTAAAATTTTAATTATTAATTTAAAATATTTCAACTAAATTTAATTTTAAAATTATTAATTTTAAATAAATTTAATTTAATTTAATTATTTTTTTGGTCACATTAGCCAAAATACCGCCGTTTTGTCCACGTCAGCATGCAAAACGGCGTCGTTTTGAGCTCAGTTCGCCGGAAAAGTGCCACGTCGACATTTTGGCCGGATTCTCGCCGGATTGGCACTCAAATGATCCGTTTTTCTTGAAAGTGGCACTTAAGTGTACCTTTAGCAAGTTATGGCACTTAAGTGTTCCTTTGGCCAAAGTTATGGCACTTGGAGTATTCTTTTGCCAGGAGTGGCCCACATAGTGAAGTGCAAGAAGACTCGGGGGCAGATCATCATACCTATTTTCTATGATGTGACGCCTTTGGAGGTATGACTGCGAACCGGTGTCTATGTGGAGGCCTTGTCTTTGCATGAAACCGAGAAGCGGTACACTAACGAGACTATTCGAGAGTGGAAGACGGCTCTCGAAGAGGCCGGAAACATAAAGGGCTACGATCTGAGCATGCGCAACAGGTGACCCATTCCAACATTCCATTTAGAATTTGCATTCATCTCTAGTTAAGTTCTATGCTGGATTTGTGTTACTTAATATGGAACTGTATTTGCTTCTGTTGAAGTTCAGACCCAATAGAAAAATTGGCTGTGTGCATAGAGTTTAAGTAAATTGGAGATAGTTCTTAATAAGTTCTACTCATGTTTGCTTTTTGCATTTCAATCAAAATCATCCGACTTTTGGCAGGTCATTCCACCGACCGGGACAGGTAAAGTCAATTATAATTGAATTGAGGACTTGAAATTGCAGACGGATGGTTAAGGTATTCTGATTTTGTCTGTCGCAGCATACGGTTCAACACATATTTCTAATTCCTTGTGCTTTTGACAATATTAAATATCAGGGGCGAAGGTGAGTTCGCGAAGCAGTTAGCCCAGGACGTTCTCGTTGCACTGAAGACACCTTACTTGGTAGTATCTGACTGCCTGGTTGGAATCGACCATCATGTGGATGAAATCATGCAAATGATGGGCACTCAGATACAGAAAACACGGATTGTCGGAATCTACGGAATGGGTGGCGTTGGAAAGACAACTCTCGCCAAATTTATCTACAATAAATTCTCGCCTTATTTTGAGAATTGCTGTTTCCTCTCCAACATTCGAGAAACTTCAGAGCTCTATGGTGTCGAGCGGGTGCAGAATCAGCTCCTCTCAGGGGTTCTCAAACAGAATTCGCCCATCATCGAAAATAGCAGTGAAGGGAGTAGGATGATCGAAGAAAGGTTATCAAGTAAAAAGGTTCTTCATCTTCTCGACGATGTTGACAAAGAGATTCAACTAAATGCACTTATGCGCAAGCGTGACTGGTTTGGTGAAGGAAGCAAGCTTATAATTACGACTAGAAACAGAGACCTTCTCAATGATCACGAAGTGGATTATACTCATGATCTTACTTGTATGAATTTGGACCAATCTATGCAACTGTTTAGTAGACATGCTTTCAAAAGAGAGAGTCCGTTGGATGAGTATGTCACCCTCTCCAAAAAGGCAGTGGACATTGCTGGAGGCCTGCCTCTTGCGCTTGAGGTTATAGGTCCACTTTTATCACGCACCAATAAAGAAAGGTGGGATGACAAGCTGAAGGCGTTCAAAAAGACCCTTCGTGAAGTTCAGAGAAAGCTGAAAGTAAGTTATGACGCCTTGGATGATCGGCAAAAACATATCTTCCTCGACATAGGTTGTCTATTTATTGGATGGGATGTCGATACTGTGATTCATGCGTGGGATGAGGATAAGTATTCCCCAAGAGAAACCATAGAATTTCTGCAGCACTTGTCTTTGATAAAGATTGAAAAAGATAAAAAGCTGGAGATGCATGATCATCTGAGAGACCTCGCAAGGGAAATCACTCGTCAGGAATGTAAAAGGCGAGATGCAAACCAGAGGAGGGTGTGGGATCACAAGGAAGCATTTGAATTGCTAAAGACACGCGAGGTAAAGTGCCGGTACCACTTATTTCCGATTCGAGAAGACAAGTTATATGCCTTGTCTCCTGCACTAACGCATAACCTCTATGATGTGATAGCAGTTTAAACCGTTAAAATTCATAAACCAAGAATTCATGTTGCTTCCATCTCGTTTCCATTTTGTACAGACAAAAGGAAAAGTCGAAGCTATTTGTCTCAAGTTCGACCATCGGAAGCAATACCGTTTTACCTACGGAGACTTCTATAGATTACCGGGTCTTACGTTCCTCCATGTTGACAGTCTAAACTTGCACGAACACGTCATGGGAGACTTTCGTGCGCAATGGAGGCTTTCCTGGCACAATTTTCCATCCGAGGTTGCTCAGGCTTTTCTTCCTGGGAGGAGGTCAGGTCTCCTGCCGAAGCTGCGATGTCTCTCTGGCACAATTACCCTTTAAAGTTCGATTTTACCGAATTTTCGTTGATAAATCTAGTGTTTCTTGATCTGTCGTGGAGTAAACTGAAGGAGAGTTGGGATGGTTGGAGTCACATAAAGGTATGTTATATGCTTGGGACTGTATGTTATTCGTTGTCGTGCAATTGCATGAGCTCTAAAAACTTATCATGGTATGATCTCTTTGTTACAGTTGTCGAAGAATCTGAAAGTGCTGAATCTGACTGGTTGCACACGCTTGAAGAAAACTCCTGACTTATCTGCTAATGTGAAGTTAGAGAGATTGATCCTAGAGAAATGCAGTATCTTGGAAGAAATTGATAGGTCTATTGGTCAGTTACCACACTTGGTTTTATTAAACTTAAATTTCTGCACGAAACTCCGCCACCTCCCAAAGCAATTTTGGGATATGGAATCTCTGGAACTCTTGATTCATGAGACATCAATAGAGGAAATGCCCGCATGTCAAGGTGATACGGGAGCATCAAGTTCTATGGAACAAATTTCACGCCCGGACGATGTTTCGTCAATTAGAACAGACCAATTCTCATTCCAGCAAGCGAAGGCCAAGTTACTCCAGCGAGCAGCTGCCAAATTACACTTGCAACAAATGGCAATTTCCGCTACAAGTTGATGCGAAGGGTTCTAAGTCGAAGTCACTGATTTTCTAGGGAAGTTGTCGATTCAATAGACTAGTTGTCAATTTCATGAGTGTCAATCAACTACCAAGATATCGATTTATAAGTTTGTTGTCGATTCCAAGGCTACTATTCGATTATTCAGTGATTGGAGGCTGTTATGGTCAATTTCTAATGTTGTTTGTCGATCTTCCAAAGATAACTGTATTAAATTAATATATCGAGTTTGAATTCGGATAACGATATGTTAAATCGAATTTGTCGACAAAATTTTTCCAAGTAGATTTCAAATTAAATGAAGAAACTTTTCTTTTGTTGGATTTCTTATTGTAATATATGGGCTTTAAAACAAGAAAAGAAAATAAAATCAAAGAAAAATAAAGGGTTGAAAAGTCAAAAAGGGAGGCTGAAGGAAAGTGGAAGAAGCTTCGGCTGAGTTTAAAAAGAGAGAAAGAGGGAGAGAAAGAGAAGAGCAGCGGGCAGAAACAGGGGAAGACGCGAAACAGGGGAGGAGAGAAAGAAGAGAAAGGAAAAAGAGAAAAAGGGAAATTTTTTGGCACGCTTGTGGTCCGGACGCCTCATCAAGCCGACTCAAGTGTGTTCTAGTAAGAAATTGAAACCTTTAATCACTTACTTGAAGCAATCACCGCAATTAGGGCTCGAAATTCGGATTTCTTGGGTATTTGTGTGGCGAAGCCCGATTTTTGAGTCGTTAAGCCGTATATTTTTTAGAAATGGTACTTTGGGATGTTGTGAAGTTATAGCATTTTACGGATCGTGATTTGAGCTTGTGGTTTGTTCGGAACGGAATTTTGAAGTTGGGGGCGCAATCTGGTACTGTAGCGAACAATGGTTTCGAGTCTCTTTTTTGTTGTTGTTGTTTTCGGTACTGTTTTGGGGCGGCTGAGTTGGGTTTGTTGTTGGACGTTAAGAGAGCTTTCTAAAGACTATAAGACGGCTTGAAACGGAATTTTGTGGAGGGATTTATGGCGTGACGAAGTTGGCGCATGGGCCGCGCCTAGCTGAAAATGATGGGTTTCCGCTAAATTGTGAGCTTTTGGGGGTGCGTAGATGTCGTTTTATTGACTAATAAGCCTAGTATAGGCAAGTCGTTATAAGAATATCCTTTTTACTTAGCCTTTCAATATTATTTTTCCGTTAATTGTTAGGAATCCAAATGCATTGGTTCGTGTGAGCGTCGTAGTTGATTTTTGGCTTTTCCCAGGTGAGTGACACTATTTCTTCTTTGTATTTTAAACTCATGTTTTGAGAAACATGGTTGATTAAATACTCTATGAGTTGACAAAAAACATATTTTTTTGCATAAAACAGGATTGAGATATTACTGACATTTTTGGTTCGAAGGGAGTTGTATTTTGACGTTGATTTGAATGGTTGTGTGAAAAAGGATTTGTGAAATTCTTTGTGAAAGAATCTTGAAATGCTTTGAAGGATGCTTTGATATTTATATATCGAATTTTGAGTTGTGATATGACTTCATTTATGATATTGGATTACTGGATATTGTGATTGGTGGTTGGTGCTCAATGTCGCTGTGGACCCTGAGGGGTGTGTGGGTATGCGCATACTATTCTAGAATATCCTTGTGGGCCGAGCCACAATCTAATAATAGGTGGAGACCTTGCAAAGGGGGGAATCTTGGTCGTTTTGTCTCGGGTGTTACGCGTGACCATGGTTAGACAATTGAGCATGGATTGGTCAATGGAGTGGACCATTGACGTGTGATTGAGTTTGGTCAATGGATTAGACCATCGATATGATTTGATGAGATTAATCAATGGAATAGACCATTGATGCATGTTTTACGAGATTGACTAATGGACTCGACCATTGGTACTTTCGGTATTTGAGTTATGATTATGTTTTGAGTTATGTTTTAAATGTGCATAGTGATTTCTCGATTCGCTTAGAAGAAATGTGTTAATCACTGAGCCGTAGTAGCTCACTCCTCTTTTATACGTGTTTTTCAGGTTCTTTAGCAAGTCGCGAGTAGGCGTGAGCGTTCGCTCGGGGAGGACTTTTGTGGTAGAACTTTTTGGTATGACTTGTGCATAGTTAATAGGTTTATAAGTCAGTCATTGTAGAAGGTTTATGTTTTGAATTTTTGTGGATTATAGATATACTATGATATAGATATTGTAACCAAGTGCCCCTTTTTGTGAAATATATATGTGGATGTATATATGTTGATATCGGGTTGAATTTT
Source organism: Eucalyptus viminalis (assembly GCA_014182385.1). NCBI lineage: Eukaryota > Viridiplantae > Streptophyta > Magnoliopsida > Myrtales > Myrtaceae > Eucalyptus > Eucalyptus viminalis. Next base: position 11,818,989 of record CM024526.1, read on the forward strand.
GGTTACGTTGAGGCTGCGTCTTTTGGTAAAAGGGCGGCCGTGTCATGCCCCTTTTTCTTGAGAATCGGGGTGTGACATTTGTTGGTATCAGAGCTTAGGTTTTGATTTTTGGGTAGATATGGGATGATGTGAGATTGTGTGATAGATTTTTTTTAACGTGTTAGCCTTTTAGATATTAAGTTGTAGCTCCGTTCTTGGATTCAGGTGATCATGCGTGACTCGGAGACGCTTGCTTCACTTCATAGAAATAGTAAAGGCAAGCAGGTTGTCGCCCCTGATGTTAGAGACACGCCTCAAGCTTCTTGAGGTGCGTCTTTAAGGAGGAGACGGGAGGATCGGCGTGATGGGAGCCCTAACTCGCATGAAGTCAAGGAAGTTAACCAACGGTCATTTCCCCCGAGTGACTTTGAGCAAGCCGTGATTCATTGGTATCGTCATGCAAAGGAATTAAGTGGAGATGGAGCAACTGGCTCATACACTTTTGCGCAATTCAGAAAGGCGAAACCACCCACTTATGATGGGAAAGCTGATCCTCTTGCAGCTAAGTAGTGGACTAGAAAGATTGAAGGGATCTTTGAAGTTGAAGGTGTTCCCGAAGATAAGAAGGTTACTTTTGCTTCTCGATACTTAGAAGGCGAGGCAGAGCATTGGTGGGAGGGAATGAGGCCAACTCTCAGAGATAGGGGTGGTGCTATAGCTTGGGAGGACTTTAAGCAAGCTTTCAATGCCCAATTCTTCCCAGTGTCATTTCAGACAAAAATGAAGAGTGATTTTATACACATATCTCAAGGCGACTCCATGGTTTTGGAGTATGCAGCCCGCTTTAATCAGATAAGTAGATTTGTTGAGCAATATGTCTCTAATGAGCAAGATAAAACTGATCACTTTTAGAGGGGGCTTTGATATGAAATTGGTTCGGTACTCACACCTCTAGCATTGACATCTTATAAAGACGTGTTGGAATGAGCAATAAGAGTGGAACAAAATATTCTGGAGCGAGATGTGCAAGGCGTACCTTAGCATAAGAAGTTGAGATTCACTGACTATTAGGATAGCGGCACCGGTGGCAGCGGAAAGAGGAAAGCTTTTAACCAACCGAGAAAGCCTAGAATTCAGAATAATCCAGGCCTTTGTACTACATGTGGAAGATGACATAGCGGTCCTTGTTACCGCAAGAGAGGAGCATGTTTCACTTGTGGAAAAATGGGACATATGGCGCGTGATTGTCTAACACAGAAGAGTGCCCCTGGAGATAGTGGAGTATGTTTTGTATGTGGACATCGAGCCTATACTTGTTCTATGAGGAAGACTGCACCTCCAATTGATAGGCCACAAGAAGGCCAGGAAAGGCAAAGGATGACTGGGAAAGTTTTTACGATGACAGGAGAGGATGCGGCGGCTTCTAATACAGTTGTTGCATGTAATATTTCTATTGCCTCACAACTTGCTTATGCATTGTTTGATCCCGGTGTCACACATTCCTTTACTTCCATTGACTTTGCAAGGAGACTTGATGTGTTGCTTGAGCTTCTAAAATATGAGTTGTGTATCGATACTCCCACTGGTGATTTCTTGATTGCTGATCGTGTTTTCAAGAATTGTTTGTTGCGAATTGATGATGTACCATTGCTTGTAGATTTGGTGGAGTTAGATATACGAGATTTTGATGTTATTCTAGGGATCGATTGGTTATCAAAATATCATGCCACTGTCGATTGTTATTCAAAGAAAGTTATTTTTTGACCTCCAAATCAACCAGAATTCTCTTTTTCGGGAAGTTATGAAGGCACTTTTCCAAGGTTAATTTCAGCTATGCGAGCAAGAAAGCTTTTGAGAAAGGGTTGTTGCGGTTATTTGGCTTGTGTAAAAGATACAAGTAAGGAACCGGTAAAGCTATAAAATGTTCATGTTGTCAGAGAATTTCCTGATGTATTTCCTGAAGATTTACCTGGCTTACCTCCTGATAGAGAGATAGAGTTTTGCATTGATTTAATGCCTGGTACAACACCCATTTCTAAGACCCCATATCGGATGGCACCTTCTGAATTGAGTGAATTGAAAACATAATTGCAAGAGCTTTTGGATAAGGGTTTTATCAGGCCTAGTGTATCGCCTTGGGGAGCTCCTGTTCTATTTGTGAAAAAGAAAGATGGTAGTACGCGACTTTGCATAGATTATCGAGAACTTAACAAGGTGTATCATCAACTTCAAGGGGTTCAGGCCTAGTGTACCACGGATTGATGATTTATTTGATCAACTTCAAGGGGCTAAGGTATTTTCTAAGATCGACCTCCGTTCTGGGTATCATCAGTTGAAGATAAAAGTTGATGATGTGCCAAAGACCGCTTTCAGAACAAGGTATAGGCATTATGAATTCCTCGTCATGCCTTTTGGGTTAACGAATGCACCTGTGGCTTTCATGGATTTAATGAACAGGGTATTCAGGCAATTTCTTGACAGATTTATTGTGGTATTCATCGATGATATTTTGGTGTATTCGAGGAGTTTGGGAGAACATGAACAACACTTGAGAGTTGTTTTACAAACTTTGCGTGAAAAGAAGTTGTATGCTAAATTTAGTAAGTGTGCATTCTGGCTTGATCATATAGAATTCTTGGGTCATGTAATATCAAAGGATGGTATCTCAGTTGATCCAAAGAAAGTTGAAGCAGTTGTTCAATGGAATCGCCCTACCAATGTCACGGAGGTGAGAAGTTTTCTTGAGTTAGCAGGTTATTACCGGAGATTTATAGAAGGGTTTTCTAAAATTGCCAGTCCACTTACTCGCCTAACTTAGAAGGGAGTTAAATTTGTATGGTCAGATCAATGTGAGCGCAGTTTCCAAGAGTTGAAGAGGCGATTGGTGTCAGCTCCTATATTAACTTTGCCTTTAGGAACTAGTGGCTTTGCAATTTATTGCGATGCATCTAAGGAAGGTTTAGGTTGTGTTCTTATGCAAGATGGTAAAGTTGTGGCATATGCCTCTAGATAGTTGAAGACTCATGAGAAGAACTATCCTACTCACGATCTAGAGTTGGCGGCGGTTGTGTTTGCATTAAAAATATGGCGGCACTACTTGTATGATGAAAAATGTGAAGTATTTACCGATCACAAGAGTTTGAAATATATTTTTACTCAGAAAGAACTTAACATGAGGTAGAGGAGATGGCTAGAACTTCTGAAGGATTATGACTTATCCATCAATTACCATCCAGGTAAAGCTAACGTGGTAGTTGATGCCTTGAGTCGCAAATCCTCTGTAAATATGGCAGAATTGCTCACTTCTCAAAAGCCTATTCTTAAGGATATGAGAAAGATGGACTTGGAGGTTTTGGTCCATCAGCTTGGTGCTCAATTAGCTAATCTTCGAGTACAACTGACATTGATTGACAGAATCAAGGCTAGACAAAATGAAGATCCCCAGTTGGAGAAGATTAAAGAAGGCGTAGAAGCTGGGAAACAAGATGACTTTAGTATCCATGTAGATGGGTCATTGAGGTTTCGTGGTCGATTATGCATTCCCAATGATTCATAATTGAAAACGGAGATATTACAAGAATCTCATAGCACTAGATTCTCGATTCATCCAGGAAGCACCAAGATGTACAGGGATTTGAGAGGAAATTTTTGGTGGATCAATATGAAGAAAGATATTGTGAAGTTTGTTGATCAATGTCTAATTTTCCAGCAAATGAAAGTTGAGCATCAGAAACCAGGTGGCCAGCTACACCCACTTGAAGTGCCTAAATGGAAGTGGGAGCATATTACCATGGATTTCATCGTTGGCTTACCAAGGACGCCTAGTGGTAAGAATGCCATATGGGTGATTGTTGATTGATTAACTAAATCTGCACACTTTTTGTCTTATCGATTTGGTCTTTCACTTGAAGACATGGCGAAGCGATACGTCAATGAGATAGTGAGACTTCATAAAGTTCCAGTGAGTATTGTTTCCGATAGAGATCCCAGATTTGTGTCCAACTTTTGGAAGAGTTTACAAGGGGCGTTAGGTACTCAACTCAGCTTTAGCACAACTTTTCATCCACAAACGGATGGCCAGTCAGAAAGAACTATTTAGACATTAGAGGATATGCTACGATCTTGCGTTATTGACTTTGGTGGTTCGTGGGATGAACATTTACATTTGGCAAAGTTTTCTTATAATAACAGCTATCATTCTAGTATTAAAATGGCTCATTTTGAAGCTTTGTATGGGCATAAATGTAGGACTCCTGTTTGCTGGGATGATGTTGGTGAGAAAAGATTAACCGGCCCTAAATTCATACAACAATCAGAAGAGAAAATCAGACTCATTCGAGAGCGTTTGAAAACAGCTCAAAGCCGTCAAAAAAGTTATGCAAACCTTAAGAGGCGTAAAGTAGAATTTAATGTAGGAGATCATGTGTTCTTGAAGGTTTCTCCTATGAAGGGCGTCATGAGATTTGGCACGCGTGGTAAATTAAGCCCAAGGTATGTGGGACCATTTTTTATATTAGAAAAGATTGGTGAAGTTGCTCATAAGCTAGCTTTACCTCCAACATTATCCGGAGTCCATAATCTGTTTCATGTATCCTTATTACGGAAATATGTGCCAAATCCTGATCACGTATTGGATTTTAGACCATTGAAGTTGAGAGAAAACTTAACGTATGAAGAACGGCTCATTCGTATTATCGATAAGAAGGATCAAGTGTTGCGACGACGCACTATTCCTTATGTGAAGATCCAAATGGCAAAATCACAGAGAGAGAGAGGCCACTTGGGAACTCGAGGAAGAGGCAAGGCGCAAATACCCCTGCTTGTTTCATGATTGACGTACCTGTAAATTTCGAGGATGAAATTTTTTTAAGGAGGGGAGAATGTAATATATGGGCTTTAAAACAAGAAAAGAAAATAAAATCAAAGAAAAATAAAGGGTTGAAAAGTCAAAAAGGGAGGCTGAAGGAAAGTGGAAGAAGCTTCGGCTGAGTTTAAAAAGAGAGAAAGAGAAGAGCAGCGGGCAGAAACAGAGGAAGACGCGAAACAGGGGAGGAGAGAAAGAAGAGAAAGGAAAAAGAGAAAAAAGGGAAAATTTTTGGCACTCAAGGGTGTTTCGCAAGGCCGGTAAGAAATTGAAGCCTTTAATCACTTACTTGAAGCAATCGCCATAATTAGGGCTCGAAATTCGGATTTCTTGGGTATTTGTGTGGCGAAGCTCGATTTTTAAGTCGTTAAGCCATATATTTTTAGAAATGGTACTTTGGGATGTTGTGAAGTTATAGCATTTTACGGATCGTGATTTGAGCTTGTGGTTTGTTCGGAACGGAATTTTGAAGTTGGGGGCGCAATCTCGTACTATAGCGAACAGTGGCTTCGAGTCTTTTTTTTTTGTTGTTTTCGGTACTGTTTTGGGGCGGCTGAGTTGGGGTTGTTGTTGTAAGTTAAGAGAGATTTCTAAAGACTATAAGACGGCTTGAAACGAAATTTTGTGGAGGGATTTATGGCGTGACGAAGTTGGCGCATGGGCCGCGCCTAGCTGAAAATGATGGGTTTCCGCTAAATTGTGAGCTTTTGGGGCGCGTAGATGTCGTTTTATCGACTAATAAGCCTAGTATAGGCGAGTCGTATAAGAATATCCTTTTTTACTTAGCCTTTTAATATTATTTTTCCGTTAATTGTTAGGAATCCGAATGCATTGGTTCGTGTGAGCGTCGTAGTTGATTTTTGGCTTTTCCCAGGTGAGTGACACTATTTCTTCTTTGTATTTTAAACTCATGTTTTGAGAAACATGGTTGATTAAATACTTTATGAGTTGAAAAAAAACATATTTTGTTGCATAAAACATGATCGAGATATTACTGACATATTTGGTTCGAAGGGAGTTGTATTTTGACGTTGATTTGAATGGTTGTGTGAAAAAGGATTTGTGAAATTCTTTGTGAAAGAATCTTGAAATGCTTTGAAGGATGCTTTGATATTTATATATTGAATTTTGAGTTGTGATATGACTTCATTTATGATATTACTGGATGTTGTGATTGGTGGTTGGTGCTCAATGTCGCTGTGGACCCTGAGGGGTGTGTGGGTATGCGGATACTATTCTAGAATATCCTTGTGGGCCGAGCCACCGGCTAATAATAGGTGGAGACCTTACCAAGGGGGGAATCTTGGTCGTTTTGTCACGGGCGTTACGCGTGACCATGGTTAGACAATTGAGCATGAATTGGTCAATGTAGTGGACCATTGACGTGTGATTGAGTTTGGTCAATGGAGTAGACCATCGATATGATTTGATGAGATTAATTAATAAAATAGACCATTGATGCATGTTTTACGAGATTGACTAATGGACTCGACCATTGGTACTTTCGGTATTTGAGTTATGATTATGTTTTGAGTTATGTTTTAAATGTGCATAGTGATTTCTCGATTCGCTTAGAAGAAATGTGTTACTCACTGAGCCGTAGTAGCTCACTCCTCTTTTATACTTGTTTTTCAGGTTCTTCAGCGAGTCGCGAGTAGGCGTGAGCGTTCGCTCAGGGAGGACTTTTTTGGTGGAACTTTTTGGTATGACTTGTGCATAGTAATAGGTTTATAAGTCAGTCATTGTAGAAGGTTTATGTTTTGAATTTTTGTGGATTATAGATATACTCTGATATAGATATTGTAACCAAGTGCCCCTTTTTGTCAAATATATATATGTGGATGTATATATGTTGATATTGGGTTGAATTTTGGTTACGTTGAGGCTGTGTCCTTTGGTAAAAGGACGCCGTGTCATGCCCCTTTTTCTTGAGAATCGGGGTGTGACACTTATAGCTATATAAGGGAGGAAATAAAATTAAATAAAAAGGGAGCAAACTTTTATCTAGAGGAGTCGAATCCGTGCAGGTTATCCATGGTGGGGCCAAAGTCAAATTTGACTTTGGGCACGCGGTGTAGGGCTAGGTTGCTTTTAGCCCATAGAAATAAAGAAAGAAGCCTCTGCATGTAGAGCAAAAGTAAAAAAGGAGCGCCGCTTGAGAGAAGCCGCAAAAAAGCCAATAGAGCTAGGGATGTGCAACGGAAACCACCTGATCCGGGACCGGACCGGACTGGTCGGTTTTGGGCGGTTCCCATGGTCGGCAGTCCGGTTCCCGGTTCCTAATCTTGGAATCGACGACCGGTTGGTCCAGTTCCCGATTCCGAGGTGGGAACCGGATTGACCGGACCAACCGGACCGGACCAATTTTTTTTTATAAATAATTTATATACATATAATATATAAACACATATAATATATGAATATTATATATGAAACTTATTGTAATCGGAATTGTAATTGAGGTAACAATCTCTTATGTGGCCAAGAGAACACTAAAGCTCTTGTTGTTACTCTTTATTTATAGAGAAAACTTACTTCGTAGTTTCATAGAGATTGTCTATAAAACCTAAGCCAAGCACAACCTTTAATCACATTGTTCATGGCTTTTATGCTTAAAATTAAGCGTGAAACACATAAAATGTGATTGATATTCACGTAAGTGAAGCTTGAATATTTTGCACGTGAAAACATGTGTGAGTAGTTTTATTAGATTGCCTGGGAACCGAATTTGATTGATAAGTCCGAAGCATAATCGTTCTTTAGTGAATGGTCTTTCTTTAGTGAAAAAGAAAGTGTCGATTCTGTTGGACTGAACCGGACTGGACCGGAACCGATGGTCCGGTCCGGTTCCCGGTCCTAGGACCAAACGGTCCGGTCCACAGTTCCCAAAATTAGGAATCGATTCTCCCAGTCCGGTTCCCGGTTCCACCTTGGAACCAGACTGAACTGGGAACCGATCACCCCTAAGTAGAGCCGCACGTCCAGCAAGTGCAGAAGCCGACGAGAAGTACAACCCACCGTACTTGAAAGAAAAAAAAAATTCAAGAACTTTGGGTCTTAATTTTCGGTCATACAAAAAGAGTATTAAACACGATTATTTTTTCGTGTCGTGTGTTTATATTATTTATTTGTAAATATTTTGAATTTTGGATTAAATATAGATGTGGGAAACACTTGAGCGTGTGAAAGATTATAAATATTGACTCTCTGATTATAGTGGATTATTTGCTACGGGCTTTTCCCATGAATGTAGCTATCAATATTCGGATCGAATCATGTAAATTTATTATGCTCTTATTATTTCTCGTTTATTTCTTTAGTGATTTTGTATTGACCTAAATTACAAGATCTTGTCGTTTCCGTGTATTATATTCCAACAGACTGTTCCACTATCCAAACCAATGGATGAATTTGGAAAGTCAAGAATAAATTACTAAGCTTTAAGTGAAATGCATTTAGTCCTAGTTTTATAAGATTATGGTGTCAATTTCAAAAGTCTTAATTATGTAAATACTCCGAGAGTCCTTTCGGTTTTTAGGACTCCAAAAGTCATTTTCTTTTGTTTAGCAGAATCTCTCCATAAAAAGAGGAGTAATCTCATTTGTACACATGCCATACTTCCATTTGAATATACGTAAAATTTTCGCAAGTGAGCAAATTCCTTATTTCAGTTGTTTATCAAAATCCATTTGGTGGTGAACCAAGAAATCCGTTTTCCTTAGTTGGTGATGTTGTCTATACTTTGGTCGTGAACTTCATATATTCCAATCTTTATACTTGAAGACCATCGGTGAGAGCCGCCCACCGGCGGGGGAGGGGGGTCGGCGAGGTCGCGCGTCCTCCGACGACCGCTGCAACCTAGATATGGGGCGGCGAGGTCGCGGGAGGACCTCGTTGCCCCCGGATCTAGGTCGGCGAAGTCCGCCCTGGATTTAGGTCACGGCGGGGTCAGCGACCCAAACGTCGCCGTCACCCAGATAGGGTGGCGGTTGCGCCACTCCCCCGTGACAGTCGCCTAGGCCACCGCAACCATGCCGAGCCATCAGCGGTCGCTCACAGCTTCGAGCAACACGTCAGCCAAGCTCAACGGAGAAGAAGATGAACAATACAATGATGAAGGCAAAACCAGAAAAATTGAGAGTAAGTGAGGGTAGTTTTGGAAGAAAATAAAAAAAATTGAACATTACTTCTTGTATGTCGAGAAAGTTGAAAGCCCAAGGTACCCTCACACCTGCCTTGGGATTTTAAGGCCAACTTTAGCCTAATGGGAATTTCAAAGTTGTTCCCAAACACCCAACATCTAGCCCAAAGATCCTTGGAAGTCTAAAGATCCTTTGCAAAGCTAATTCCAAACGCACCTCGTAAACCCTTCACTTGATCACTTAACTTCGCTATCGAGGCATTCTCCACAAGGAGCTAGGATTGCGCAGCTTCCCGAGTCAATTGGATCCCTCATAAGCCTCGAACACTTTGTCTTTGAGAAACTGCAAGTCGATAAAGATGCCACAAGACTGAATGTGGAACTTCCCAATCTCTTGAACCTGAAATGGAAGATGATATCCCCTGGTGGATTGATGGGTTAACCACACTGGAGTCTTTAGAGTTGTCCTCTTTGATAATGACCGCCTTATCACCAAATATTGCGCAGCTTTCTCGTCCCAAGAGACTTGAACTCTCTAGTGAATGTCTGCAGTACCTCCCAAGGATTCCCTCAAGCTTTATAATCCTTGTGCATTGGACATTGCCCGTCAATGCATACATTGATAGACCTATCGCACTTGAAGTTGTCAGAACTTGTAATTGAGTATTGCGCAGTTACAGAGATTCGAGCCCTTCCCTCAAACTTCTTTTCTGACTTTAGCAAAGGATTATTCTTGATTTCTCGAACTTTCTGGGTGCTGCCATCACCTATGCGAGAAATTAGGATTCATAAGGAGCATCAACTGAATTCGAGCCAAGCCCACCCATCATCTATTCTCAGAAAACACGGCGTATTTCCTTCGACAAGGTTAATAATTGTCCCTCAAAAATCCAAGTCCAAGGAAACTTTAGGAACAGGGGAAGTATTGGATGAAGATAGCGTGGAGACTGGAATATTTCCTGAGTGACTCAGAATGGTTGGTGTTTGTGAAGTGAACCCATTTGAACGTAGAGATTTTCGAACGAGAAAAATTATGGCCTTGAACGAAGAGATGAAACCAGTATGTCCCATTCCAAAACAAGCATAAAAGTCACCACCCCTTGGTGATAACTCTCTAAGCATGTCCTGATGTCTTGAATGTATGCAGTTGCAGTGAGATGAGGCAAGATTTCATGTACCCATCAATCATCTCGGGCACGGCTGAAGAATTTTATGAATTTCCAGCGATGTGCTCAAGATTTCACATTAAGTTGCTCTGATGGGCAAAGCGAAATAGCATTTTAAACAGATGTTAGACAAGCATCTGCCATTCATTCAAGAACAACTGCAAAATCATTTTTTAGCATATAGTTTGTGTTATATGAGCCGGACAGAGCTTATAACCGAGCAATAGGATTGAGACACATTTGGCAACATCAGCGGACCTCAGAATGGATTAGCAACAAAGTTCAAGAAGTGAAGCTTCCCTTTCGACGTCGGGCTCGCGCGCCACGGCCAGAGCCGCGAGCAGATTGTTGGCCCCGGACAAGCTCCCCATCTGCCCATCACGCCGTAGGAGGCGGACGAACTCGACCCTGTCCCTGGCGGGCACCGCCCTGATTCTTTCGGCCAAGTACTGGACGCGGACCGGGCAGCTCCTCTGTTCCTGCACTATGCTCGGCTGCGTTAGGACGGCGCCAGTTCTATAAACAGAAGAGCCGTGCGAATCTCTGCTCTGCGAGGATCTCGCGACGAGTTTGCTCCGTTGGATCGAGATGATGACGCTTCGAGACGAGCAAGGCTTGCGCTGCGAAGGAAGACGGAGGAGTGGGGATGGGGGAGGATGTGGAGGGGATGACAGCGAGGAAGGATGAGGAGGCATCGTGCGCAGTGACGTGTCCGCCGTGCCCCCTGGGCCATTAGAGCACTAGTCTCTTGTCGCGGCCCACGCGGTGTCTCTCGGTTGGCATCTCGGGACTAGCCGCGCATCCCATCCCGTTTAGCTCGGGCCCCCAGTGCGGTGTACGACCTGTGCGGTTCAGTTAAGCAAATAGGAACCGATTTCGACACGGAAAATTTTGTCTAAAAATTATGAATTTATTGCAATTTTATCAATTAAATTTTAATTTTTTCAATTTTGCTAACTAAGTTTTGAACCTTCTCGCTTTATACCAATTGAGTCTATTTAGCCATTTTTTTTCTCTAAAATTCACTTATGTAGATGCCGCATGTTTCACGTGACACGATTAATGCTGACGTAGATAATTTTTAATAATATTTTAATAATTTTTAAATTTCTTGATTTTTTTCCTTATTTTTCCTTTTGTTGGTGGGTGACCACCGGCCATTGTCGGTCAAGCTGGCCTTAGCGAAGGCTAGCCTTGCCTAGGCTAGTGCGGCCTCACCAACTCTGGCGAGAGGAGCCTTGGTGGTGAGGCTGGCCCTCGCCTAGCATCACCTTGGCCTAGCCCGGCAAGGCCGCCCTGGCTTGGGTAAGGCCAGCGAAAGGAAGAAAAAATAGAATGAAAGAGAATAAAAAACGAAAGAAAGAAAAAATAATTTTTTTTTAAAATATTAAGATATTATCAAAAATTGTAAATATTAGCGTCGACCGTTTTATGTGGTACTGCTGACATCAACATCAGCAAATTTCAGTCAAAATTGTTTGGAGTGACTCAATTGGTAAAATATGAAAAATATTTAGAATTGAATTGACAAAATTAAAAGATTTAGCAATGAATTGGCAAAAGTGTATTAGACTTAAGAATTTTTAGATAATTTCTTGATTTCAACGTGTCGTAGTTCTCGTCAAGATAGTGATATTAGCTTATGTTCTCGTCACAATTACAAATAGGTCGAAATTAACTGTCGTGCTTGAAATTTGCCTAACATTCTAGATGATGCGTGAGGTAAGGTGTGGTAGTGTTGGAAATGCCATGTTGATTTTGGGATCATCCTAGGAAAAACAGGTTTCTCCCATCGTGCTAACATTCGAATCGACACTACGGCAATAAGTTTGCTCGCTTTCCATCGAACCAATCGTCCTTTCCCGCTAGGGCATCCATATGATTCTTTTCATCCATGGCGTTGAGAAGGAGAAACTACTCTTTTTATAGACAAACTATTTTTGATTATCTCAAGCCCTTATGTTCGAGCATATCCCTCCGACGGCGTCTGAGATGAGCCGATCTTGCACGAACTCAATGCCCTTGAGTTTGGAATTTTTTTCATATTTTGGAAATGTTCCTCGAGAATCGCGTGAAAAGCCAATTGTAGATTAGTTTGGTAAGAGTTGTGTTTCCAACGCCACTCATCCTATGATTTTCCGATGGTCTGTGTTTAGTGTGTTTTGTGTCTAACAGACCATCGTTTCCATGATTCTGTACACATGATTGTCAATAGATATGCCCAAACTATCCAAAGAACGCTGGTTTCTTTCATGACAATAATTAAGTTCCAATGAGTTAAACTCGGTTGCTAATCGATATATCCTTGTTAAAGATAATTTAAAATCTTATATAAAATTATTAGAATATCTCTGTTGATTCTCTATATCTCTCAAGATTGCGCATATATCTCACTTTCATTGCCCATATCCTTTATTGGGGGATAATATCAAAAAAGATTATACGAATGCCAATTCAATCATAAACTTTTCAATTTGGCTAATCTAAGCCCTAAGCTTGGACATTTAGGGAAATTTTGATTGAAAACCGCTAACATAGATAATTTTTATAAAGTTTGAACAAACTTTCTAAATTTTTTGCTTTTATTTTTTCCACAGCTACTTGTTGGCCTAAGGCAAGAACCTGCAAGCCCTCGTTGGCCTCTAGCAAGGGTCATCTTGCCCTCATTGCCCATTGGAGAGGGTCATAGTCAGGCCTCGTTGGCCACGGTGGAAAAAAAAAAAAAGAAACAATAAAAAATGAAAAAAAAAATATGATTTTTTTATTATAAAAAAAATAAGAATTGCTCACGTTAGCACCAACCATATTGCATAAGACGGCTGTCATTTATGTTAGCAATTTCCAATCTAAATTGGCTTAAAAAATTATATTGACAAATTGTCAAAAGATATATGATCATGTTGGCTGGGTCCACCTTCATGTGGGGCCTAGCCAGCATTAAATAAAAACAAAACAAAAAGAAAAGAAAAGAACAAAAAGAAGTGGAAGTTGTCGTGCGTGGGGTGTCCGTCGAAAAGTAAAGAGAGGAGAGAGAAAAAGAAAACAAAAACTGCACAAGGAAGGAAGAAGATTGAAGAAGGCTGCAACTTTGCGGCTTTGATTCGAAGGCCAAATATTGACGGAATCGGCTCAAATTTCAGTATGTTGTTCGTGAGACCGAGGGCTACAAGTTGATGGTTTTTGTTCGTCGAGAACCATCTCTGAATTCTCCAATTGCGGTTAAGGTTTTCTTGCTCCCAACTTGTTTGTCTACCTATGTGGAGAGAGAAAAAAGTGATTGTAATGTTGATGTTGAGCCTCTAGTGTGTGACTAGAGAAGAATACTTTGTGTATCCTGCTATTCTTGGTGATTAGTGGATGTTTTTGGGTGGTCCGTGGTTTTTCCCGCATCGGGTTTTCCACGTTAAATCCTTGGTGTTGTTATTTGCTTTGTCTACTTATTATTTGGCGTTATATTTGCATTTTGTGAGGCTATACATTGTTGGTTGTTGCTGGGGGTTAAGAAATTTTCAGTTGATTTTGCTTAGGGGAAGAAATTGATCCTGGATTGCGTTTGACCGTGGTGAATTGTTGTACCCGAGTTCTCCCCAACAAGTGGTATCAGAGCACGGTTGAATTTTAGAGTTAAATGGAAGAAACCAGCAGCACCATGTTTAAGTTAAATGCCTCAAATTATTCTATTTGGAAGCCTCGGATGGAAGATGTGTTATATTGCAAAGACTTATTTGATCCTATTGAGTGTGATGAAGCCAAAGGAGATAAGGAAGATAAAGAATGTGAGAGAATGAATCGGAAAACAGTTGGGTTTATCCGACAATGGATTGATGATAGTGTGTTTCATCATGTTGCTCAAGAAATGAGGGCGGACACTTTGTGGAAGAAATTACAAGATCTTTATGAGAGAAAAACTCCACAAAATAAAGCTTTTCTAGTTAAGCGACTTGTGAATTTGAGATACAAGGAGGGGAGTAACATGGCGGAACACTTGAGTGAATTTCAAGATGTTGTAAATCAATTGATAAATCTTGAGATTGATCTTGGTGATGAATTGCAATCATGCTTATTACTTGGTACTCTTCCTGATAGTTGGGACACCTCGGTTGTGGCATTAAATAAATCGGCTCCTTTTGGTGTGCTTTCTATGAGCATGGTTAAAGAAAGCTTGTTCAATGAAGAAACAAGAAGAAAATGCTTGAATTATGCCTCTACATCGAATGCTCTTGTTATAGAAAACAGGGCGAGAAGTCAATCAAGAAGATTTCAAAGAAATGATACCCGAGGCAAGTCAAGAGGAATGTCGAAATCAAGACGAGGAGGAGTGTTAAGTGTTATAATTGCGGCAAAATGAGACATTATGCAAAAGAGTGTTGGTTGCCAAAGAGAGATAGATTCCATGATAGAAATGGAGATCAAAAGAAAGAATAGAAACAAGCTACAACGACGGTTGTATCCGATGGCGATATTGTGTTTGTATGTGATGATGGATATGTGAATTTTACATGCCAAGACTTTATGTGGGTTGTTGATTTTGCGGCTTTTTTTCATGTCACCTCACAGCGTGATTACTTTGCTTCTTATTGCGACGACGACTTTGGTTGCATAAGGATGGGAAATAGTGATGTTTCCAAGGTTATTGGCATGGGAGATGTTTATTTGGAAACCGATGTCGGATGTAATTTGCTTTTGAAAAATGTGAGACATGTTTCGGATATTCGACTTCACTTGATCTCTACGGGTGCCTTGGATGATGATGGTTATTGTAATTCATTCTTTGATGGCAAATGGAAGTTGACTAAAGGTTCCATGGTAGTAGCAAAAGGTAAGAAGACAGGCTCTCTCTACACCATGTAAGCTGACTTGATTAAAGAAGAGGTAAATGCAGTGGAGGATTCCTCATTTGATTTATGGCATATGAGGTTGGGTCATCTTAGCAAGAAAGGACTTGAAACTCTTGCTAGAAAGAACCTTTTACCTTTGAAAGAGAAAAATCTAAAAGAATGCACTCATTGTCTGACTGGTAAGCAACATAGATTCTCATTTCATAGTTCCTCTCCACATAGGAAATTAAATGTACTTGATTTAGTTCACACTGATGTTTGTTGCATGGATGCTAGAACTCTTGGAAGTGCATTATACTTTGTGACATTTATTGATGACCGTTCTAGAAAAGTGTGGGCTATTGCTTTGAAATCTAAAGATCAAGTACTTGCGGCTTTCAAGCAATTTCATGTCAATGTGGAAAGAGAAACTGGGAAGAAATTGAAATGTATTCGGGCTGACAACGGTGGTGAATATAGAGGCCCATTTGAACACTATTGCAGGGATTATGGTATCAAGCTTGAGAAGACTGTTCCAAAAACACCACAGCATAATGGAGTGGCAGAGAGAATGAACCGAACAATTAATGATCGGATTCGGTGTATGCTTTCTCATGCAAAGTTGCCTAAGTCATTTTGGGGTGAAGCGATGAGAACAACAGTAGACTTGATAAATCTTTCTCCATTGGTTCCTCTTAAGGGGGATGTTCCGCAAAGAGTTTGGAGTGGCAAAGATGTTTCCTACAGTCATCTAAAAGTGTTCGGTTGTCGGGCATTTGTGCATGTTCCAAGAGATGAAAGATCCAAGCTTGATGACAAGTCTAAACAGTGTATCTTCTTAGGTTATGGATATGAAGAGTTTGGCTACAGGTTATGGGATCCAGTTGCAAAGAAATTCATTAGAAGCCGAGATGTGGTGTTTTGTGAGTATCAAACTATTGAAGACATTGACAAGGTGGAGAGACCAAAGAATACAGCTCAACGTTTAGTTAGTTTCAGCCCAAATCCTTCTAATGTTGATAGAAATCATGGGGAGAAGTGCAAGGAAGTCATGAAAATGGTGAGTCCTCACATAATGTTGATTCTTTAGCTGATACAGGTGAAATAGCTGAGCAAAAGCAATCTATCCTACCTCAAGTTAAAAGATCTGAAAGAGAGCATAGGCCTTCTAAAAAATATTTGCCACATGAGTATGTATTACTCACTGATGCAGGGGAGCTAGAAACTTATGAAGAAGGTATATCATGTGAACGAAAGAATGAGTGGCATGAAGCCATGCAAGAGGAGCTTAAATCCTTGTATGAGAACCGCACATTTGAATTGGTGAGGTTGCCTCAGGGTAAGAGAACACTCACAAATAAGTGGGTGTATAAGTTGAAGACGGAAGAAAATAGTTTACAACCATGATACAAGGCTAGACTTGTTATGAAGGGCTTTCGTCAAAAGAAGGGCATAGACTTTGAAGAGATTTTTTCACCGGTTGTGAAGATGTCTTCTATTCGAGTTGTTCTTGGGTTGGCCGCCAGTTTAAATTTAGAAATTGAACAACTTGATGTAAAGACGGCTTTTCTTCATGGAGACCTAGAAGATGAGATATATATGGAGCAACTAGAGGGTTTTGAAGTTGAAGGCAAGGAGCACCTTGTATGTAGATTGGGGAAAAGCTTATATGGTCTCAAGCAAGCGCCTAGGCAATGGTATATGAAGTTTGAGTCATTCATGGAAGAACAAGGATACAGTAAGACAAATTCCGATTCTTGTGCTTTTATGAAAAGATTCTCAGATAGTGATTTTCTTATTCTCCTACTTTATGTGGATGATATGTTGATTGTTGGGCATGATGCCAAGAAAATCAAGAGTTTGAAAAATGAGTTGAGTAAAGCTTTTGCAATGAAAGACCTAGGCCCGGCTAAGCAAATCTTAGGCATGAGAATTACTCGTGATAGGAAGAATAAGAAATTGTGGTTATCTCAAGAGAAGTATATTGAGAAGGTGCTTGAAAGATTCAACATGAGCACATGTAAACTGGTGAGTACTCCACTTGCAGGCCATTTCAAGTTGAGTAGTAATGAGTGTCCTTCAAGTGAGAAAGAGAAGGTTAAGATGATGAAAATTCCTTATGCATCGGCCGTGGGTAGTTTGATGTACGCCATGATTTTTACAAGATCGGATATTGCTTATGCAGTTGTTGTTGTGAGTAGATTTCTCTCTAATCCAGGTAAGGAGCATTGGACTGCTGTTAAATGGATTTTGAGATATCTTAGAGGCACTTCTACACTTTGCTTGTGCTATGGAAATGCAAAACCTGAGTTGAGTGGCTTCTTGGATGCGGACTATGCCGGTGATGTTGATTCCTGAAAATCCACATCGGGTTTTATAATAATCTTTGCAGGGGGAGTTGTTTCATGGCAATCGAGATTGCAAAAATGTACCGCTTTGTCTACAACTGAAGCGGAGTATATTGCTATTACCGAAGGAGGTAAATAATTTTTGTGGATAAAAAAATTCCTACAAGAGTTGGGCTTGAAGCAAGAGAAGTTTGTTCTATATTGCGATAGCATGAGTGCCATCCATCTTAGCAAGAATCCGGTGTTTCATTCAAGATCGAAGCATGTTGATGTGAAGTATCATTGGATTCGAGAAAAGCTAGGAGAGAAGCTCTTCCTACTTAAGAAAGTTCATACCGACAACAATAAGTCCAACATGATGACCAAAGTTTTGCCCGTGATGAAGCTTGATGCTTGTAGAAGAAAAGCGGGCATGACGAATCTTCCCACATGAGGTGGAGGGAGAGATTTGTTGGCTGGGTCCACCTTCATGTGGGGCCTAGCTAGCATTAAATAAAAAAAATAAAAAAGAAAAGAAAAGAACAAAAAGAAGTGGAAGTTGTCGTGCGTGGGGTGTCCGTCGAAAAGTAAAGAGAGGAGAGAGAAAAAGAAAACAAAAACTGCACAAGGAAGGAAGAAGATTGAAGAAGGCTGCAACTTTGTGGCTTTGATTCGAAGGCCAAATATTGACGGAATCGGCTCAAATTTTAGTATGTTGTTCGTGAGACCGAGGGCTACAAGTTGATGGTTTTTGTTCGTCGAGAACCGTCTCCAAATTCTCCAGTTGCGGTTAAGGTTTTCTTGCTCTCAACTTGTTTGTCTACCTATGTGGAGAGAGAAAAATATGATTGTAATGTTAATGTTGAGCATCTAGTGTGTGAGTAGAGAAGAATACTTTGTGTATCTTGCTGTTCTTGGTGATTAGTGGATGTTTTTGGGCGGTCCGTGAGTTTTCCTGCATCGGGTTTTTCACGTTAAATCCTTGGTGTTGTTATTTGCTTTGTCTACTTATTATTTCGGCGTTATATTTGCATTTTGTGAGGCTATACATTGCTGGTTGTTGTTGGGGGTTAAGAAATTTTCAGTTGATTTTGCTTCGGGAATAAATTGATCCTGGATTGCGTTTGGCCGTGGTGAATTGTTGTACCCGAGTTCTCCCCAACAGATCAAATTAATCAAATTGAAAAGTTTATGACTAAATCGACATTTATATAATAATTTTAGGACTTTTTCAGTAATTTTTTTCCTTGGTTAATTTGTTATCTTAGGTAGTTATCTAATAAAGTTTAGGCTCATGTACCAGTCTCTTTTCCGCATTATTCTTATCTATACCCACACTGAATTTGCTCATTAGATTCCGCGAGGAAATTTCACAGCAGAACCAGCTAAAGAATTCCACCGATAATTTGAAGGTGTGGAAAATATCAACCCCTGCTACTGCTAGATATCAGACATGGTCCTGGTCTCATTCTCATTTTTCCCTTTTACTTGGTCCTCGTTTCAACCACACGGCAGCTGAATCAGCCTCAGCTCCTTCTGCAGAAAAGACCAGAAATTCCACTTGAAGCGGATGAAGCTTCTACAAGCGGTTATCATCCAGTCAAAGCATTAAACCATGATATTGATATTCCATGGTCTGAACATCTTGGCATTTATTAAGTTCGTTTAACAAGTCTCACCTGACTAGGGAAGAATTCAAGTTTTGGCAGAGAGCTGTTCCGTCGTACTCTTTTTGCCATAACCTAAAGGCACGGAAGCCTAGCTATCTAGAGGTTCATAAAAGATCTCGCAAACCTTATGAACATGTGATTAGGTCCGAGCATTAGGCCTGTGCATATTGTCCTGACACAAAGTGATATGTGCGTAATTTGTAGGCTTTGACCAGGTGACCTCCATTTTCCTAAGTTGGAAATGTCTTGACGTCCCAATCGAACTATGCCAACCTCGGGGCTATTGATACGATGTATTGAATCTAGTGTCTCCCTGTTAGTTTTCTCCGGGGGAATGCGTAGGAAAGTAAAAGGTTCTATCAAATTTGATGCAAGAATACTGCGAAACGAGATATTGATGAGGACTATAGAAATTTTCCTACCTTAATGAAAAGATGAATGTAACTATCCAGTTTCCATTACATGAGTACGTGGAAAAATCAAAATGACATTTGGGCACGTTTGCTTTAATGGAAGAGCTTTCAGTGGATTAATTTTCTAAACTTTTACGTGTTTGGTTTACTAAAAATGATTAGTCAACGAAAAGACATATTTGCTGTAAAAAACACCCACACTTAAAATTAGAAAAAGGAATTTCCGTTTTTTCATTTCCCAAGGCATAACAATTTTTCAACAATGACTCACTTCCTCACCTTTTTCAATATCAATTGTTCTAGATGAGATTCTAACACGTGAAAACGCCTTCGTTCACACATTTTCAACATACCTTTAAACAAATGAAAAATAACATTTTTCTTGAAAATAATTCTGATAGAAAGTATTTTCCTTTACCATAGAGTGTTACATGAAACAACGCCCTTATTTTGTGAACCTAGCTTGAATATGAACATTGGTCTCAAATGAAACTTATTTATTAGCTAGAAAATAGCATAGAAAGTCGTGTTATTCAAGGAATCTTCACAATTGAATTAGGGAAAAAAAAATCACCTGATCTATCTATTAGTCGCACCGCTTTACTTTTACTACGAAGTAGATTTGATGATTTGGCCGGGCCCCAAAGTCGAACCATTTTGGTTACCTTCGGGCATGATTGGGCTTTCTCACTAGATGCCATTGCTCAAATCTATTGAAAAATGCCTTCTAGCCCTCGTGAGCGGGATCGGGCAGCGGGGCCAATGACTGGGTGGTCAAAAGAGATAATTTATTTTACCATAGGGATGCGAGAAGAGTAAATATAAATATATATTTATATGTCTTAATCAGAGAATTTGCTTTCCCTAGACTAATTGAAAAGTTGATGGCCAAGCTAAAAGGAAGACCCATTCAAGTGTGGACATCATTTAGGAAAAATTGCTGATGAATTTGATCTTGTGCATGTAGAGTTGGGAACATTAAGAGGTGACATGCCAGGAACGTTCAGTCCAACTATGGTTTGGCTTTGCGGATCAACGTGACTTTACATGGAAAAGTACAATGTGTCTCACCAGCTCGGTTTCCAATGCATTAATTTAGGACAGTCAGGTCGCAACTTGCAATGGAGTCGGGTACTATTTCACATCAACTCGGCATGTGAATGACTGGGTCGGCAAACAAGCGCCGTCACGGCGTGCCCCGTATGTATATATCTAGCCACCTCTGCCAACTTCCGAAAGCGGAATGACCCGATAGAGAGATTATATAAACTTCTTTTTTCTTGAGTGCGTGAGCTTATCAGTTTTTACTTACTCTTTTTCACGGCGAATAATGCGAGAGTACTTGTGGTTCGCCTGCGGGGTGACGGTTTCCGCCATCCTCTTCGCCGCTCTTCTGTTCAATAATTTCTGGAAGAGAAGTGCAGGTCGCTTGGCTAGCGAAGACAGGGCCGATAAAGATGCAGCTGTCCATAATGGAACAGCAGCAGGTGGGCCCGCTCTTGATACTGATACAGCACCGGATGAGAAGAGGACGGCGGCTTCTTCCTCGGGATATGATTATGAGGTGTTCTTGAGCTTTAGAGGGCCGGATACCCGAGTGGGCATCACCAATTTCCTCTATACGAGCCTAGTTGATAAGGGGATCCGTACGTACAGAGACGATAAAGATCTCCCATGTGGGCAAGTGGTTGGCCCGGAGCTCCTTAAAGCCATCCACCAGTCGAAGATTTCCATACCCATCTTCTCGAAAGGCTATGCCACTAGTAGATGGTGTCTCGAGGAGTTGGCCCACATAGTGAAGTGCAAGAAGACTCGGGGGCAGATCATCATACCTATTTTCTATGATGTGACGCCTTCGGAGGTCCGACTGCGAACCGGTGTCTATGTGGAGGCCTTGTCTTTGCACGAAACCAGGAAGCGGTACAGTGACGAGACTATTCGAGAGTGGAAGGCGGCTCTCGAAGAGGCCGCAAACATAAAGGGCTACGACCTGCAGAGCATGCGCAACAGGTGACCCATTCCAACATTCCGTTTAGAATTTGCATTCATCTCTAGTTGAGTTCTATGCTGGATTTGTGTTACTTAATATGGAACTGTATTTGCTTCTGTTGAAGTTCAGACCCGATAGAAAAATTGGCAGTGTGCATAGCGTCTAAATAAATTGGAGATAGTTCTTAATAAGTTCTACTCATGTTTGCTTTTTGCATTTCAATCAAAATCATCCGACTTCTGGCAGGTCATTCCACCTATATGGGACAGGTAAAGTCAATTATAATTGAATTGAGGACTTAAAATTGCAGACGGATGGTTAAGGTATTCTGATTTTGTCTGTCGCAGGTTCAACACATATTTCTAATTCTTTGTGCTTTTGACAATATTAAATATCAGGGGCGAAGGTGAGTTCGCGAAGCAGGTAGTCCAGGACGTTCTCGTTGCATTGAAGACACGTTACTTGGTAGTATCTGACTGCGTGGTTGGAATCGACCATCATGTGGATGAATTCATGCAAATGATGGGCACTCAGATACAGGAAACACGGATTGTCGGAATCTACAGAATGGGTGGTGTTGGAAAGACAACTCTCGCCAAATTCATCTACAATCAACTCTCGCCTGATTTTGAGAATTGCTGTTTCCTCTCCAACATTCGAGAAACTTCGGAGCTCTATGGTGTCGAGCGGGTGCAGAATCAGCTCCTCTCAGGGGTTCTCAGACAGAATTGGCTTATCATCGAAAATAGCAGTGAAGGGAGTAGGATGATCAGAGAAAGGATATCAAGTAAAAAGGTTCTTCTTCTTCTGGACGATGTTGACAATGAGATTCAACTGAATGCACTTATGGGCAAGCGTGACTGGTTTGGTGAAGGAAGCAAGCTTATAATTACGACTAGAAACAGAGACCTTCTCAATGATCACGAAGTGGATTATACTCATGATCTTACTTGTATGAATTTGGACCAATCTATGCAACTTTTTAGTAGACATGCTTTCAAAAGAGAGAGTCCGTTGGATGAGTATGTCACCCTCTCCAAAAAGGCAGTGGACATTGCTGGAGGCCTGCCTCTTGCGCTTGAGGTTATAGGTTCACTTTTATCACGCACCAATAAAGAAAGGTGGGATGACAAGCTGAAGGCGTTCAAAAAGACCCCTCGTGAAGTTCAGAGAAAGCTGAAAGTAAGTTATGACGCCTTGGATGATCGGCAAAAACATATCTTCCTCGACATAGGTTGTCTATTTATTGGATGGGATGTCGATACTGTGATTCATGCATGGGATGAGGATAAGTATTCCCCGAGAGAAACCATAGAATTTCTGCAGCACTTGTCTTTGATAAAGATTGAAAAAGATAAAAAGCTGGGGATGCATGATCATTTGAGAGACCTCGCAAGGGAAATCACTCGTCAGGAATGTAAAAGGCGAGATGCAAAGCAGAGGAGGGTGTGGGATCACAAGGAAGCATTTGAATTGCTACAGACACGCGAGGTAAAGTGCCGGTACCACTTATTTCCGATTCGAGAAGACAAGTTATATGCCTTGTCTCCTGCACTAACGCATAACCAATAATTCATAAACCAATAATTCACGTGCTTCCATCTCGTTTCCATTTTGTACAGACAAAAGGAAAAGTCGAAGCTGTTTGTCTCAAGTTCGACCATCGGAAGCAATACCATTTTACGTACGGAGACTTCCATAGATTACCGGGTCTTACGTTCCTCCATGTCGACAGTCTAAACTTGCACGAACCCGTCATTGGAGACTTTCGTGCGCAATGGAGGCTTTACTGGCACAATATGCCATCCGAGGCTGCTCAGGCTCTTATTCCTGGAAGGAGGTCAGGTCTCCTGCCGAAGCTGCGATGGCTCTCTTGGCACAATTACCCTTTGAAGTTCGATTTTACTGAATTTTCGTTGATAAATCTAGCATTTCTTGATCTGTCGCAGAGTAAACTGAAGGAGAGTTGGGATGGTTGGAGTCACATAAAGGTATGTTATATGGTTGGGACTGTATGTTATTCGTTGTTGTGCATTTCCATGAGCTCTAAAAACTTATCTTTGTATGACCTCTTTGTTACAGATGGCGAAGAATTTGAAAGTGCTGAATTTGACTGGTTGCAAACACTTGAAGAAAACTCCTGACTTGTCTGCTAATGTGAAGTTAGAGAGATTGATCCTAGAGAAATGCAATTTCTTGGAAGAAATTGTTGGGTCTATCGGTCAGTTACGACACTTGGTTTTATTAAACTTAAATTTCTGCAAGAAACTCCGCCACCTCCCAAAGCAACTTTGTGATATGGAATCTCTGGAACTCTTGATTCATGAGACATCAATAGAGGAAATGCCCGAATGTTAAGGTGATACGGGAGCATCAAGTTCTATGAAACAAATTTCACGCCCGGACGATGTTTCGTCAATTAGAACAGGCCAATTCTCATTCCGGCAAGCGAAGGCCAAGTTACTCCAGCGAGCAGCTGCCAAATTACACTCGCAACAAGTGGCAATTTCCGCAACAAGTTGATGGGAAGGGTTCTAAGTCGAAGTCGCTGATTTTCTAGGGAAGTTGTCGATTCAATAGACTAGTTGTCAATTTCACGAGTGTCAATCAACTACCAAGATATCGATTTATAAGTTTGTTGTCGACTCCGATGCTATGAATCGATTATTCAGTGACCGGAGGCTGTTATGGTCAATTTCTATTGTTATTTGTCGATCTTCTGGGATGACTGTGTTAAATTAATATATCGAGTTTAAATTCGAATAAATATTTGTTAAATTGAATTTTTCGATAAAGATTTCCAAGTAGATTTCAAATTAGATGAGGAAACTTTTCTTTTGTTGGATTTGTTATAGCTACGGAAGGGAGGAAATAAAATCAAATAAAAAGGGAGCAAACTTTTATCCAGAGGAGTCGAATCCGTGCAGGTTATCCATGGTGGGGCCAAAGTAAAAAATTTGACTTTGGCCACGCGATACTCGGCTAGGTTTCTTTTAGCCCATAGAAATGAAGAAAGAAGCCTCTGCACGCAGAGCAAAAGTAAAAAAGGAGCGGCGCTTGAGAGAAGCCGCAAAAAGCCAGTAGAGCCGCACGTCCAGCGAGTGCTGAAAGAAAGAAAAAATTCAAGAACTCTGCATGGTCCTAATTTTCGGTCATACGAAGAGAGTATTGAACACGATTATTTTTTCATGTCGTGTGTTTATATTATTTATTTGTAAACACTTTAAATTTTGGATTAAATATAGATGTAGGAAATACTTGAGTATGTGAAAGATTATGAATCTTGACTCTCTGATTATAGTAAATTATTTTTCCCGTGAATGTGGCCACCGATACTCGGATCAAATCATATAAATTTCTGATGTCCTTATTATTTCTCGTTTAATTCTCTAGTGATTTTGTATTGACCTAAATTGCAAGATCCTATCGTTTCCGCGTATTATATTCCAACAAGCTGTCCTACCATCCAAACCATTGGATGAATTTGGAAAGTCAAGAATAAATTACTAAGCATTAAGTGAAATGCATTTAGTCCTAGTTTTATAAGATTATGGTGTCAATTTCAAAAGTCTTAATTATGTAAATACTCCGAGAGTCCTTTCGGTTTCTAGGACTCCAAAAGTCATTTTCTTTTGTTTAGCATAATCTCTCCATAAAAAGAGGAGTAATCTCATTTGTACGCATGCCATACTTCCATTTGAATATGCGTAAAAATTTCGCAAGTGAGCAAATTCCTTATTTCAGTTGTTTATCAAAATCTATTTGGCGGTGAACCAAGAAATCCTTTTTCCTCAGTTGATGATGTTGTCTAAACTTTGGTGGTGAACTTCATATATCCCAATCTTTATACTTGATCGAGAGCATGCCTTTCATGCTTTGGTGGTAATCATCTTCTATTAAGCTTCCTATTGTCACTCAGAAGTCAAAACACATCCCCATCACACGTCACAAGGATTGAAAAATCTATGAATTCTCAGGGCCTGCCATTGTTCCTCACCGACTGTAAGCCCTTCACTTGGTCACTTAACTTCGCTATCGAGGCATTCTCCACAAGGAGCTGGGATTGCGCAGCTCCCGAGTCAATTGGATCCCTCGTAAGCCTCGAACACTTTGTCTTTGAGAAACTACAAGTCGATAAAGATGCCACAAGACTGAATGTGGAACTTCCCAATCTCTTGAACCTGAAATGGAAGATGATATCCCCCGGTGGATTGATGGGTTAACCACCCTGGAGTCTTTAGAGTTGTCCTCTTTGATAATGATCAACTTATCACCAGATATTGCGCAGCTTTCTTGTCTCAAGAGACTTGAACTCTCTAGTGAATGTCTGCGGAACCTCCTAAGGCTTCCCTCAAGCTTATCATCCTTGTGTATTGGACATTGCCCCGTCAATGCATATTGATAGACCTATCGTACTTGAAGAAGCTGTCAGAACTTGTAATCGAGTGTTGCGCAGTTACAGAGATTCAAGCCCTTCCCTCAAACTTCTTTTCTGACTTTAGCAAAGGATTATTCTTGATTTCTCGAACTTCTTGGGTGCTGCCATCCCCTATGCGAGAAATTAGATTCATAGGAGCATCAGCTGAATTCGAGCCAAGCGCACCCATCATCTATTCTCAGAAAACACGGGGCGTATTTCCTTCGACAAGGTTAATGATTGTCAAAAATCCAAGTCCGAGGAAACTTTAGGAACAGGGCAAGTATTGGGTGAAGATAGCGTGGGAGACTGAAATATCTCCTGAATGACTCAGAATGGTTGGTGTTTGTGAAGTGAACCATTTGGACGTAGAGATTTTTAAACAAGAAAAATCGCGCGACTGCAATAAGGACACAGGAACGCTGCCCATTCTTGCTGGTTACTAGGAATATTAAGTATGCAAGAGAAAATATTGTTTAGATTCGTCTAACGTACAAACTTAGAATCTTAACTCGAGAACTTACAATTTTCTTCCAGACTGCAATCTATTATGTTTAGTGAACTGTCTCCATTGTCAGAGAGAGAGAGAGAGACAGACAGACGATCGTGACAATGGTCACATGAGCTGCAATCAACAGGCGATCACCACAACGGTGGTCGAATACATTAAAATGGCAGCAACTAGCAAGTGGCATGCAGTGGTCTCAAGCAAATGCCCATGGAGGTCACTCGTTTCTCTTTTTGCCAAAGTTGCATGAACGAAAGATTATGGCCCTGAATCAGAGATTAAACCAGCATGTCCCATTCCAAAACAAGCATAAAAGTCACCACCACTTGGTGATAACTCTCTAAGCATGTACTGCTGTCTTGAATGTATGCAGTTGCAGTGAGATGAGTGAAGATTTCATGTACCGATCAATCATCTCGGGTATGGCTGAGGAATTCTATGAATTTCCAGCGATGTGCTCATGATTTCACAATACGTTGCTCTGACAGGCAAAGCGAAATAGCATTTCCATCAGATGTTAGACAAGCATCCGCCATTCAAGAACAACTGCAAAATCCTCATTTTTTTAGCATAGAGAATAGATATAGTTTGAGTTATATGAGCCGGACAGAGCTTATAACGAGCAATAGGATAGAGACACATTTGGCAACATCAGCGGACCTCAGAATGGACTGGTGACGACAAAGTTCAAGAAGTGAAGCTTCCCTTTCATTGTCATTGCTTGCAATAGGAGATTCGAATTGAAAGGCAGAACTCTGGAACAAAATCAGATTATCAGATGATATACAGCATCCCGACCAAAAAGATCATAAGTTGATGAGCTAATGCCAAGCCCCATTGTCAAGAATAGCAGAAGCTACATATGCTGTTGGAAAGAGGGATTTAGAAGGGCAAAAACACAATTTAGCCCGAAGAGCTTGAAAGGTGCATGCTACTCCCAGTACTAATGACAAGCAAATTAGCTAATAAAAGGTGATTTCCACTTTCAGGGACAGAAACAGAGAAAAATAAAAAGATTGGGATTCCAAAGGGGAACTCCGCAAAACGGGACAAACATGTACCCATTGATCAAGCAGTTGATTGGTATTCCGAAGGGGAACTCCGCAAAACCAGAGACAAACCTGTACCAAATTATCAAGCAGTTGAATGAATCAGAACATCATGTGAATGCTTTGGAGAGACCGGATTGGACTCTGGTCCTAGCTGATTTGAAATGCAATACACGGCATATTGAAAGTCAAATTAGAACTTTCGATAAATGGTGCCGCACTGACGCACCATGGTCCTAGTATGGATTAGCTTGACTTTACATTAGCTCAGCGGGTTGGTGATGGAACTTGCAATATGAGACAAAGGGGAATGCGTGACATACAGAGAGAAAGTTCACTGGTGATACACTCATCATGTGGACTTGGTAATACAGAGCCAATCATGCTTTCCAATATTCAAAGTTTGAAAAACTCCTTGTCATCATATCATCAAAGTGGAGAAGCATGATCTGAGTAGTTTATGTTAGCATGAGACATGGTATCACATGCACGAGATACTTTTCATTAGAGATTGTCTAGAATGCTGCTTTTTTGGAGAAGTATATGACCTCTATTTTAACGTCCTAACTAGAGGTGCCGCCTACCTAAAAAGGCGGGAAAGAGAATTGTGACTACCCATTGCCCATGACCAACACAACCTCAGGACACAAAACACCAAATTGTTGACAATCAAAGCACAATAAGATGCAACACAATATGAATATGGTAGTCAACTTTTCATTGAGTCTCACTGAGTACTCCATTTATGTAATTCCGACCACTCGAACAATAGCAACAATATCTGAGAACAAAGGTAAAAAGACCACAAAGTTGGAGAGTACTCATTGTCAATCCAACGATGAAGTGACTGGCAAAGTCGAATCATGAGAAGGATGTGATTCTTCTTGTTCCACAAGCTGTTGGTGTGGCGCAGTTGCTCTCCTTGCCAGGTCCAGACAATGTCCTTGAGAGCTGGTCTTATTTCCTCCTTCAATACCTCCTGATACTTCAATGTGTCCCCACTTGACTTCTTCATCTCCACCAAATGAAAAGCCGGAGTGATCTCAAAGATTACTGCATTGAAACCGAGGACACCCTTTCTTCCAGCCTTGGTGCCTTCGAATTTCATCAGTCCGGCATCCTTCTTCTTAACCTTCAGCCTCAGGCGCTTGGCTGTATCTTCAGCTTAGAGATAATAGTAGAAGCAGGTTTATTCACTATGAACTGAACTTCCTTTTTTTGATCCACTCCCTCAAACAATCCTGACAAGTGAAATCCTGCAGAATATGATATGATATCAAATGCATTCAAGTTGCTAAGCCTTGAAGGTTCCTGCTTTGACTCTGTAATGGAATTTTCACCCTCGTCAGGGCCGAATAATGCATCCACATCAAGAGGCGGTGATTCTTTCACTTCTCTTACGATACATATTGTTCTGGAGTCTACACCTTTCCCGAACCAAGAACTCTCCATAATCTTGGTCATTGAAATTCTTGTGTTTGGGTTTGGATCTAAGATCTTCGAAAGGAGTCGACGCACATCCGGGGCAAACCTGTTTTGGAAATTTGAATTCTCCCTTTCCAATCTTTCGGTACATCTCCATGAGATTAGAGTCATGAAAGGGAAGGTAACCAGCTAATACAACAAACAAGATCACGCCACATGACCAAATATCAGCTTTGGATCCATCAGAACCCCTTCGATTGATCACTTCTGGAGCAACATAAGCAGGGGTCCCACAAGTTGTGTGGAGCAACCCATCTAGACGCTTTGATTCAGCAAGGGTGCTCAACCCAAAGTCGGAAACCTTCAAGTTTTCATTCTCATCTAAGGGCAGATTCTCTGGTTTCAAGTCACGGTGACAAAAACCCTGGCTGTGACAATAATCAACAGCAGCAATCAGCTGTTGAAATTATCTCCATGCGACGTCCTCCTTCAGTTTCCCTTTGGCTACCTTGTTGAATAGCTCACCGCCTTCAGCGAGGAAGGATGGAGGAGTGGGGATGGGGGAGGATGTGGAAGGGATGACAGCGAGGAAGGATGAGGAGGCATCATGCGCAATGACGTGTCCGCGGTGCCCCTGGGGCCATTAGAACCCGCATCGAACATTGCATAAGACGACCGATATCTATGATAGCAATTCATGGTCAGAATTGACTAAATAAATCATATTGACAAATTATCAAAAGATGTATAGCTGAATTAACCAAATTAAAAGATACAGTCATTCAATAAAGTCTAGGCTCATATAATATTGTATCAAATACATATCACTATGCACTAATTTACCTTGTTAGATTCCGCCAGGAAATTTCAAAACAGGACAAGCTAAAGAAAGTTACCGATAATTTGAAGGTGTGGAAATATCAGCCCCTGCTAGATATCAGACATGGTCGTGGTCTCATTCTCATTCTTCCCTTTTACTCGGTCCTCGTTTCAACCACACGGCACCTGAATCAGCCTCAGCTCCCTCTGCACAAAAGACCAGAGGAGGACAACTTGAAGCGGATGAAGCTTCCATCAGCGGTAATCACCCAGTCAAGGCATCAATCGTGACATTTAGGGCCTGCATGGTTGGCACTTATTTCTGTTCCCAGGAACAGAAATTTCTGTTTTTTTGTTCCTGGGAACAAAAAGGAACAAAACGCGTTTGTGTGCGTTTGTTCCTTTTGTTCTTTTGTTCCCGAGAACAAAAGAAACAAAAAACAAGAAACACAAAAACTTGTTTCTTGTTTAAACACAAATCGAAACACTTTGTTTTTTTTCTTTTTTTCTTATTTTTTGTTCTTCTTTCTTTTGGCCGGTCGCCGGCCTCGGCCATGGCCGGGCGGCCGACGAGGGCCGGCGGCCTCGCCCCCACGGCGAGCTCGCCCGGCCCCGGCGAGGCCGACGCTCGCCGTCCCCCGGCGAGGCCGAGGCTCGCCGTAGCTGGGCGAGGGTTGGCCTCGCCATGGCTGGGCGAGGACGAGCTCGCCCGGCCATGGCGAGGCCGACCTCGCGCCGGCTGGGCGAGCTCGATCTCGCCCGGATCCGCGAGGCCGACCTCGCCCGGCCGGCGGCGAGCCTCGGCCTCGCCCGGCGGTGGCCCGGCGAGGCCGCGCCTCGCCCGCCGCCGGGCGAGCTCGGCCTCGCCGGATCAAGGCGAGCCGACCTCGCGCCGGCCCGGGCGAGCTCGATCTCGCCCGGATCCGGCCTCGAGCTCGCCCGAGCCGGCGAGGCCGAGCTCGCCCGGCGGTCGGCGAGCCTCGGCCTCGCCGGCGGTGGCCCGGCGAGGCCGCGCCTCGCCGCGCCGCCGGGCGAGCTCGGCCCTCGCCGGCCGGTCGCCGGCCAAGGCACGGCCGGCGACCGGCCAAAAGAAGAAAAAAAAATGAAAAAGAAAAAAGAAAAAAAGGAAAAATAAGAAAAAAAATTAGAAAAAATAAAAGAAATAAAAAAATTATCCAAATTTACCAAACATGTTTCTGTTTATTTTTTATTCCCGGAATAAGTTTACCAAACGCGTATTTTTGTTCAAAAATTGTTCCCCGGAACAGAAATACTTTTTTCTATTTCTGTTCCCTGGAACAATTTTTAAACAGAAACACAACCAAACGCGCCCTTATATTCCAGAGCCTTGGACAATTTTTGGGTTTAGTACGTTTTACAAGTCTCACATGACTAGAGGCGAAGTCAAGTTTTGGCGGGGAGCCATTCCGATGTACTCCTTTTGCTAGAACCTAGAGGCACGGGAGCCTAGCTATCTGGAGGCCATTAGAACATCTCGCAACCCTTACGAACATGTGGTTAGGTTCAAGCATTAGGCTTGTGCAAATTGTCCTGACCCAAACTGACCCGCGCACAGTTTGTAGGTTTTGACTAGGTGACTTCCATTTTCCTAAGTTGGAAATGTCTTGACATCCCAATTAAACTATGCCAACCCCGGGGCTACTAATATGACTTATTGAATTCAGCATATTCATATTAGCTTTCTCTAGGAGGATGCCTAGGAAAGTAAAAGGTTCTATCAAATGGGATGCAAGAAAATTCCGAAACAAGATCGATGAGTAATATGCAGATTTCCTACCCTAACGGAAAGATGAATTTAACTATCCAATTTCCATTACATGAGGTTGTTGAAAAACCAAAATGACATTTCGGGTGCTTTTGTTTCAATGAAAGAGCTTTCGGTAAATTAATTTTTCGAACTTCCACGTGTTTGGTTCCCTGAATTGGTTAGTCTATGAAAGAACACATTTGTAGTAAAAAAAAAAAAACAACCACACTTATAATTAGAAAAATGAATTTTTGTTTCTCAATTCCCAAGCATAACGAATTTTCCAACAAAGGCTCACTTCTTCACCTTTCTCAATACCGGTTGTTCAAGTAAGATCCAAATATCTGAAAAAGTTTTGGTCACACATTTTCAGCATACCATCAAATTTCTTGAAAATGAATTTCACGGAAAGTATTTTCTTTCATAATAAAATTTTACGTGAAACAAACACTCTACTATTTTGTAAAACTACCTTGAATATGGACACTAGTATCCAATGAAACTTATTTATTTGGCTAGAAAATAGTTTAGGTAATTGTGTTATTCAAGGAATCTTCACAATTGAATTAGGGAAAAAATCACCTAAATCTATCAATCAATTGTACTGTTTAACTTTTGCTACAAAGCAAATTAGATGATTGGGCCGGCCCTAAAGTCTAACCTAATAAATTTTTGTTGAAACCATTTTGGTTACCTTCTGGCATGGCCGGACTTTCCTCCCTAAGTGTCATTGCTCAAACCCATTAAAAAATGCCTTTGGGCCCTTGTGGGTTGGGTATAAGCTTGAGCCATCTCACAGGTAGTCAAGCGTATGACTAGGTGGTCAAAAGAGAGGTCTTCTTCTTCTTCTTCTTCTTCTTCTTCTTCTTCTTCTTCTTCTTCTTCTTCTTCTTCTTCTTTCCCTTGACACGGATGCGAGAAGAGTAAATATATACTAGAGTTATATCACAAAAAGAACCTCAAATTGGTATATTTGTGATAAATTTACTCTTTATTAATTTTCATTAAATTTAACAGTTAAATTGCTATATTAGATAACATGTGACAATTAATAAATGTATTAGTTTGGGGGTTTTACCATTCATTTATCACGTGTACGGTTTTTGATTTTTCGTGGTATTAATCTAATTTAATAAAAAAATAATGGAGGGTAAATTAATTACAAATATACTAACTTGATTTGTCATAAGTATGCCATTCATTTATCACATGTCTACTAGTTTGCAGTTTTTTGGTGCTTAAAAAATTAACTTGGGGTATATTTATCAGAGATGAACAAATTTAGGGTTTTTGGTGATATTTACCCTATATTTTATAATTAGAGAATGTGTTTCCCAAGGCTTATTGAAAAGTTGATAGCCAAATTAAAAATGGTTAATACCAAGAAAAATCCCAAAGTAGAGCAAATTTATCAAAAACTAATTTTTTGACTATGAAAAACTCCAAATTAATATACTTGTGATAAATTTATCCCAAACTAATTTTCTGACTATAAAATCCCCAAACTAGTATACCTATAATAAATTTATCTCAAACCAAGTTTTTGACAACTAAAAACCCTAATTTAATACACTTGTATTAAATTTATTCTCAGTTAAATTCTATTAAATTTTACTGTCAAATTATTAAGTTGGATGACATACGACAGCTGACGGGCATAGGAATTTAATTTTTTACCCTCCATATGTCACAGATGTACTGATTTTTTAATTTTTCAAAATATTAATCCAATTTAATAAATGATATATTTGTCACAAAAGTATCAATTTAAGGTTTTTGATAATCAAAAAATTAGTTTGAAGTAAATTTATCATAATGAATAAATTGGAGGTTTTTTATGATCACAAAATTAGTTTGGGTTAAATTTGTTACATGTATATTAATTTGAGATTTTTTATGATTAAAAAGTTAATTTGAATTTTCGTGATAAAAAATTAATTTAGAATAAATTTATCATATGTGTACATATTTAGGATTTTTAGTGGTATTAACCCACCTAAAATACCAATAAAAAATACTCTCCATACGTTACCATTATTTTGCGATCAAAAAAAAAAAAAAAAAAAAGTCTGACATCATTTAGGAAAAATTGCTGATATATCTGACTTTACGCACGGAGAGTTGGGAACCTTAAGAAGTGACATGCCTGAAACGTCCAGTCCAACTGTGGTTTGACTTCTGCTGCAACTTGCACGCGAACGACCGGGTTAAGTGCCGCCTCCGCCTGCCCCGGATGCGTGTGTCTCGTCTGTGCCTGGCTGTCGCTGCCAGCTTCCGAAACCGGAATGACCCGATAGAGAGATTATATAAACTTCTTTCTTCTTGACTCTATTTCGTGGCGAATAATGCGCGAGTGCTTGTGGTTCGCCTGCGGGGTGACGGTCTCCGCCATCCTCATCGCCGCTCTCCTGTTCAATGATTTCCGGAAGAGAAGTGCGGGTCGCTTGGCTAGCGAAGACAGGGCCGACAAAGATGCAGCTGTCCATAATGGAACAGCAGCAGGTGGGCCCGCTCTTGATTCTGATACAGCACCGGATAAGAAGAGGACGGCGACTTCTTCCTCGGGACATGATTATCGGGACATGATTATGAGGTGTTCTTGAGCTTTAGAGGGCCAGATACCCGAGCAGGCATCGCCAATTTCCTCTACACGAGCCTAGTGGATGCAGGAATCGTACATACAGAGACGATAAAGAACTCCAATGTGGGAAAGAGATTGGCCCGGAGCTCCTTAAAGCAATCCGCCAGTCGAAGATTTCCATACCCATCTTCTCGAAAGGCTATGCCTCCAGTAGATGGTGTCTCCAGGAGTTGGCCCACATGGTGAAGTGCAAGAAGACTTGGGGGCAGATCATCATGCCTATTTTCTATGATGTGATGCCTTCGGAGGTCCGACTGGGAACCGGTGTCTATGTGGAGGCCTTGTCTTTGCACGAAACCAAGAAGCTGTGCAGTGACGAGACTATTCGAGAGTGGAAGGCAGCTCTCGAAGAGGCCGGAAACATAAAGGGTTACGACCTGCAGAGCAGGCTCAACAGGTGACCCATTCCAACATTCCATTTAGAATTTGCATTCATCTCTAGTTGAGTTCTATGCTAAATTTGTGTTACTTAATATGGAACTGTATTTGATTCTGTTGAAGTTCAGACCCGATAGAAAAATTGGCAGTGTGCATAGAGTCTAAAAGTTGGAGATAGATCTTAATAAGTTCTACTCATGTTTGCTTTTTGCATTTCAATCAAAATCATCCGACTTCTGGCAGGTCATTCCACCGACACGGGACAGGTAAAGTCAATTATAATTGAATTGAGGACTTGAAATTGCAGACGGATGGTTAAGGTATTCTGATTTTGTCTGTCGCAGCATACGGTTCAACACATATTTCTAATTCCTTGTGCTTTTGACAATATTAAATATCAGGGGCGAAGGTGAGTTCGCGAAGCAGGTAGTCCGGGACGTTCTCGTTGCATTGAAGAAACCTTACTTGGTAGTATCTGATTGCTTGGTTGGAATCGACCATCATGTGGGTGAAATTATGCAAATGATGGGCACTCGTATACAGAAAACATGGATTGTCGGAATCTATGGAATGGGTAGTGTTGGAAAAACAACTCTCGCCAAATTCATCTACAATCAACTCTCCCCTGATTTTGAGAATTGCTGTTTCCTCTCCAACTTTCGAGAAACTTCGGAGCTCTATGGTGTCGAGCGGGTGCAGAATCAGCTCCTCTCTGGGGTGCTCAAACAGAATTGGCCCATCATAGAAAATAGCAGTGGCAGTGAAGGGAGTAGGATGATCGAAGAAAGGTTATCAAGTAAAAAGGTACTTCTTCTTCTCGACGATGTTGACAATGAGATTCAACTGAATGTGCTTATGGGCAAGCGTGACTGGTTTGGTGAAGGAAGCAAGCTTATAATTACGACTAGAAACAAAGACCTTCTCAATTATCACGAAGTGGATTATACTCATGATCTTACTTGTATGAATTTGGACCAATCTATGCAACTTTTTAGTAGACATGCTTTCAGAAGAGAGAGTCCGTTGGATGAGTATGTCACCCTCTCCAAAAGGCAGTGGACATTGCTGGAGGCCTGCCTCTTGCGCTTGAGGTTATAGGTTCACTTTTATCACGCACCAATAAAGAAAGGTGAGATGACAAGCTGGGGGCGTTCAGAAGGGCCCCTCGTGAAGTTCAGAGCAAGCTGAAAGTAAGTTATGACGCCTTGGATGATTGGGAAAAACATATCTTCCTTGACATAGATTGTCTATTTATTGGATGGGATGTCGATACTGTGATTCATGCGTGGGATGAGGATAAGTATTCCCCGAGAAAAACCCTAGAATTTCTGCAGCACATGTCTTTGATAAAGATTGAAAAAGATAAAAAGCTGGGGATACATGATCATCTGAGAGAACTCGCAAGAGAAATCACTCATCAGGAATGTAAAAGGCGAGATACGAACCAGAGGAAGGTGTGGGATCACAAGGAAGCATTTGCTAAAGACACGCTAGGTAAAGTGCCGGTACCACTTATTTCCGATTCGAGAAGACAAGTTATATGCCTTGTCTCCTGCACTAACGCATAACCTCTATGATATGATAGCAGTTAAAACCGTTAAAATTCATAAACCAATAATTCACTTGCTTCCATCTCGTTTGCATTTTGTACAGACAAAAGGAAAAGTCGAAGCTATTTGTCTCGAGTTCGACCATCGGAAGCAAT
Source organism: Eucalyptus viminalis (assembly GCA_014182385.1). Taxonomy (NCBI): domain Eukaryota; kingdom Viridiplantae; phylum Streptophyta; class Magnoliopsida; order Myrtales; family Myrtaceae; genus Eucalyptus; species Eucalyptus viminalis. Next base: position 11,855,066 of record CM024526.1, read on the forward strand.
ACCATTTTACGTACGGAGACTTCTATAGATTACCGGGTCTTACGTTTCTCCATGTTGACAGTCTAAACTTGCACGAACACGTCATGGGAGACTTTCGTGCGCAATGGAGGCTTTCCTGGCACAATTTTCCATCCGAGGTTGCTCAGGCTTTTCTTCCTGGGAGGAGGTCAGGTCTCCTGCCGAAGCTGCGATGGCTCTCTTGGCACAATTACCCTTTGAAGTTCGATTTTACTGAATTTTCGTTGATAAATCTAGCATTTCTTGATCTGTAGTGGAGTAAACTGAAGGAGAGTTGGGATGGTTGGAGTCACATAAAGGTATGTTATATGCTTGGGACTGTATGTTATTCGTTGTCGTGCATTTCCATGAGCTCTAAAAACTTATCTCTGTATGACCTCTTTGTTACAGATGGCGAAGAATTTGAAAGTGCAGAATCTGACTGGTTGCAAACACTTGAAGAAAACTCCTGACTTGTCTGCTAATGTGAAGTTAGAGGAGAAAAGTGCCAAAAAAGTCATAAACCTTTTGTCATTGTGTCGATTTAGTCATAAACATTTTTGGTGCCGATTTAGTCCTAAACCTTTTTAGGTTGTGCCAATTCAGTCATTTCCGATCAATTTTGGCTGGATTTTGCTAACGGACACCGGCCAGGCGACGTGACCTGATCGGTGCCGACGTGGACAATTTTTAATAATATTTTATTATTTTATTATTATTTATTATTATTATTATTATTATTATTATTTTTATTCTGCTCTTCTTCCTCCAGCCGGTCACCGGACCTCAGTGACCGACCAGAGGTGACAGCTGGTGAGGTCGAGGTCGATCTCGCCAATGGTCGCGAGGGCGGCGAGGCTCGCCCTCGCTGGATCTGGCGAGGGTCGAGCCTTACCCATGGTCGGTGAGGCTCGACCTCGCCGGATCCGGTGAGGGAGAGCCTCGCCCGCCTCGCGCGAGGCCGCCCTCAAGGCCTAGGCGGCGAGGCTCGCCCTCGTCGGATCTGCGAGGGTCGAGCCTCGCCCATGGCCGGCGAGGGGGAGCCTCGTCAGCTTGCCGGATCTGGCGAGTGAGGGGGTTCGAGCAAGGGGAGAGAGTCGGAGGGGGTAGACTGCCGGCCACCCACCTAAGCCGCGGCTGTTGGCCTACGGCCGCGCCTGGTTTCAAGCGCTGAAGCTCCGGTAGGCCTCGGTCCTTTTTTGTGCCTTGCGTTGGTTGGACCAGGCCGGAGCTCGCGGTCTTCAAGGATTCGGTTCGAGATCTGAGGGCGTTCGATCTGGGCGGGACCTGAGAGAGAGAGAGTCCTCTCCCGGCCAAGTCGAGGAAACCCTGGCCACGTGAGACCACCGCCGCAATGCTACCGCTTGATGCCATCCACTGCTGCAGGAATAAAAAAATAAAAAACATAACAATAAAAATAAAAAAATATTAAAATATTATTAAAAATATCCACGTTAGCCGCCTGGCGTCCAGTCAGCAAAATCTGGCCAAATCGGCCGGAAATGACTGAATTGGCACAACTTAAAAAGATTTAGGACTAAATCGGCACAAAAAAAAATGTTTTGGACTAAATGGGCACAATGACAAAAGATTTAGGACTTTTTTTGGCACTTTTCCTGAAGTTAGAGAGATTGATCCTAGAGAAATGCAGTTTCTTGGAAGAAATTGATGGGTCTATCGGTCAGTTACGACACTTGATTTTATTAAACTTAAATTTCTGCAAGAAACTCCGCCACCTCCCAAAGCAACTTTGTGATATGGAATCTCTGGAACTCTTAATTCATGAGACATCAATAGAGGAAATGCCCGAATGTTAAGGTGATACGGGAGCATCAAGTTCTATGGAACAAATTTCACGACCGGACGATGTTTCGTCAATTAGAACAGGCCAATTCTCATTCCAGCAAGCGAAGGCCAAGTTACTCCAGCGAGCAGCTGCCAAATTACACTCGCTACAAGTGGCAATTTCCACTACAAGTTGATGCGAAGGGTTCTAAGTCGAAGTCACTGATTTTCTAGGGAAGTTGTCGATTCAATAGACTAGTTGTCAATTTCATGAGTGTCAATCAACTACCAAGATATCGATTTATAAGTTTGTTGTCGATTCCGAGGCTACTAATGGTGCGTTTGTTTGCGTTTCTGTTTAAAAATTGTTCCAGGGAACGAAATAGAAAAAAGTGTTTCTGTTCCGGAACAATTTTTGAACAAAAAACGCGTTTGGTAAACTTGTTCCGGGAATAAAAAATAAACAGAAACATGTTTGGTAAATTTGGATAATTTTTTTATTTTTTTCTATTTTTTTCTATTTTTTCCTTTTTTTTTTTTTTTTTTATTTTTTTTTTCTTTTGGCCGGTCGCCGGCCAAGGCCTTGGCGGGCGACCGGCCGGTGAGGCCGAGCTCGCCCGGCGGCGGGCGGGCGCGCCTCGCCGGGCCACCGCCAGGCGACGCCGACTCGCCCAGATCCGGCGAGGCCGAGGCTCGCCGGCCGCTGGGCGAGCTCGGCCTCGCCGGATCTAGGCGAGATCGAGCTCGCCCAGGCCGGCGCGAGGTCGGCCTCGCCGGATCTGGGCAAGATCGAGTTCGCCCAGGCCGGCGCGAGGTCGGCCTCGCCATGGTTGGGCGAGCTCGAGCTCGCCCGGATCCGGCGAGGCCGACCTCGCCCGGCGGCGAGCCTTGGCCTCGCCGAGCCACCACCAGGTCGGCGTCGCCTAGCGGTGGCTCGGCGAGCCTCGCCGTGGCTGGGCGAGGCCGCCGGCCCTCATCGGCCGGTCGCCGCCATGGCCGAGGCCGGCGATCGGCCAAAAGAAAAAGAACAAGAAAATAAGAGAAAAAAAAGAAGAAAAAAAAAGGTGTTTGTCAAAAGTGTTTCAAAACAAGAAACACAAAATTTGTGTTTCTTGTTTCTGTTTCTTTTTGTTCACTTTAACAAAAGAACAAAAAATGAACAAAAACGCACCCAAACGCGTTTGTTCCTTTTTTGTTCCCGGGAAAAAAAAAAAAAAAAAGTGTTTAAAAACAGAAAAAAAAACATAAATAAACGGGCCCTAATCGATTATTCAAAGGACCGGAGGCTGTTATGGGCAATTTCTATTGTTGTTTGTCCATCTTCTAAGATGATTGTATTAAATTAATATATCGAGTTTGAATTCGGATAACAATATATTAAATCGAATTTGTCAATAAAAATTTTCCAAGTAGATTTCAAATTAGATGAAGAAACTTTTCTTTTGTTGGATTTCTTATAGCTATGTAAGGGAGGAAATAAAATTAAATAAAAAGGGAGCAAACTTTTATCTAGAGGAGTCGAATCCGTGCAGGTTATCCATGATGGGGCCAAAGTAAAAAATTTGACTTTGGGCACGCGATACAGGGCTAGGTTACTTTTGGCCCATAGAAATAAAGAAAGAAGCCTCTGCACGCAGAGCAAAAGTAAAAAAGGAGCGCCGCTTGAGAGAAGCCGCTAAAAAAGCCAGTAGAGCCGCACGTCCAGCAAGTGCAGAAGCCGACGTGAAGTACAACCCACCGTACCTGAAAGAAAAAAAAAATCAAGAACTCTGCATGGTCCTAATTTTGGGTCATACGAAAAGAGTATTGAACACGATTATTTTTTCATGTCGTCTCTTTTATATTATTTATTTGTAAACACTTTAAATTTTGAATTAAATAAAGATGTAGGAAATATTTGAGTATGTGAAAGATTATAAATTTTGACTATTTGATTATAGTGGATTATTTGCTGCGGGCTCTTCTCATGAATGTAGTTATCGATACTTGGATCGAAACATGTAAATTTCTGATATCTTTATTATTTCTCGTTTATTTCTCTAGTGATTTTGTATTGACCTAAATTGTAATATTCTATCGTTTCCGCATATTATATTCCAACAAGATGTTCCACTATCCAAACCAATGGATGAATTCATAAAGTCAAGAATAAATTACTATGCATTAAGTGAAATACATTTAGTCCTAGTTTTATAAGATTATGGTGTCAATTTCAAAAGTCTTAATTATGTAAATACTCCGAGAGTCCTTTTGGTTTCTAGGACTCCAAAAGTCATTTTCTTTTGTTTAGCAGAATCTCTCCATAAAAAGAGGAGTAATCTCATTTGTACACATGTCATACTTCCATTTGAATATACGTAAAATTTTCGCAAGTGAGCAAATTCCTTATTTTAGTTGTTTATCAAAATCCATTTGGTGGTGAACCAAGAAATTCTTTTTCCTCAGTTGGTGATGTTGTCTAGACTTTGGTGGTGAACTTCATATATCCCAATCTTTATACTTGATCGAGAGCATGCCTTTCATGCTTTGGTGGTAATCATCTTCTATGAAGCTTTCTATTGCCATTGTTCCTTACCAACTGTGTAAGCCCTTCACTTGGTCACTTAACTTCGCTATCGAGGCATTCTCCACAAGGAGCTGGGATTGCGTAGCTTCCCAAGTCAATTGGATCCCTCGTAAGCCTCAAACACTTTGTCTTTGAGAAACTGCAAGTCGATAAAGATGCCACAAGACTGAATGTGGAACTTCCCAATCTCTTGAACCTGAAATGGAAGATGATATCCCCTGGTGGATTGATGGGTTAACCACACTAAAGTCTTTAGAGTTGTCCTCTTCGATAATGACCAACTTATCACCGGATATTGCGCAGCTTTCTTGTCTCAAGAGACTTGAACTCTAGTGAATGTTTGCGGTACCTCTCAAGGCTTCCCTCAAGCTTATCATCCTTATGCATTGGACATTGCCTGTCAATGCATACATTGATAGACCTATCGTACTTAAAGAAGCTATCAGAAGTTGTAATTGAGTATTGCGCAGTTACAGAGATTCAAGCCCTTCCCTCAAACTTCTTTTCTGACTGTAGCAAAGGATTATTCTTGATTTCTCGAATTTTCTGGGTGCTGCCATCACCTATGCGAGAAATTAGGATTCATAAGGAGCATCAGCTGAATTCGAGCCAAGCCCACCCATCATCTATTCTCAGAAAACACGGCGTATTTCCTTCGACAAGGTTAATAATTGTCCCTAAAAAATCCAAGTCCAAGGAAACTTTAGGAACAGGGGAAGTATTGGGTGAAGATAGCGTGGAGACTGGAATATTTCCTGAGTGACTCAGAATGGTTGGTGTTTGTGAAGTAAACCCATTTGAATGTAGAGATTTTCGAACGAGAAAAATTATGGCCTTGAACGAAGAGATGAAACCAGTATGTCCCATTCCAAAACAAGCATAAAGTCACCACCCCTTGGTGATAACTCTCTAAGCATGTCCTGCTGTCTTGAATGTATGCAGTTGCAGTGAGATGAGGCAAGATTTCATGTACCCATCAATCATCTCGGGCACAGCTGAAGAATTCTATGAATTTCCAGCGATGTGCTCAAGATTTCATATTAAGTTGCTCTGACAGGCAAAGCGAAATAGCATTTTAAACAGATGTTAGACAAGCATCTGCCATTCAAGAACAACTGCAAAATCATTTTTTAGCATATAGTTGTGTTATATGAGCCGGACAGAGCTTATAACCGAGCAATAGGATTGAGACACATTTGGCAACATCAGCGGACCTCAGAATGGATTGGCGACGACAAAGTTCAAGAAGTGAAGCTTCCCTTTCAGTTTCATTGCTTGCAATAGGAGACTCGAATTGAAAAGCAGAACTCTGGAACAAAATCGGATTATCAGATGATATACAGCATCCACACCAAAAAGATCATAAGTTGATGAGCTAATGTCAAGCCTCATTGTCAAGAATAGCAGAAGCTACATATGCTGTTGGAAAGAGGGACTTCAAAAGGCAAAAGCCTTCTGCATTTCGCCCTTTCTGCAGAACGAATTCACCAGGGTCGTGAAAGTCGCCACGCTCGGGCAGAGCTCATTCTCCACCATGAAGTCCAAGATCCGCGTAGCATCATCTAAACTGTTCTTCGAACAGTGGCAGACGATCAGGGTCGAAAACGTCCACGCGTCCGGGACACACCCGTGAGCCGGCATTTCGTCGAACACCTGCAATGCGACGTCGGGCTCGCGCGCCACGGCCAGAGCCGCGAGCAGATCGTTGGCCCCGGACTAGCTCCCCATCTGCCTATCACGCCGTAGGAGGCGGACGAACTCGACCCTGTCCCTGGCGGGCACCGCCCTGATTCTTTCGGCCAAGTACTGGACGCGGACGGGGCAGCTCCTCTGTTCCTGCACTTCGCTCGGCTGTGTTGGGATGGCGATAATTCCATCGACAGAAGAGCCGTGCGAATCTTTGCTCCGCGAGGATCTCGCGACGAGGTTGCTCCGTCGGATCGTCCGGAGATGTTGTGGGGAGATGATGGCGCTTCGAGACGAGGAAGGCTTGCGCTGCGAAGGAAGACGGAGGAGTGGGTATGGGGGAGGATGTGGAGGGGATGACAACGAGGGAGGATGAGGAGGCATCGTGCGCAGTGACGTGTCCGCCGGGCCCCCCGGGCCATTAGAGCACTAGTCTCTTGTCGCGGCCCATGCGGTCTCTCTCGGTTGGCATCTCGGGACTAGCCGCGCATCCCGTTCCGTTTAGCTCGGGCACCCAGTGCCGTGTACGAGCCCGGCGGTTCAATTAAGCAAATAGGAACCGATTTCAACAAAGAAATTTTTTTCCAAAAAAGTTGTATAGCTATTATAATTTTGTTAATTCAATCTTAACATTTTTCAATTTTATCTAAAATTCACTAATTTGGATGCCGCCCTCTCATGTGATACGATGACGTAGATAATTTTAAATAATATTTTAATTTTATTATTATTATTTTTCATTCTTTTTCCTTTTGTTGGTGGGTGGCCATCAGCAATTGTTAGCCATGCTTGTCTTAGCGAAGGTTGGCCTTGCTTAGGCTTGCTTAGGCTAGGACGGCCTTGCCAACTAGTGAGTGGTGAGGTTGGCCCTCGCCTTGCGTGGCCTTGGCCTTGCTCGGCAAGGCCGCCCTAGCTTGGGCAAGATGAGCCACTTGCAAAAGGAAGAAGAAAGAGGATGAAAGAGAATAAAATAATAATAATAATAACTTTAAAAAAAAAAATTAAAATATTATAAAAATTATCAACGTTAACGTCGACCATCTCACATGGTACTACTAGCTTCGACATCAGCAAATTTCAGTTAAAATTGAAAGAATTGACTCAATTGGAAAAAAAATGAAAAAAATTTAGAATTGAATTGACGAAGTTGAAAGATTTAATACTGAATTGGCAAAAATGCATTAGACTTGAAACTTTTTAGATAATTTCTCGATTTCAACCGGTCGTAGTTCTCGTCAGGATAGTGATGTTAGCTTATGTTCTCGTCACAGTTACAAATAGGTCGAAATTAAATGTCGTGCTTGAAATTTGCCTAACATTGTAGATGATGCCTGAGGTAAGGTGCGGTAGTGTTGGAAATGCCATGTTGATTTTGGGATCATCCTAGGAAAAACAGGTTTCTCCCATCGTGCTGACATTCAAATCGACACTGCGGCAATAAGTTTGCCCGCTTTCCATCGAGCTAGTGCTTTCCCAATAGGGCATCCATATGATTCTTTTCATCCATGTCGTTGAGAAGGAGAAAGTACTCCTGACAAACTATTTTTGATTATCTCAAGCCCTCATGTTCGGGCATATCCCTCCGGAAATGTCTGAGATGAGCTGATCTTGCACGAACTCAATGCCCTCGAGTTTCCAATTTTCTCATATGTTGGAAATGTTCCTTGAGAATCACGTGAAAAGCTAATTGTAAATAGTTTGGTAATAGTTGTGTTTCCAACGCCACTCATTCCATGATTTTCCGATGATCCGTGTTTCGTGTGTATGAGAGACCATCGTTTCCATGATTCTGTACACATGATTGTCCCAAACTATCCAAAGAATGCTGGTTTATTTCACGACAATAATTAAGTTCCAATGAGTTAAACTCGGTTGCTGATTGATATATCCTTGTTAAAAATAATTTAAAATCTTATATAAAATTATTAGAATATCTCTATTGATTCTCCATATCTCTCAAGATTGCGCATATATCTCACTTTCATACGTATATCCTTTATTGAGGGATAATATCAAAAAAGATCATACGAATGTTCATTCAATCCTAAAATTTTCAATTTAGCTAATCTAAGCCCTAAGCTTGGACATTTGGGCAAATTTTGATTGGAAACCGCTGACATGGACGATTTTTATAAAATTTGAACAAACCTTCTAAATTTTTTGCTTTTATTTTTTCCACAGCTGCTTATCATCCTCAAGACAAGAACTAGCAAGCCCTCGTCAGCCTCTAGCAAGGGTCATCTTGCCCTCATTGCCCATTGGCGAGGGTCATAGTCAGGCCTCATTGGCCATGGTGGAAAAAAAAAAAGAAAAAAGAAAAAATATAAGAATTGCTCACGTTAGCACCAACCATATCGTATAAGAAGGCTGTCATTTACGTCAGCAATTTCCAATCAAAATTGGCTCAAAAAATTATATTGACAAATTGTCAAAAGATTTATGATCAAATTAATCAAATTGAAAGGTTTATGACTAAAATAACATTTATATAATAATTTTAGGACTTTTTCGGTAATTTTTTCCCTTGGTTAATTTGTTATCTTAGGTAGTTATCTAATAAAGTTTAGGCTCATGTACCAGTCTCTTTTCCGCATTATTCTTATCTACCCACACTGAATTTGCTCATTAGATTCCGCGAGGAAATTTCACAGCAGAACCAGCTAAAGAATTCCACCGATAATTTGAAGGCGTGGAAATATCAACCCCTGCTACTGCTAGATATCAGACATGGTCCTGGTCTCATTCTCATTCTTCCCTTTTACTTGGTCCTCGTTTCAACCACACGGCAATTGAATCAGCCTCAGCTCCTTCTGCAGAAAAGACCAGAAATTCTACGTGAAGCGGTTATCATCCAGTCAAAGCATTAAACCGTGATGTTGATATTCCATTGAACATTTTGGTGTTTAGTTCGTTCAACAAGTCTCACATGACTAGGGAAGAATTCAAGTTTTGGCAGAGAGCCGTTCCGTCGTACTCTTTTTGCCATGACCTAAAGGCACGGAAGCCTAGCTATCTAGAGGTCCTTAAAAGATCTCGCAAACCTTATGAACATGTGATTTGGTCCGAGCATTAGGCCTGTGCATATTGTCCTGACCGAAAGTGATATGTGCGTAATTTGTAGGTTTTGACCGGGTCACCTCCATTTTCCTAACTTGGAAATGTCTTGACATCCCATTCAAACTATGCCAACCTCGGGGCTATTGATATGATGTATTGAATCTAGTGTCTCCCCATTAGTTTTCTCCCGGGGAATGCGTAGGAAAGTTAAAGGTTCTATCAAATTTGATCCGAGAATATTGCGAAACAAGATATTGATGAGAACTATAGAAATTTTCCTACCTTAATGAAAAGATGAATGTAACAATCCCGTTTCCATTACATGAGTACGTTGAAAAATCAAAATGACATTTGGGTGCGAGCTTTAGGTGGATTAATTTTCTAAACTTTCACGTGTTTGGTTAGCTGAAAATGATTAGTCAATGGAAAGACATTTGCTATATTTAAAAACAGCCATACTTAAAATTACATAAATGAATTGCCGTTTTCTCATTTTCCAAGCATAACAATTTTTCAACAATGGCTCACTTTTTCGCCTTTTTCAATACCAATTGTTCTAGATCCTAACACCTGAAAACACTTTCAGTTACACATTTTCAGCATACCATCAAACGAATGAAAAGTAAACATTTTTATTAAAAAATAATTTTGACGCAAAGTATTTTCTTTTATCATATAGTTTTACATCATACAATGCCCTTATTTTGTGAACCTACCTTGAATATGAACATTGGTCTCAAATGAAACTTATTTATTTAGCTAGAAAATAGCTTAGAAAGTCATGTTATTCAAGGAATTTTCACAGTTGAATTAGGGAAAAAAATCACCTAATCTATTTATTAGTTGCACTGCTTAACTTTTAGTACAAAGCACATTTGATGATCAATCTGTACGGCCAAGGCCCTTGACCACGAAAATAACTTTGGGCCCTTGTGAGCGGGATCAAGCAACTGGGACTATGACTAAGTGGTTAAAAGAGAGAATTTTTTTACGATAGTGATCGAGAAGAGTAAATATATATAAATATATAAATATCTATGTCTTAATCAGAGAATGTACTTTTCCCAGACTTGTCGAAAAGTTGATGGCCAAACCAAAAAAAAAAAAGACTCATTCAAATGTGGACATCATTTAGGAAAGATTGCTATCTGATCATGTGTATGTGGAGTTGGAAACATGAAGAAGTGACATGCCAGAAACATTCAGTCCAACTTTGGTTTGGCTTTGTAGACTCAATGTGACTTTACATGGAAAAGTATGTTGGACGTAAATTGCGCAACCCCAAGATCTCCATAACTAGAACAAGAACATGCATAATTGAATAGAAAGATTAACGCACCTGTTTTGGGATCTATCGAACATAAAGCAGAAGCAGAAAAAGGATTACCCACATATATCAAGGGGATCCACGCATCAAGTCATTCTCCTCTATTGCCCTTCGTATCACTGGCTCAATGAGGCGGCCCCCTCACGTGTAGCGTTAAGTAAACGCCCCTTAGGTGAGGATAATGTGAGAATTATGGTTAGAGGAGAGATTTGAGCACTATTTATAGAGTTTCCAGCCAGTCCCTCTCATTACGGGCCATGCTCAACTCGGCCCACACTAGCCAGCCCATATTAGACTAATTAAGAAACCTTCTATCTCACCTTAGACCAACTCTGTTTTACGGTAACCGTAAAAACAGTAAATTACAATATCAATTAATTTAGTCCACAATTAGAAAAACTCTTACATTCTCCCACTTTGACTATATTAATTGAAATCGTACTGTATGTGCGCATATTGGTCCAAAGATAATTCTTAATAGTCAATCATATCCCATAAAGTCTTAAACACCGAATCATGGCGGTAACTGCATGTATACACACAGAGCCTTCCATGATCACGAATGTTATCAACTTTATTGAAATGGATTCAACATGGTAGTGTGTCAAATGGATAACATCTCTCATAGAGAGATCCCATTTGTCAGTCACCATTCTCTTACCTTAGGTGTCACAAAAACTTATGCCACTAGAGAATGCTTTATGGTTCCAATGAACCCACATATGTCTTGTCCTTATGGTTAACCTTTCTTTATATATCACAAGACATATGCACAAGGCTAATAACTGGATGCCCCTAGCCTTCACTCAAGGTTTATACAATCCCTTAAGACTTTATCAATATGTATTCAACATAATAACAATACATTCAAAATATTTTATTGAATGCAAAAATTGATACACATCAGACCGTTACAAAGTGTAACGAACACAGATGAAACCTTTATCAGAGTAAAGCCAAAATAGCTCCCACTAAACAACAGTATCCGAAGGTACTCCTAGGCCTATGCTAATGACATGTCACTCAAATACACATGGGCGTAGGCCTTTAGTTAGTGGATCTACAACTATATCATCTATGAAAATATATTATATTATTATGTCACCTTACTGTACCGTTTCCTTTTGGTCAAAAATTTTGACCACCATATATTTAGATCCATTGAAATCTCTGTAGTAAATAAATAATACTACAAATTTGTTATCTCAATACAACCGTATGGGTCAATTCATAAAATTAAAAACGGTCAATTCCTTAATGAGGTTCCGAAGCCTAATAGCCCAAGTAACAACCTAAAAGAATGTTACTAGCATTGCTTACATAGTAGAAGATGTCATAGAATTTTATTTACTACATTTCCTGCTAACATAAATATGTATTATGTTATTGATCTCTTGTCATCATAACAGACAACAAAATTTACATCTAAATACCCTACTAACTGCAAGAATTAAACATGTTTGTAAATTAACATATAATTTCTTGTCATTTTAAGTACCTCAAAACCTTCTTGGAAGCAACCTAGTGATCACGTTCTGAATTTGATTGATATCTACCTAGAAGCCTCGTCACAAAGACAATTTATAGTCTAGTGCAAATTCGAGTATATATTATACTTTTAAGTGCACTAACACAAGGTACACCATTTAATTAGATTTTCTCAATATCTAAATAAGGACAATGTGATAGATTTAGTCCATCACCCTTAACAACAAGAGCAATTCCTAGCTTGCAATAATGTATTGAATATTTCCAATATACAATCAGCAAATGTCCTATGATAAAATCTAATATAATATCGCAAAAACAATCCTTACAGACCTCAGTACAAAGGATATAAGATGTCTCAAGGTCACAACTTGTAAGCAAAATATTATGTACATAAAGTATGAGAAAAAATAAATTTCCTCCCACTAACCTTGCAGTATATTGAATTACTTTGTTCCCAATTGAACAAAATAATAACACCATGAAACTTTAATAATATTGTCTAGAAACTTGCTTAAAACTATGAATTAGAATTTTTCAGTCTACACACAAGTTTACTTGAAACATCTGTTGCAAAATCCTCAAATTGCACAATATAGATTGTGTATCTATTTGGCGTAACTCCATATCATAATAAATTATTATTGCCACGTTCATTCTGAAAGAATCTTTAAAAATAATTATTTATTTACTATAAACAATCCACCCATCTTTCAGAGTGAAAACATTAGCTACCAATTTGGCTTTAAATTCCACAATCTTTCTTTGAAATTCATTTAGTTTTGTACGCCAATTTGCAACTAATGAACTTATGATATTTAGGCAAGTAAGTCAGTTTCCAAACACTATGATATTTCATAAATTGTATACCACATTTTATGGCATCTAATCACATCTTGATTAAGAATAAAAAACGACGTTTATAAATATGTCATTACATCAACCATATAGTGGATATTGTAATTATGTTCTCACAAATAGACTATATAGTCTGATGATATAATTGATCGTTTTTTCCTAACAAATCTCCTTAATAAAGCTGCAACCACTTCATTCTGCACTTAAGAGGTTTAAAAAATTTCATTATAAACTATATCAAGAATAGTACCTTGAACCTCAACAAGTTTAATATATGGTACAAGAGATTCCATAATTATCTGTATAGGTAAAGACAAAAACACAGTAACCTCCATCAAACTATTATCTTTAATAGTCTAAGAGCAGCTATCCTCTACAATTACGTCGATCTTTGCAGATGTGTCCTAATTTCAATATCAGACAAAACATAATTTCAAGCAACTAAGACTTCCATCATCTTATAATAGTGCAATCCACATGCAAACCTCTTTTCAAGTGTTCTTGAATGGAACGCTTCATGAACAGTAAGCAAATTCTATTGCTCTTTTCTCAAGCAGCAAATCATATATCCAAAACTTAAAATTTGAAGCAGTAAAAACCTCAATAGTAATGAAGTTATTAATTACAGAAAAGGTGACTGAAAACCAAGCAATGTATATAATTAGCATCATGTGAGCACTGTGTAACTTGACATACAAGTACACATCCAGAGAGTTACACGCATAATCATATAATCACCTTTGGGCAGAATATATGACATGTAGTTGTACACTCCCCACATGATAGCGGTTATGAGAATATATTCCAATTCTTCGTGAATTCATCACCTTTGGGCATATGAATCACTAGAATTAGTCACTTCTCCACCACACTATCATGTATCCCTCCATGAACTAATACACAATCACCTCCTTTGGAAGTATGACTACGCATTAGACCAGGAGACATCCCAATCATCATATGATACCGAAATTTCTCAAACCCAATCAAGCGTGCCACTTTGGCGGTCACTACTCAATTGAATCATTGAAATTCTCTCATACTAGGGATATAAACTTTACTCCTCACATATACCATATACATGTGATTTTAACTTTAGTGATAGGGGCAGCATATCACCAAAATCACATATCATGCTAATTACATTGCTTTATTCATTAATAAAATTAATCATATATATACAGCGAACCTGAAAGACAGATTCCAATGAGATCATTGATCACAATAACACAAGAAACTTCTCATAACAGAGAATAAAACATTTCTTATGCACCCCAATTACATATTACTAGAACAACATAAAAAGAATGCTGATCTATAATATCTCTCACAAATTAACATCAATAGTAATACATGGTACACCAAATCGACAAGCTTGACAGCTGATCCATTATCACTCATGAGTTCATAAGGCAAAAATGACTCCAAGGCCAACAACTGATTTATTAATCAATTTTAGGTAACAAATATCATTACTTCAACCGGTGGCCTATAAATTGAGTCAAACCACATAACTAAATATCTAAACTATAACAGTAGATACTATTGCTCTGCATAAATATTGTCATACTCCTTAACCATAAAAATATTAAACTTGATAGACATTAACAAGTGACCAGATGAGTTCATATACAATATGCAGTAACTTAATCGACATGCATTATCCACATACAACAGATATGTTAATCAGTACAATCAGTTTGGTCACGAGTTCTTAAGACATCTACCATTCAAAGATTACCAGCATGTCAAGGAGTATGCTTGAGTAACAAAAGTTTCATAACATTTATTGTTTCTCATCAGCTCAATACATAGCTCAATTACTATTTCATAATGGTTGTATCTCATTAAGCCAGCTTCAGTTCACAATAAAGTTTGATTTTTATTGATGAATCACGCCTTTATAATGATTATGTGATAATATACCTATAACCCAACACTTGTATTTCCAAAATCACAGAAAAATACAAGGAAAAATATGCAAAAGTTCATTTAAAATACATGTATCTAGGGTTTCATATGCAATTTCACGTCAATAAAACCATCAAACATATAAAATAAATATACCACAAGATAGGAAATCACCATACGAGTCCAACGCCGCTAACCACGCGCCAAAAGAAGCCCCCACGTGCCCGCATGCGCCGCTTGAGTGCGCGGCGTGTGTTCGACGCCCAGGCGGCTCGTGGCCACACGTGGGGGCACGTGCGGCCTCCTCCGGCAACGCGCCGCCCACGGTTCTGCTCGTATCATCAAGCTCAGTCCGAATTTGCAATTTAATTTTAGTTTTATTGAGCAAAAAAAAAAACTTGAAAATCGCAAATTAGGGCAAGATACATACTAATTAGGGCAAATCCATACAAATTAGGGTAGATCCGTACAAATTATGGTAAATGCGTACAAATTAGGGAAAAACCAATTACGTTCGAGTTCTTGGGTTATGGTTGCTCTGATACCACATGTTAGACACAAATTGCGCAACCCTAATATCTCCATAACTAGAACAAGAACATGTATAATTGAGTAGAAAGATTAACGCACCTGTTTTGGGATCTATCGAACATAAAGTGGAAGCAGAAAAAAGATTACCCACATATATCAAGGGGATCCACGCATCAAGTCCTTCTCCTCTATTGCCCTCCGTATCACTAGCTCAATGAGGCGGCCCCCCTCACGTGTAGCGTTAAGTAAACGCCCCTTAGGTGAGGATAATGTGAGAATTAGGGTTAGAGAAGAGACTGTAGCACTATTTATAGAGTTTCCAGCCAGTCCCTCTCATTACGGGCCAGGCTCAACTCGGCCCACACTAGCCAGCCCATATTAGACTAATTAAGAAACCTTCTATTTCACCTTAGACCAACTCTGTTTTACGGTAACCGTAAAAACAGTAAATTACAATATCAATTAATTTAGTCCACAATTAGAAAAACTCTTACAAAGTACACTGGGTCTCACCAGCTTGGTTTTCAATGCATTGATTCAGGGTAGTCACGTTGCAACTTGCAATGGAGTCGGGTACTATTTCACATCAACTCAGCATATGAATGACCAGGTCGGCAAACAAACACCATTGCGGCGTGCCCCATATGTATATATCCATCTCTGCCAACTTCCGAAAGCGGAATGACCCGATACAGAGATTATATAAACTTCTTTTTTCTTAAGTACACGAGATTATCAGTTTTTACTTACTCTTTTTCACGGCGAATAATGCGCGAGTACTTGTGGTTCGCCTGTGGGGTGATGGTATCTGCCGTCCTTTCCACCGCTCCTGTCCAAGGATTTCTTGAAGAGAAGTGCAGGTCACTTTGCTACCGAGGACAGGGCCGATAAAGATGCAGCTGTCCATAATGGAACAGCAGCAGGCGGGCCTGCTTTTGGTATTGATATAGCATCAGTTAAGAAGAGGATGGCGACTTCTTCCTTGGGATATGATTATAAGGTGTTCTTAAGTTTTAGAGAGACGGATACTCGAGCAGGCATCACTGACTTCCTCTACACGAGCCTAGTGGATGCGGGGATCCATACGTACAAAGACGACAAAGATCTCCAATATGGGGAAGAGATTGGCCCGGAGCTCCTTAAAGTGATCTGCTAGTCGAAGATTTCCATACACATCTTCTCAAAAGGTTATGCCTGTAGTAGATGATGTCTCCCGGAGTTGGCCCACATGGTGAAGTACAAGAAGACTCGGGGGCAGATCATCATACCAATTTTCTATGATGTGACGCCTTTGGAGGTCCACATGGTGAAGTACAAAGACGACAAAGATCTCCAATGTGGGGAAGTGTTCAACACCGACCTCATTGTCTCCGCCATTTCGGGCTACAACGCTGCATGCGGCGTGGTGCCAGAGGCCACGCAGCACATGATCTCGTCTTACAGCGACCTCGGCGTCACACTGGACTTTGTGACTTCGAACCTAAGGTTTGTCCTCGTCGGGGGAGCCCCTACTTGACCTGCTTGGTCGACCATGGGACGGAGGTTGCGATCTCAATGATTCACGCGATCCTCTTGCTCTCTTCGAACAATAGCCCTATTGTAAAAAAAAATCTGCAGAAGAGCCGCGCGAATCTCTGCTCTGCGAGGATCTCGCGACAAGGTTGCTCCGTTGGATCTTTCTGAGATGTTGTCGGGAGATGATGACGCTTCGAGACGGGCAAGGCTTGAGCTGCGAAGGTAGATGGAGGAGTGGGGATGGGGGAGGATGTGGAGGGGATGACATGGAGGAATGATGAGGAGGCATTGTGCGCAGTGACGTGTCCTCCATGCCCCTTGGGCCATTAGGACCCACATCGAAAATTACATAAGACCACCAATATCTATGATAGCGATTTATGGTCAAAATTGGCTAAAGAAACTATATTGACAAATTATCAAAAGATGTATGATTGAATTGCTCAAATTAAAAAAGGTTTATAATTAAATTGACATATATATAATAGATTTAGAAGTTTTTTGATAATTTTGTCCCTTAATTAATATGTTACTTAGATAGTCATTCAATAAAGTCTAGGCTCATATAATATTGTATAAAATACATATCAATATGCACTAAATTCCGTCGTTAGATTCCGTGGGGAAATTTCAAAACAGGACCAGCTAAAGAAATTTACCGATAATTTGAAGGCGTGGAAATATCAGCCCCTGCTAGATATCAGACATGGTCATGGTCTCATTCTCATTCTTCCCTTTTACTCGGTCCTCGTTTCAACCACACGGCACCTGAATCAGCCTCAGCTCCCTCTGCACAAAAGACCAGAGGAGAAGGACAACTTGAAGCGGATGAAGCTTCCATCAGCGGTAATCACCCAGTCAAGGCATTAACCGTGACATTTATATTCCAGAGCCTTGACCAATTTTTGGGTTTAGTACGTTTTACAAGTCTCACATGACTAGAGGCGAAGTCAAGTTTTGGCGGGGAGCCATTCCGATGTAATCCTTTTGCTTGAACCTAGAGGCACGGAAGCCTAGCTATCTGGAGGCCATATTGGAACATCTCGCAACCCTTACGAACATGTGGTTAGGTTCAAGCATTAGGCTTGTGCAAATTGTCCTGACCCAAACTGACCCGCGCACAGTTTGTAGGTTTTGACTAGGTGACTTCCGTTTTCCTAAGTTGGAAATGTCTTGACATCCCAATTAAACTATGACAACCCCGGGGCTTGTAATATGACTTATTAAATTCAGCATATTCATATTAGCTTTCTCTAGGAGGATGCCTAGGAAAGTAAAAGGTTCTATCAAATGTGATGCAAGAAAATTCCGAAACAAGATCGATGAGTAATATGCAGATTTCCTACCCTAACGGAAAGATGAATTTAACTATCCAATTTCCATTACATGAGGTTGTTGAAAAACCAAAATGACATTTCGGGTGCTTTTGTTTCAATGAAAGAGCTTTCAGCAAATTAATTTTTTCGAACTTCCACGTGTTTGGTTCGCTGAAATGGTTAGTCTACGAAAAATCACATTTGTAGTCAAAGAAAACACCCACACTTATAATTAGAAAAATGAATTTTTGTTTCTCAATTCCCAAGCATAACGAGTTTTCCAACAAAGGCTCACTTCTTCACCTTTCTCAATACCGGTTGTTCAAGTAAGATCCAAATATCTGAAAATGTTTTGGTCACACATTTTCAGCATACCATCAAATTTCTTGAAAATGAATTTCACGGAAAGTATTTTCTTTCATAATAAAATTTTACGTGAAACAAACACTCTACTATTTTGTAAAACTACCTTGAATATGGACACTAGTATCCAATGAAACTTATTTATTTGGCTAGAAAATAGTTTAGGTAATCGTGTTATTCAAGGAATCTTCACAATTGAATTAGAGGAAAAATCACCTAAATCTATCAATCAATTGTACTGTTTAACTTTTGCTACAAAGCAAATTAGATGATTGGGCCGGGCCCTAAAGTCTAACCTAATAAATTTTTGTTGAAACCATTTTGGTTACCTTCGGGCATGGCCGGACTTTCTCCCTAAATGTCTTTGCTCAAACCCATTAAAAAATGCCTTTGGGCCCTTGTGGGTTGAGTATAAGCTTGAGCGGTCTCACAAGTAGTCAAGTGTCACGGGCCGAGAGTTTCCTTGGCCTCGGAACGACCCGCGGGCGCCCAACGAGCGGAATTCGCCAGGCCAGCCCTTTCTTTAGCTGTTCCACGAATGATACGGTGAATGATTCTTCGTACGAGATCCTACCACGCCCAGCTTCGCTTGGGCGTCTAGTCCATCGAGTAAGGCAGCAATTCTCTTTAGGCACAACAACTGGTTTCGGCCTGCCATGGCCTCGTCAGGAGAGCGGCATCAGCTCCCGACTAGTTTGTGCATGGGAGGCCTACCCCGTCTTCAGAGTTCTTAAGTGATATAATCCTTCTATCCCAGAACTCCTAGCACCAACCGTCCTAACGCTACTCCCACGGATCAGTTGTGTTCTACCATTCTACCTCACACTCTTCACCAGATAACCCTAAGCGTCACTCACAAGTGTCACGAGTACGAGAGGATTCACGGACCGTGACATTCTCCCCCACTCAATTCGCAACGCCCTCGTTGCGATATGCTCTGTCGCTTTCTTGCGTAAATTAACCATTGATGTGCCACTTTTGGGAATTCACATCGAACAGTCACACTCGCCCAACAAAACAAGTTTTGCTCCATTGGTGGCCTTTTTTGATCTCAGCCACTCGGCCCTTCTCAGTCACCTGTGCTTTCTAGCAAGTGTGGCATTTTTCGCCAACTGCATCTTTTGGCAGCACCCTTTCAGCCTAACCAGCATTTTGACCCCAGCAGACCAATGGAGGTTCTTTTCTTGTTGAAAACGTGATAGTAGACCTCTTCTTCGTATTCACCGATCGATCTAGGAACGTTATCCCCATTCAGCAAGGGTTTGGTTCTTCTCTAACTTGCATTTTGCTCGGCGAGAAGCCGACTCGTCCTAGCACCCATCCACTAGGACTTATTTACTTGACCCGCACTTGAGCGAGGAGTCCGATTCTCCGACTTGCTCACTCGCTTACTGGAGGGATTCCTGCTCTGATACCACTTGTCACGGGCCGAGATTTTTCTTGGCCTCGGAATGACTCGCGGGCGCCCAACGAGCGGAATTCGCCAGGCCAGCCCTTTCTTTAGCTGTTCCACGAACGATACGGTGAATGATTCTTCGTACGAGATCCTACCACGCCCAGCTTCGCTTGGGCGTCTAGTCCATCAAGTAAGGCAGTAGTTCTCTTTAGGCATAACAACTGGTTTCGGCCTGCCATGGCCTTGTCAGGAGAGTGGCATAAGCTCCCGACCAGTTTGTGCACGGGAGGCCTACCCTGTCTTCAAAGTTCCTAAGTGATATAATCCTTCTATCCCAGAACTCCTAGCACCAACCGTCATGATGCCACTCCCACGGACCAGTTGTGTTCTACCATTCTGCCTCACACTCTTCACCAGATAACCCCAAGCGCCACTCACAAGTGTCACGAGTACAGGAGGATTCACGGACCATGACATTCTCCCCCACTCAATTCGCAACGCCCTCGTTGTGATCTTCTCTGTCACTTCCTTGCGTAAATTAACCATTGATGTGCCATTTGTGGGAATTCACATCGATTGAGTGGCATACCACTTGTCACGGGCCGATCGATTGGGATCGTGACCGCGCGGTGACTCGGGCAACTATGGATCACCCAAGCCAAGCCTTGCTCAATCGAACGCCTACCTGCTAGCTTACCCGGATCGTTGAGAGAGAAAGTAAGAGAGAGGAGCTCTTGAAGGAAAGGAACTTTATATTGCTGAAAGGATTGGATTGGATGATTACAAATGAGGGAGGACACCCCTTTTATAGTTGAGGGCCTCAGTTTACAACCATTGATCTACTTTTCATCCAGCAGGCGAGATCGCACCGCCTTAACTACCGACATAATGTCAACTACCGTCTACCGACAAAAATAACGGAACATAAATCTAGAATATGACTCAATGACGGTATCGCCCGCCCTTGGAAACTTCGAGGAAAAGACTTGGTGGGAATCCGAGTGAGAGCAGGAGGTCCGCGGGTGAGTTGGGATCGACTCTGGGGAACCTCTTGGGTCGACTCTCTTTAGGCCCGTGACATTCTCCCCCACTCAATCGAGCAACGTCCTCGTCGCTCTCAGCTTCACGGGCAGCCTTACGAGCTTTGGCACGAGCTTGCCTATTCTTGTTGCGCTTCGCTCGGACGCTCATGAACGAAGGGCCGCAACCTTCTATGATGAAGTTGGACTTCGTACGTGGCTTGGTCTTCGGCTTGGACGGAGCACGCGGCACGCACTCAACCTCGGGGAAGAGCGCTTGGATGGGCATGTCGTGTGTTGGAGTAAGATCCAGCTCGACCTTCGGCTTCACCTCGGATAGCTTGTTGATGCGCATCACGGCCTTCAAGCTCTTGTCGAGGCATCAGATTGATGCGATGGTCTTGGTGTCAACCACCCCTTTGATCATGGGGATCATCGACGGGCACTTTTGGTCGAGGATCATCATGCACTTGGTCCTCATGTCGATCATCACTCCCACACTTTCAAAGAATTGCATGCCAAGAATGAGATCATAATCGTCAAGAGGGATTACCTCGAATGCCATCTTGCCCTTCCACGCGCCAATCTTGACATCCATGTCAGGTGTTGCTCCTACGCCATGGAAGTCCCCCGAATTGATGGGCTTGTACGACTTCCCGGATGGTTCCATGTGAAGTCCCAAGGCTTTTGCAACCTCGGTCGACATGAACATATTGGATGCGTCGGTGTCGACCAAAGCGTAAAGCATTCGGCCGCCTACTTCGACCTCCACAAAGAACATGTCTATGTTTGGCGCGATTCCTTCTTCTTTGGTCGGCGATCGGGCTTGGACCGAGTTGATCATCCTCACAGCTCCAATTCAGATCTGCCGCTTATCTTCTTTGGGTTCCTCATTTTCTTCATTGATGGCAAGGAGGGCATTGATTCGACCCTTCTTCGGGCATTTTTGGGTCCAGTGTGGACCTTGGAAAATGAAGCAAGGAGAAGGCGAGGGTTGATCGAACTTACTCGCGTAGTCCGTCGGTGGTCGACCCCTTTGGAAGGATGGCTTGGAAGTTCATTCTCCCCATGGTTTGGCTCGGCCGCCTTGATCATGCGCCCCCCGGGGAGTGCTTCGTGTTTCATCCTCGCAAGGTTGATCCGACCTCCAATCCCTTGATCGACTCCTTGGTTCGGTCTTGGTGAGGTCGACGAGTGACTCGGCCACGCTTAGAGCTCACGCAAGACTACTCACATCCTGTCTCTTGAGCTCGAGAAGTGCCAATGGCTTCAATCCATCCATGAATGCTCCGAGAGCCTCCTCTTCGCTCAGGTTGCGAATCTGGAGTTTGAGCTCTATGAACTCTTTCATGTACTCTCGGATCGCGCCTCTTTGCTCGAGGTGATGGAGCTTGCTACGGGCTTCTTGCTGAGCGAACTCATGGAAAAAGTAGTCCCGGAACTCTCTCACGAAGTCATCCCATGTGCACACGGGATCGGCGCTGCGTCTAACCTCATCACACCTATTGTGCCACCAAAGCATCGCTGTATCAGACAAGAACATGGAAGCAGTTCGTACCTTGGTCAACTCGTCGTGTATGTTGACGGCACCAAAGTATTGCTCCATGCTCCAAACGAAGTTGTCCACCTCCTTGGCGGATCGTTCGCCTTTGAATTCTTTCGGCTTCGGCACCTCAATTTTGGGCACCACTTGGGTTGGCACAGCACCGTTGGTGATGCTTAGTTTGCACAGGGCGAGCTCGGTCTTGAGCTCTTGGATCTCGGCCTTCATGGCTTCGACCTCATCCCTACGCGGAGCTTCTTCCTCGACCACTTGGACGCACTCCTTCGACACATCGATCGATGCTTCAAGGGCTTCGTCCTTGTCGTGTAAGGGCACGGTAGCTTCGTTGAGGCCGGTCATGAAGTCTTCACAGAGCGAACTCTCAACCTCCATGATCCAGTCTCGTACATCATCAAGACCTTCCATGAGTTCGAGCATGACGCTCCTGACCTTCCCGATCTTCTCATCGAACGCAACTACGACGTCCATCGAGGCATCTCTTTTCTTTGCTCGGCCACGGGTCTCCTTGACTTGCGTGGCCTCTCCATCCATGACAGCTTCTTGGCTCGACATTCCTTCGAATAGTTGGCGCTCATTGGTCTCTCGAACGGATCTCTCTTTTGCTTTGATACCACTTGTCATGGGCCGAGAGTTTCCTTGGCCTCGGAATGACCCACGGGCGCCCAATGAGCGGAATTCGCCAGGCCTGCCTTTTCTTTAGCTGTTCCACGAACGATACGGTAAATGATTCTTCGTACGAGATCCTACCACGCCCAGCTTCGCTTGAGCGTCTAGTCCATCGAGTAAGGCAGCAATTCTCTTTAGGCACAACAACTGGTTTTGGCCTGCCATGGCCTCGTTAGGAGAGTGGCATCAGCTCCCGACCAGTTTGTGCACGGGATGCCTACCCCGTCTTCAAAGTTCCTAAGTGATATAATCCTTCTATCCCAAAACTCCTAGCACCAACCATCCTGACGCCACTCCCACGGACCAGTTGTGTTCTACCATTATGCCTCACACTCTTCACCAGATAACCCCAAGCGCCACTCACAAGTGTCATGAGTACAGGATGATTCACGGACCGTGACACAAGCCTATGACTAGGTGGTCAAAAGAGAGGGCTTCTTCTTCTTCTTCTTCTTCTTCTTCTTCTTCTTCTTCTTCTTCCCTTGACATGAATGTGAGAGGAATAAATATATATTAGAGCTATATCACAAAAAAAAAAAAAAAAAAACTCCAAATTGATATATTTCTGATAAATTTACTCTTTATTAGTTTTCATTAAATTTAATTTTTAAATTGCTATATTGAATAACATGTGACAGTTAATAAATGTATTAGTTTGGGGTGTTATCATTTGTTCATCATGTGTACGGTTTTTGGTTTTTTGCGGTATTAATCTAATTTAACAAAAAAACTAATAGAGGGTAAGTTAATTACAAATATACTAACTTGATTTGTCGTAAGTATAGTCTACTAGTTTGCAGCTTTTTGGTGCTTAAAAAATTAACTTGGGTTATATTTATCAGAGATGAACCAATTTAGGGTTTTTGGTGATATTTACCCTATATTTTATAATTAGAGAATGTGTTTCCCAAGGCTTATTGAAAAGTTGATAGCCAAATTAAAATGGTTAATACCAAGAAAAATCTCAAAGTAGAGATGTAATAAATTTATCAAAAATTAATTTTTTGACTACGAAAAACCTCAAATTGGTATATTTGTAACAAATTTATCCAAAACCAATTTTTTACCACTAAAAATCCTAATTTAATACACATGCGATAAATTTATTCTCAGTTAAATTCTGTTAAATTTTACTATCAAATTATTAAGTTGGATAACATATAACAGTTGACAGGCATACGAATTTAAGTTTTTACCCTCCATATGTCATAGGTGTACTGATTTTGTAATTTTCCGTAATAATAATCCAATTTAATAAATGGTATATTTGTCACAAAAGTATCAATTTAGGAATTTTGGCAATCAAAAAATTAGTTTGAAGTAATTTATCATATGCATATAAGTTTGAAATTTTTTATGATCACAAAATTAGTTTGGGCTAAATTTGTCTCATGTATATCAATTTGAGATTTTTGATGATTAAAAAATTAGTTTGGATTTTCGTGATAAAAAATTAATTTAGAATAAATTTATTATATGTGTACATACTTTGGATTTTTAATGGTATTAACTAGGGGGTGCATGGTCCGGGTGGATGGTTCTCGGCCTAGAACTAGGAACCGTCCGCTAAGGACCGATTCCAAAAATTTTGGAACCAAGAATCACCCATTAATTGCATGGATCCGCTCAAGAATCGGACCGCCAGTTCGGTCCGATTCCCAAGTGGATCCATGGAACCAGTCTCACCAATAATAATATTATTTTCCAAATCCCACCATGAGTACTTTTCATATTGAGTAATTTTTTTTTTTTTTAAATCGAAGCGGCTTAATTAAGGGTACCATTTTTCTTTATTTTATTGGAAAACACTACCAAATAAGAGAAATAGGTTTTTTTTTTTTTTTTTTTTTTTTCCTGTTTTGAATCATTTCAGTTGAAATCTAAAATATTATTTAAGTTCAAGGTTCTGGGCGATTGTTATATGTAGATCATCTTTTCCTTTATCCCATAATAATACTTAATCTCTTACGGCATTTGCTTTTACTGAATTCTTTTTGTAGAAACAATTCCACTGAAACTTCCCATTTTCTTGAACACACTGTCCTATGTGAGTGCCGAAAGTATCATTTGAAGGAACCATTTGTTGAGTTGTTGAAAAGCAACTTACACACTATACTAAATTCTTATAAAAACATGGAAACCATGAGAGGAGATAGAGCCCTAAAATTTAGGTTTGCTAATTAGTAATTTAAAATTTTATTTCAATATTAAAAATTAATATATTATTATAATATAATCGGTCTGGTCCGAGTGGGCGGATCCGCCCATGGAATCGGGAACCGGACCGGTACCCATTGGTTTCCATAAATTGGAACCGAGAACCGGACCGGTCCTCTCAATAACCACCGGTTCTAGGCGGTCCGAGCGAATCCCGGTTCTTTTGCACACTCCTAGTATTAACCCATCTAAAATACCACTAAAAAAAGACTCTCCAAACGTGGCCGTCATTTTTTGACAAAAAAATAAAAAAGAACGTGGACATCATATTGGAAAAATTGCCGATGGACCTGACTTTACGCACGGAGAGTTGGGAACCTTAAGAAGTGACAAGCCAACGCGACTTTGGTTTGGCTTTGCGAGTCAACGCGACTTTGCATGGAAGGTACAGTGGACCTCACCAGCTTAGCTTTTAAAACATTGACTCAGTAGAGTCTCGCTGCAACTTGCACGCGAATGACCGGGTTAAGTGCCGCCTCCGCCTGCCCTGGATGCTTGTGTCTCGTCTGTGTCTGGCTGCCGCTGCCAACTTCCGAAACTGGAACGACCCGATAGAGAGATTACATAAACTTCTTTCTTCTTGAGTACGCAAGATTATCAGTTTTCACTTACTCTATATCACGGGGAATAATGCGCGAGTACTTGTGGTTCGCTTGCGGGGTGACGGTATCCGCCATCCTCTTCGCCGCTCTTCTGTTCAACGATTTCTGGAAGAGAAGTGCAGGTCGCTTGGCTAGCGAAGACAGGGCCGATAAAGATGCAGCTGTCCATAATGGAACAGCGGCAGGTGGGCCCGCTCTTGATACTGATACAGCACCGGATAAGAAGAGGACGGCGATTTCTTCCTCGGGATATGATTATGAGGTGTTCTTGAGCTTTAGAGGAACGGATACCCGAGCGGGCATCACCAATTTCCTCTACACGAGCCTAGTGGATGCGGGGATCCGTACGTACAGAGACGATAAAGATCTCCCATGTGGGCAAGAGGTTGGCCCGGAGCTCCTTAAAGCAATCCGCCAGTCGAAGATTTCCATACCCATCTTCTCGAAAGGCTATGCCTCTAGTAGATGGTGTCTCGAGGAGTTGGCCTACATAGTGGAGTGCAAGAAGACTCGGGGGCAGATCATCATGCCTATTTTCTATGATGTGATGCCTTTGGAGGTCCGACTGCGGACCGGTGTCTATGTGGACGCCTTGTCTTTGCACGAAACCAAGAAGCGGTAAAGTGACGAGACTATTCGAGAGTGGAAGGCGGCTCTCGAAGAGGCCGCAAACATAAAGGGCTACGACCTGCAGAGCATGCGCAACAGGTGACCCATTCCAACATTCCATTTAGAATTTGCATTCATCTCTAGTTGAGTTCTATGCTGGATTTGTGTTACTTAATATGGAACTGTATTTGCTTCTGTTGAAGTTCAGACCCGATAGAAAAATTGGCAGTGTGCATAGAGTCTAAATAAATTGGAGATAGTTCTTAATAAGTTCTACTCATGTTTGCTTTTTGCATTTCAATCAAAATCATCCGACTTCTGGCAGGTCATTCCACCGACACGGGACAGGTAAAGTCAATTATAATTGAATTGAGGACTTGAAATTGCAGACGGATGGTTAAGGTATTCTGCTTTTGTCTGTCGCAGCATACGGTTCAACACATTTTTTCTAATTCCTTGTGCTTTTGACAATATTAAATATCAGGGGCGAAGGTGAGTTCGCGAAGCAGGTAGTCCAGGACGTTCTCGTTGCATTGAAGAAACCTTACTTGGTAGTATCTGATTGCTTGGTTGGAATCGACCATCATGTGGGTGAAATTATGCAAATGATGGGCACTTGGATACAGGAAACACGGATAGTTGGAATCTACGGAATGGGTGGTGTTGGAAAGACAACTCTTGCCAAATTAATCTACAATCAACTCTTGCCTGATTTTGAGAATTGCTGTTTCCTCTCCAACATTCGAGAAACTTCGGAGCTCTATGGTGTCGAGTGGGTGCAGAATCAGCTCCTCTCAGCGGTTCTCAAACCGAAATGGCCCATCATCGAAAATAGCAGTGAAGGGAGTAGAATGATCAAAGAAAGGTTATCAAGTAAAAAGGTTCTTCTTCTTCTCGACGATGTTGACAGTGAGATTCAACTGAATGCACTTATGGGCAAGCGTGACTGGTTTGGTGAAGGAAGCAAGCTTATAATTACGACTAGAAACAGAGACCTTCTCAATCACAAAGTGGATTATACTCATGATCTTACTTGTATGAATTTGGACCAATCTATGCAACTGTTTAGTAGACATGCTTTCAGAAGAGAGAGTCCGTTGGATGAGTATGTCACCCTCTCCAAAAAGGCAGTGGACATTGCTGGAGGCCTGCCTCTTGCGCTTGAGGTTATAGGTTCACTTTTATCACGCACCAATAAAGAAAGGTGGGATGACAAGCTGGAGGCGTTCAAAAGGGCCCCTCGTGAAGTTCAGAGCAAGCTGAAAGTAAGTTATGACGCCTTGGATGATCGGCAAAAACATATCTTCCTCGACATAGGTTGTCTATTTATTGGATGGGATGTTGATACTGTGATTCATGCGTGGGATGAGGATAAGTATTCCCCGAGAGAAACCATTGAATTTCTGCAGCACTTGTCTTTGATAAAGATTGAAAAAGATAAAAAGCTGGGGATGCATGATCATTTGAGAGACCTCGCAAGGGAAATCACTCGTCAGGAATGTAAAAGGCGAGATGCAAAGCAGAGGAGGGTGTGGGATCACAAGGAAGCATTTGAATTGCTACAGACACGCAAGGTAAAGTGCCGGTACCACTTATATCCGATTCGGGAAGACAAGTTATATGCCTTGTCTCCTGCACTAACGCATAACCTCTATTATATGATAGCAGTTAAAACCGTTAAAATTCATAAACCAAGAATTCATGTTGCTTCCATCTCGTTTCCATTTTCCATTTTGTACAGACAAAAGGAAAAGTCGAAGCTATTTGTCTCAAGTTCGACCATCGGAAGCAATACCGTTTTTCGTACGGAGACTTCTATAGATTACCGGGTCTTACGTTCCTCCATGTTGACAGTCTAAACTTGCACGAACCAGTCATGGGAGACTTTCGTGCGCAATGGAGGCTTTACTGCCACAATATGCCATCCGAGGCTGCTCAGGCTCTTATTCCTGGGAGGAGGTCATGTCTCCTGCCGAAGCTGCGATGGCTCTCTTGGCACAATTACCCTTTGAAGTTCAATTTTACCGAATTTTCGTTGATAAATCTAGCATTTCTTGATCTGTCGTGGAGTAAACTGAAGGAGAGTTGGGATGGTTGGAGTCGCATAAAGGTATGTTATATGCTTGGGACTGTATGTTATTCGTTGTCTTGCATTTCCATGAGCTCTAAAAACTTATCTTTGTATGACCTCTTTGTTACAGATGGCGAAGAATCTGAAAGTGCTGAATCTGACTGGTTGCAAATACTTGAAGAAAACTCCCGACTTGTCTGCTAATGTGAAGTTAGAGAGATTAATCCTAGAGAAATGCAGTTTCTTGGAAGAAATTGATGGGTCTATCGGTCAGTTACCACACTTGGTTTTATTAAACTTAAATTTCTGCAAGAAACTCCGCCACCTCCCAAAGCAACTTTGGGATATGGAATCTCTGGAACTCTTGATTCATGAGACATCAATAGAGGAAATGCCCGCATGTCAAGGTGATACGGGAGCATCAAGTTCTATAGAACAATTTTCACGCCCGGATGATGTTTTGTCAATTAGAACAGGCCAAATCTTACTCCAGCTCAAGTCACTCCAGGAAGCAAATGGCAATTTATTCTCGCAAGCAAATGGCAATTTACTCTCGCAAGCAAATGGCAATTTCCGCTACAGGTTGATTCGATGGGTTGTAAGTTGAAGATGCCTATTTCTTTGGGAAGTCGATTCGATAGATTAGTTGTTGATCTCATGAGTGTCAATCGACTACCAACATATCGATTTACAAGTTTGTTGCCGACTCCGAGGCTGCTAATTGACTATCTAGCGACTGAGGCTGTTCTGGTCGATTTCCACTACCGTTTGTCGATCTTTCGAGGTGGCTGTTCAGCTGTGCAAACCAACGGATGAATTCGGAAAGTCAAGAATAAATTGCTATGCATCAAGTCAAGTTACGATGAATTTAGACCTAGTTTTATAAGATTATGATGTCGGTTTCAAAAATCTCAATTATGTGAATCCTCGAAGAGCCCTTTCGGTTTCTAGGATAGTAAGAGTTGTTTTCTTTTGTTTAGCAGATTCTCTCTATAAGAGGAGGAGTAATCTCATTTGTGCGCATACCATACTTGCATTTGAATATACGTGAAATTTTCCGAAAGTGAATTTCTTATTTTAGTTGTTTATCAAAATTCATTTGGTGGTGAACCCATAAATCCTTTTTCCTCGGTTGATGGCGTTCCTTTAAACTTTAGTGGTAAGTTTCATATATCCCCATCTTTATACTTGGTTGGTAGCATGCCTTTTATGCTTTGGTGGTAATCTTCTATTAAGCTTCCTATTGTCACTCAAAACACATCCCCATTACCCATCACAAGGATTTAAAAATCTATGAATTCTCAGTGCCTGCCATTGTTCCTCACCGACTATAAGCCCTTCACTTGGTCACTTAACTTCGCTATCGAGGCATTCTCCACAAGGAGCTGGGATTGCGCAGCTTCCTGAGTCAATTGGATCCCTCGTAAGCCTTGAACACTTCGTCTTTGAGAAACTGCAAGTCAATAAAGATGCCACAAGACTGAATGTGGAACTTCCCAATCTCTTGAACCCGAAATGGAAGATGATATCCCCTGGTGGATTGATGGGTTAACCACACTGGAGTCTTTAGAGTTGTCCTCTTTGATAATGACCACCTTATCACCAAATATTGCGCAGCTTTCTCGTCCCAAGAGACTTGGAACTCTCTAGTGAATGTCTGCAGTACCTCCCAAGGATTCCCTCAAGCTTTATAATCCTTGTGCATTGGACATTGCCCGTCAATGCATACATTGATAGACCTATCGCACTTGAAGTTGTCAGAACTTGTAATTGAGTATTGCGCAGTTACAGAGATTCGAGCCCTTCCCTCAAACTTCTTTTCTGACTTTAGCAAAGGATTATTCTTGATTTCTCGAACTTTTTGGGTTCTGCCATCCCCTATAAAGCGAGAAATTAGGATTCATAGGAGCATCAGCTGAATTCGAGCCAAGCTCACCCATCATCTATTCTCAGAAAACACGGCGTTTTTCCTTCGACAAGGTTAATGATCGTCCCTCAAAAATCCGAATCCCAGGGAACTATAGGAACAGGGGAAGTATTGGGTGAAGATATCGTGGGAGACTGGAACATTTCCTGAATGACTCAGAATGGTTGGTGTTGAACCCATTTGGACGTAGAGATTTTCCAACGAGAAAAATTGTGCGACAGCAATAAGCACACACGAATGCTGCCCATTCTTGCTAGTTACTAGAAATATTAAGTACGCAAGAGAAGATATTGTTTAGAAGTCCAACGTACAAAATGAGATTCGTAACTGGAGAACTTACAAGTTTCTTCCAGACTGCAATTGATTATGTTTAGTGAACTGTCCCCATTGTCGCAGAGAGAGAGAGAGAGAGAGAGATGATCGTGACGATGGTCACCTGAGCTGTAATCAACAGGCGATCACCGTGACGGTGGTCGCATACATTAAAATGGCAGCAACTAGCAAGTGGCATGCAGTGGTCCCAAGCAAATGCCCACGGAGGTCACTCGTTTCTCTTTTTGCCAAAGCTGCATGAATGAAAGATTATGGCCCTGAATGAAGAGATGAAACCAGCATGTCCCATCCCAAAACAAGCATAGAAGTCACCACCACTTGGTGATGACTCTTTAAGCATGTACTGCTGTCTTGAATATCTGCAGTCGCAGTGAAATGAGACAAGATTTCAGGTACCGATCAATCATCTCGGGTATGGCTGAAGAATTCTATGAATTTCCAGCGATGTGCTCATGATTTCACAATAAGTTGCTCTGACAGGCAAAGCGAAATAGCATTTTAATCAGATGTTAGACAAACATCTGCCATTCAAGAACAACTGCAAAATCCTCATTTTTTAGCATAGAGAATAGATATAGTTTGTGGTATGTGAGCCGGACAGAGCTTATAACCGAGCAATAGGATTGAGACATTTGGCAACATCAGCGGACCTCAGAATGGATTGGCGACGACAAAGCTCAAGAAGTGAAGCTTCCCTTACAGTTTCATTGCTTGCAATAGGAGACTCGAATTGAAAAGCAGAACTGTGGAACAAAATCGGATTATCAGATGATATACAGCATCCACACCAAAAAGATAATAATAAGGTGATGAGCTAATGTCAAGCCGCATTGTCAAGAATAGCAGAAGCTACATACGCTGTTGGAAAGAGGGACTTAGAAAAGCAAAAACACAATTTAGCCGGAAGAGCTTGAAAGGTGCATGCTAATCCCAGTACTAATGACAAGCGGTAAGCTAATAAAAAAGTGATTTCCACTTCCAGGGACAGAAACAAGGAAAAATATAAAGATTGGGATTCCAAAGGGGAACTCCGTAAAACAGGGGAAAAACATGTACCCGATTATCAAGCAGTTGATTAGTATTCCGAAGGGGAACTCCGCAAAACTGGAGACAAACCTGTATCGAATTATCAAGCAGCTGAATGAATCAGAACATCATACGAATGCTTTGGAGAGACCGGATTGGACTCTGGTCCTAGTTGATTTGAAATGAAATGCATGGCATATTGAAAGTCAAATTAGAATTTTCGATGAATGGTGGCACACTGACACACCATGGTCCTAATATGGATTAACCTGACCTTACATTAGCTCAGCGGGGAGGTGATAGAACTCGCGATATAAGACAAAGGGGAATCCGTCACATACAGAGGAGAAAGTTCACCGGTGATACACTCATCATGTGAACTCCTTGTTACCATATCATCAAAGTGGAGAAGCATGATCTGAGTAGTGATTTATGTTAGTATGAGACATGGTATCAGATATACGAAAACCTTTTCATTAGAGACTGTCTAGAATGCTGCTTTTTCAGGAGACATATAGACCCACTTTTTGGGTTTTTTTTTGGGGGGGGAGGGGGAGAGAGAGAGAATTGAGTACCCATTGCTGACCTGTGACAGTCTGATTTTTTGCTTCTGTTTTCAATTAAATGAATCGGGCTTTTCATCGACGTGTCCATAGCGCTATTCTCCGAGCTGATTACTCGTGAGAAAACTAGACTAGTTGGGGAAGTTATTAAAGAATTTTGATGCAACAGATTTGAGAATTCGACCAGAAATCGACAGCTCGATCGTGTTAGTTTGCAAGAGTCATTGCGACATAGTCAAAAATCTATAAGGGATCGGAAATAGGTCGATGCAATTGAAATATGTAATTAGGCATGGGTA
Source organism: Eucalyptus viminalis (assembly GCA_014182385.1). Taxonomy (NCBI): domain Eukaryota; kingdom Viridiplantae; phylum Streptophyta; class Magnoliopsida; order Myrtales; family Myrtaceae; genus Eucalyptus; species Eucalyptus viminalis. Next base: position 11,887,758 of record CM024526.1, read on the forward strand.
ATTCCATTTAATTACAAAATTTATTGACAATCGATACTAAACCAATTTTTCTGTCGTTTTGGTACTCTGTACTCGTAATTGAAATCTTGAGATTCGTGCAAAAATCGAGGGTCGCTAATGGATCGAAGATGCACATTGTGGTTCGAAAATAATCGGCTACAGGTTATTTGCATTGAAAATTCCCAAAAACTACCCGATAATTTAAGTCGCGTTGAAACCACATTCGACTGAATTTAACTGTGAAATTTACTCCGATTTCAGAAAATTGAAAAACTCTAGTGTGTCACAATTCATCCTAGGGACATTGTTGCATCTTCTCAAAATTTATAGATGATGGGAATTGTTCATGAAATGTGCAAAAACAGCAAACTAAAAGAGCAAGAGAATTGTCACATTTTAAGTAGGATTTTAAGGCCTCTAATGTGAAGCAACTTAAGAGGTATTATAAGTTGTTACTAAGGGAGTTGACCCTATTAACTTAAGTGTTAATTTGGCAAATAGGAAAGGGAGAAAAGCCTCAACAAGAAAGGAAAATTCGTAAGAAGGAATGCCCCCATGAATTTCACCTCAATTTCCATGCCATTCGTGTGGAATAATGATGCATAAAGTAGAGGGATCACTTGATAGGGATAGGAATTCAATCTCCATGGGAAAAAGCTACGAGAACCAACTTTAAATTCGGATTCAGCAGTCTACATGGATTCCAACCTTTTTTTCATTTCTTTTAGAAGAGACAACGTTGGAAACTTTGTGGGGTCTATGATGGTGATAGGTGGCCAAAATTTCCATGGAAAAATAGGCTAAAAGCTGAAGGAAATTTCAATGAAACTTCCAAGCATTTTCCTCTCTCCTTCCCATCTATTACCCATGCATGAACGTCTGCTATAATTTACGATAGCAACTTCCACTTTTTTTTTTCCTTTCTTCCTCTTATTTTATTCTTCTCCCTTGTCTCTTTCAACGTATAAGCTGTTGCTTTCTCTTCCCTTGAACGTGCTACTCCGGTTTCTGCTCCCTCTTGAACCACAAACCGGAGACTAAGAAACAAAACAGAGCAAGGCGTAAACATGACGTTACCAAAAATTCTTGGACCCACATAAACATTGACCGCCTACCACCATGGTTTTTATATATAGGTCGGATAGTTCGAGAGAGGAAAAAACCCCCTCACTTACACAAGAACCGCGCAACCGACCAAAATCCATATTTAGTTCTCTCTACCAAAAATTTTATAAATTCGTGTGTTGCTGTTGCCATCACACCACATCACATTCCTCTGCGGTTTCGGCTCAACACCATCACCGAGAAGCTCAAGGCTGGTCTCTGTGTTGCTGTCCAACCACCAACGAGAGCCGTCATTAGCTGTGAATAGGTAAGTTGTCTCCTAAACTTAGATTAGGGACTGAGTACATTCTTTAGGGATTTTTATGTAGAGGAACCATGTAGATGAAGTTATATGTGGATAAATATTATTTAGGGATGTTATAATAGCTATAGAAAAGTTTAGATAGGGTTTATAGAGCAAAACAAATGTTGTGGAGGGAGATTCGGAATAGAACAGTGGCTGTTTTCTGAAACAGTTTCTAGGACATGAATGTTTTGCTAATTTTTTGGACAACTTTTTGATGCGATTTTGAAGAAATTTCCTTCTGAAGAAATGTTTCAGACATCATAAATAATAACATATATTTTTCTCAGAATTTTTAGAAATTGAAAATATGACGATTTTAATGACGTCATCCTCGGAACAGTATTTCGGACAGTTCTGTAACCCATGACCTGCCATGATTCCAAGGGCTGTTACCTACCTTTAGAGGTCGAATTTTCCAATCGGTTCCTTCATGAAAGTTGTTCTTCACAACTTATAATAAATTTCAAATCAAATGGACAAGATTTCGACCAAAACCAAACTGATTTCGATGAGTTAGACTCTCTGGAACTGGACCCGATTTTTGTGCTGTATACAAAGAATTTCTGGGCCGAATACAGAGGGATCTGGATCTCGGTGTCTTCATGAAAAATGTTTTTTTATATTTTTTCTAGCACGTATCCAAATTTGAGAATTTTTCAAGATCATATGAGTGATTTTCTGACTTTGAAATTGGGAGAGCGTTATTGGGCAATTTTCTATCAATTTGGATGAATAAGAGTATATGCTTGTTTTGAAGAATTCTTGCTATGAAATTGCTCAATTGATGCTGTGGGTGCTGTGCATAATTGATTATTGAAATGTGACATCGATCATATGCATTCACGACATGATTCCGTCACGTGCCTTTGGGGCCAGACGATACTCCTTTGGGAATGCCCTAAGTCAACGGATGTTGGGTCGATGCTCCTTAATTGGAATGTCGTTTAGATATAGACGTTGCCGCGCTCAACGGTGTGAGGCGAAGCCCGGTTATACTGGATGACTGTTATCTCTTAAAAATTGGCCACAGTCAATGATCTGACATCTGCATCCCTATCTGTATGCGCACTAAAGTATTCAACTGCTAAGTGATGTTAATGTGATATTGTATGATTGAATGCCACTAACGTGCAGGAAAGTGTAAGTGATGAGAAAGGGTAAGAAGGGTGATTAGACTGCATGTATATGTACCCTTCTCCTAATCTGGGTTTAGTAGATAACTTACCTATTCACAGCTAACGACGGCTCTCGTTGGTGGTTGGACAACAACACAGAGACCAGCCTTGAGCCTCTTGGTGATGGTGTTGAGCCGAAACCGCAGAGGAATGTGCTGTGGTGTGACGGCAACAACAACACACAGATTTATAAATTTTTCGGTAGAGAGAACTAAATATGGATTTTGGTCAGTTGCGCGGTTCTTGTGCAAGTGAGGGGGTTTATTTCCTCACTCGAACTATTCGACCTATATATAAAAACCATGGTGGTAGGCGGTCGATGTTTATGTGGGTCCAAGAATTTTTGGTAACGTTACGTTCACGCCTTACTCTGTTTTGTTTCTTAGTCTCCGGTTTGTCATTCAAGAGGGAGCAGAAACGGGAGTAGCATGTTCAAGGGAAGAGAAAGCAACAACTTGTACATTGAAAGAGACAAGGAAGAAGAATAAAATAAGAGAAAGAAAGGAAAAAAAAAAAGTGGAAGTTGCCATCGTAAAATACAGCAGACGTTCATGCGTGGGTAAAGGATGGGAATGAGAGAGGAAATTTTTGGAAGTTTCACTGAAATTTCATTCAGCTTTTGGCCTATTTTTCCATGGAAATTTTGGCCACCTATCACCATGATAGCCCCACAAAGTTTTCAACGTTGTCTCTTCTAAAAGAGATGAAAGAAAAGGTTGGAATCCATGTAGACTGTTGAATCCGAATTTGAAGTTGGTTCTCGTAGCTTTTTCCTATGGAGATTGAATTCCTATCCCTATCAAGTGATCCCTCTACTTTATGCATCATTATTCCACACAAATGGCATGGAAATTGAGGTGAAATTCATGGGGGCATGCCTTCTTACGAATTTTCCTTTCTTGTTGAGGCTTTTCCCCCTTTCCTATTTGCCAAATTAACACTTAAGTTAATAGGGTCAAGTCCCTTAGTAACAACTTATAATACCTCTTAAGTTGCTTCACATTAGAGACCTTAAAATCCTACTTAAAATGTGACAATTCTCTTGCTCTTTTAGTTTGTTGTTCTTGCACATTTCATGAACAATTCCCATCATCAATAAATTTTGAGAAGATGCAACAATGTCCCTGGGATGAATTGTGACACACTAGAGTTTTTCAATTTTATGAAATCAGAGTAAATTTCACAGTTAAATTCAGTCGAATGTGGTTTCAACGCGGCCTAAACTATCGGGTAGTTTTGCCGATTATTTTCGAACCACAATATGCATCTTCGATCCATTAGCCTCGATTTTTGCGCGAATCTCAAGATTTCAATTACGAGCACAGGGTATCAAAACGACAGAAAAATCGGTTTAGTGTCGATTGTCAATAAATTTTGTAATTAAATGGAATCACCCATGCCTAATTACATATTTCAATTGCATCAACTTATTTCCGATCCCTCATAGATTTTCGATCGTGTCGCAATGACTCTTGTAGACTAACATGATCGAGCCGTCGATTTCTAGTCGAATTCTCGAGTCTGTTGCATCAAAATTCTTTAATAACTTCCCCAACTAGTCTAGTTTCCTCACGAGTGATCAGCTCGGAGAATAGCGCTATGGACACATCGATGAAAAGCGCATTCATTTAATTGAAAACAGAAGTAGAAAATCAAACTGTCACATGACCAACACAATCTCAGGACACAAAACACCAAATTGTTGACAATCGAAATACAATAAGATGCAACACAATATAGTAGAGTCAACTTCATTGAGTCTCACTAAGTACACCATTTATGTAATTCCGACCACTTGAACAGTAGCAACAGTATCGGAGAACAAAGGTAAAAAGACCACAAAGTTGGAGAGTACTCATTGTCAATCCAATGATGAAGTGACTGGCAAAGTCGAATCATAAAAAGGATGTGATTCTTCTTGTTCCACAAGCTGCTGGTTTGGCAATGGAGGTGGTGGGGGTGGCGGTGGCGGTGGTGGTGATTGATCTCCTTGCCAGGTCCAGACAATGCCCTTGAGAGAGCTGGTCTTATTTCCTCCTTCAATACCTTCTGATACTCCATTGTGTCCCCACTTGGCTTCTTTATCTCCACCAAACGAAAATCCGGAGTAATCTCAAAGATTTTTGCATCGAAACCGAGGACACCCTATCTTCCAGCCTTGGTGCCTTTGAATTTCATCAGTCCGCCATCCTTCTTCTTTACCTTCAGCCTCAGGCGCTTGGCCATATCTTCAGCTTAGAGATTATAGTAGAAACAGGTTTATTCACCGTGAACCAAACTTCATTTCTTTGATCCACTCCCTCAAACAATCCAGACAAGTCAAATCCTGCAGGATATGATATGATATCAAAAGCATTCAAGTTGCTAAGCCTTGAAGGTTCCTGCTTTGACTCTATGGAATTTTCACCCTCGTCAGGGCCACATCAAGAGACGGCGATTCTTTCACTTCTCTTACGATACATATAGTTCTGGAGTCTACACCTTTCCGGAACCAAGAACTCTCCATAATCTTGGTCATTGAAATTCTTGTGTTTGGGTTCGGATCTAAGATCTTCAAAAGGAGTCGACACATATCTGGGGCAAACCAGTTTTGGAAATTTGAATTCTCCCTTTCCAATCTTTCGGCACATCTCCATGAGATTTAGAGTCATGAAAGGAAAAGTAACCGGCTAATAGAACAAACAAGATCACGCCACATGACCAAATATCAGCTTTGGATCCATCATAACCCCTTCGATTGATCACTTCTGGAGCAACATAAGTAGGGGTCCTGCAAGTTGTGCGGAGCAACCCATCTAGACGCTTTGATTCAGCAAGGGCACTCAACCCAAAGTCGGAAACCTTCAAGTTCCCATTCTCATCTAAGAGCAGAGTCTTTGGTTTCAAGTGACGGTGACAAACACCCCGGCTGTGACAATAATCAACCGTAGCAATCAGCTGTTGAAAGTATCTCTGTGCGGCGTCCTCCTTCACCACCTTTAGCATATTGCATGACAAAGTAAATCTTGGTCTTGGTGGCCATGACTTCGTAAAGCTCCACCACATGTGGATGCGGGTGCCTAATAAGTGTCATGACCAAAATCTCTCGTTTAATCTGATCGTTCATTCCAACTTTCAAAAACTTCTCTATGTTGATCATCTCGACGGCAGTGCTCATGCCCATGCTGATATTCCTCGCATAATGAACCTAGGTAAACGTCCCTTGCCCAAGTAATCTTCCCAATTCATGTCGGCGCATCAGAACACCCCCTCTGTTCTCCATTTCAACTGAGTACTTCACGTACTTTTATGAAAACTTTGTACAATATAACCAACTACTAATATGTACAGAAATGAGAAGAAAATCAGAAATGCTCAACCATCTTCAGAGACATCATACTTCAGGGTAGCATATTCTCTCGAGTTACACTTTATAGAGGACATGCAAGAAACTATGATGACTGATTTATCAACTATCCCTCCTCATCCAAGATAATCAAGGGCTCTCCGCATAGAGTTAAAGCCCCATCAACATTCAGAAAAGGATTCTCAACTTTCAAGCACATCTTTCAGCATTCCCAGGTTGTGATGATTTCCTAGAGAATACTGCAGAAGGGAAGCACTGCATAATTGAGTGTCTGAGGGGACGGCGGAGAGCCAAAACTAAGCTTCGATCTGCTGCAAAATGCTAGAAATATATCCTGCAACAGAAAATGGTAGAAGAGGATACAGTCATTGACTAACATGACGTTGAAAGAGTGCATAATTCTGACTGTAAATAGCTTGAACGCCAATTAAGCAACCCAATACACATGAGATATGCACCATCCAAGAGCTGCAAACCCTACTGAACCAAGAATCAAGGGAAGCAGTTTGCAAAAATTCAGATTAGGAACTTGAAGAAAGGTAAGCAGATATAAATTAAGAGAGAATATGGCATATTTCTTAAAGAACGTGGGACATTATAGCATGAGAGCAGTACAAAATATTAGCCATGACATTGATCCTAATCTCTTAGACAACGTCCGCGAAACAATTCAAAAGTTACAATAATGCCAAATATCCATTGCATTCACAGAGTTGTCTCTTGAACACCGACGAGTTACAAAAGACGGCTCAAAAACAATTAATGGACCAAATTCAGTGTCGAACAGAAAGATGCCTAAAAAGAACTTCAATTCAAAAGAGGGGGAAAATTTTTCAACCTTTCCCCAGCAAAGAAAGATCTTCGAATCTAGAACAACCAGATATATACCGAACATAAACCAGTAATGTGCCAGCTAAATTGCCAAACCCACATCGGACACGCGAAAAATCGAACAAAAACGCAATACCCAGAAACCAAAACCTATAAAAAAGTACGAAATTTGACAATTTGTGAACACCCAAGAAATTTTCTATGAGCAAAAACACAATACCCAGAAACCAAAACCTATAAAAAAAGTACGAAATTCCTGAACACCCAAGAAATTTTCTATGAAAATTCCTGAACACCCAAGAAATTTTCCACCCGGCGGCGGACCACCGCCCTCGTCGGCGTCGATCTCCCTCCCGGCGGCTCCGATCCCCCAGATTCGATCGAGTCTTTTCTCTCTCTTGGTTTGGATTGTGTGGGGGCTTTTGCTGGTTTTTCGATGCGATGATTCGAGTGAAGTTTTGATTTTTCCCTCGTGCCTTTGCCACGTGCACATGACAGTCTTCCGGCGCCGCGCGAATTGAACACTCGCAAAGCAAAACACCAGAGGCAGCAGACCAGAGTAAAGCATGTTGGGTTCTCCCGCCGCCCCCACCTCCTCCGCCGCCGCCGCCGCCGCCGCCGCCGCCGCTTTCCGAAGCTCTCTGCTGCACTCCACCACCACTCACCGGACCAGAACTTGCCCTTCCACCTCTCACCCGGTAGAAATTCCGGCGCAATTCGTTCATCTCATAAATTTTTAGTTTTCTTTTCGTTTTGTCCTTCTCTTTTTGTAGTGGCTTTCAGTCTCAGCTCTCGGCTCTATCTGCTTTCTCTCCGTCTTGCCTCATGGGGGTCGCAGGTACCTGTGGCGTGTGTTCGACTTCAGTCGTGTTCGTCGTCACGCGCTGCTCCTCCGATCAAAGCCATGGCTGCCGAGGCTGAGATTCTGTCCGCGCCCGACAAGGAGCTGCGCCCTTCTGCTCCTCGTACCCTTCTTTTTCTCTCGCGTCTTTAACTTCTTCGTTGATCTTATCATTCCAGATTATGAAGAGTGCTGCTTCAGCTTCGTCGTTCTTTATTCCTGGGCGTGCGCCCTTTTGTAAATGCAAAAAATCTGATTTTTTTTTTCCTTTCTTCAATGTTCAGGGAGCAAGCAGGCATTGATATCTTTGTCTGACAAAACTGATTTGGCTTTTCTTGGAAAGGGCCTCCAGGAATTGGGGTGAGGACTTTACTTTGCACACTTCTCGTGTGTGCGTGTGTTTGCATGTGCGTGGTGTCGCATAGGTGCTGAAGCCTCACTGTTTTTGTTGGATTTTAGGCATGCCTCATTGCTTGTGGATAGTATTTTTATACAGGGGTGCGCATGGTATAAGTACTTGTCGGGTCGGCACATTCAAGTGTTCATGTTGTCTTAACCCATTAAACACGTAGGTATACTGTTGTCTCAACTGGAGGAACTGCATCTGCTCTGGAAAATGCTGGGTTGTCTGTCAGCAAAGTGGAACAGCTTACTTGCTTCCCTGAGATGGTTTGTTTCTTTGTCCCTTACTTGCATTGTTTATTCTTTTCTTTGTTTAGTTGCCTTGTCTTAGGAGGTTGATTGTAACCAGTGATGATGACAGTCGAGATTGGCACTGCACTGATGCCATACAACTTGAAATCCATCATGGCTTCAAGTGGTTTATCTGGGATCTTCACAGCTTTTTCTAACATTATCATGCTACATCTATTCCTAACAATGGTGGTATAAATCGGATACCTTAACCACTTCAGACAGCTCAAGACTTTCCAGCTCATGACAAAGAAATCAATTTCAAGTCATTAATGCTCACCAAAGATTTTCAAGAGTTCCTCTACTGAGACAGTATTTTCTGGATTTTAAAGATCACAATTTTCAATTAGTGCATTCCAAGTATTTGTCATGGTTGTCTCTTTGTGAGTGGTTGTGATATCTCTGTTCTTTGAGACATTTGACAGAGGATTTTTCACTTTAACATTCAATATGATAATTTCATCTTTTTTCTGCAACCAGGTGCACACCACATAGAGAAGATTCTTCTTTTGGAAAAACGATTTAGATTTTAACTTGGGAATGTTACATTACTCTTTTTAACAGCTGGATGGTCGCGTAAAGACCTTGCATCCTCATATTCATGGAGGGCAATCCTTGCTAGGAGAGATCAACAGCATCACATGGAGGCTCTTGATAAGCATGGAATTGGTGAGTTGTCTTGTAGGTTTATGCAATCTGCATTTAAGGTATCCACAAACAATTTCATATACTTGTACATGCTAATGTTTGTACTAACATTCTGACAGTTTTTCAACTTGGAAATTCTGAGTACAAACAAATAATGTTCTTGGCATAATTTTACTATATTAAATGCAAGATGGAACTTGTGCAGGTACTTTTGATGTAGTGGTGGTTAATTTGTATCCTTTCTACGACAAAGTTACCTCTGCGGCTGATATTGAATTTGAAGATGGAATTGAGAATGTTGATATTGGTGGTCCTGCCATGATCAGAGCTGCTGCAAAGGTTCTTCACTATTTTATGTTCATGTTCATTGTTATTGGAGCATGCACTTGTTTATGTTTCGTTTTTGCCTCATTGCATATCAGTTTGGACGTATGCGGGAATATGATTGTATTGGTGTCTTTGGTCACATTGGGCTTGCTGATATCATGCAAACTTTGCTACAATGGCACTGTTTACTGAGACATGTAATTGATTGAGAGCATGGTAACTTTTACATTGAGATTGTGTCACCGGACTCTCTTTTTACTATTTGGGGAATGATTTCTCTTGTGCTTTTTTGCTAAAACAACAATTTCTCTTGTGATGCTCATTAAATAATATACTATAATAGGTATGCCTAATATGTTGCACTTTTTTTTTTTGAAGAGTTGTTGCTGGCCTTGCCCCTCTAAATATCAATATGCATGTGGTAGATTTTTCTGTAGTTTTTGCATCGAGTACCATTATATTTGCTCATAATCTGAATTGATGTCGACATTTGTCTCCTAACAGAATCATAAGGATGTCCTTGTTGTGGTTGATTCACATGACTACCCTGCTCTGTTGGAGTTCCTAAAGAGTAATGGAGATGATCAACAGTTCCGTAGAAAACTTGCTTGGAAGGCCTTTCAACATGTTGCTTCCTATGATTCTGCAGTGTCAGAGTGGCTTTGGAGACAAACAACTGGAGGTATTCATCTGGTTCATGTTCTCAATTGATGTCATAGCCACTAGGGCAATTCAAAATGCATGTAGGTCTAAACACATGCAAATGAGGGGCTTTTTTAGAGACTTGGTTTGGATGCATCCTTTAGTTTGTTTCCTTTGGAGATTGGTAATTTTAGTGGTTTTGTAACCCTGTTAGTTTTCAACTGATTTATGTAGAGGTTGACGACTTCTTTTTGATAGAGAAATTCCCTCCCAGCTTAACAGTCCCTCTATCTCTGAAAAGTTCTCTTCGTTATGGTGAAAATCCCCACCAGAAGGCTGCATTTTATGTGGACAAGAGTCTTGCTGAGGTTAATGGAGGTGGTATTGCGACTGCAATCCAACATCATGGAAAGGTGAATCCCCAATTGTTATATGTTTAAATCTAAATCAATCTTTTGTGGATGTTGATATTGAAGTGGATTTAGTAATTATCTAGGTTTTAAATTTCATGAGATAGAGGAGGCAATTTCTAAAAATGGATCTTGTTAGAGAATTAAATTATCAGACCGTGTCTTTTTTAATAGCTGAAGCTTTTTGAGAAATTGACAAAGGCCTTATGAAATCAATATGGTATCAGCGCAAGAGGTCCTCATTTCGAATCTCTGGGGCACTTTATTTATCTTCCACCCTTTTATCTTTTGGTAAAATGCTAGCCTGTGTGTGATGACAACTATAGAGCATTTAAATACCAAACTACTCCATCTAACAGGGTAGCTCAAACTTTTGGTTTGGTTGGCAGTGTGACAAAATTCTACAAATCATTCTCAAGGAGCATCTAGTTTCTTTTCTTTTCCAGTTCAACTATCTGTATATTTGAATGTGCAGATTGTTAAGTTATAATAAAGCACTAATATTTATTCAGTTATAATAAAACGCTAATATGTTCTTCAAAGGAGATCAGCACTTCAGGGGACTAATTAGCTTCCTCTTTTACTGTTCAATCATGTGTTTTTGAGATGAGATTTGATGCTCTTTAGAAGTGTAATTGCAGGAGTCATTTGTTACACAAATTTCTTTTTCTTGATCAACATATCATGATAACAATGGCTGATCTATCTCTCATTTGTTGTGAATTATATACTGATGCTGCAGGAAATGTCATATAATAACTATCTGGATGCTGATGCTGCATGGAATTGTGTATCCGAGTTTGGCAACCCTACATGTGTTGTTGTGAAGCATACAAATCCTTGTGGGGTGGCTTCCCGCAGTGATATTCTTGAAGCATACAGATTAGCCGTCAAAGCAGATCCTGTCAGTGCATTTGGTGGTATAGTGGCCTTCAATGTAGAAATTGATGAGGTAATTTCTTATTTTATCATGTAAGTGAAATAAGAATTCTAATTTCCTTGTATTGTAGATTCACTGAATCCTAATATAACAAACTGAAAGAGACTTGTCATTTTTCCATCCATGTAGTTCCAGAGTGGAAGCCCATTCTTGAGTCAACTAGTTTGAGCTAAGAACTAGGGCAAATGTGAGGCCTATGGTCACATTCCTTACCATATGAGAATTCGTTGATAAATAAAAAGGAGCGTATGAGTAAACATAAAACCTCATTCAGCACAGGCAACCCTCCAAAATGAAACAAAAATAGTGGTGTAGGTGCAGGTCTTTTGTTGTTGATTCAGGATTATAATATTTCACTTGCTAATATTTATCAAGTTGAACATCAACACTATCTTGCAATGTCCTACTGTGCATATAGAACTTGGCTAGGGAAATCCGGGAGTTCAGAAGCCCGACAGATGGTGAAACTCGGATGTTCTATGAGATTGTGGTGGCACCAAAGTACTCAAAGAAGGGGCTAGAGGTTCTCCGTGGGAAGTCAAAAACATTGAGGATCCTTGAAGCGAAGAAGAACAAAAAAGGGAAGCTTTCACTGAGACAGGTCGGTGGGGGATGGCTGGCTCAGGATTCCGATGATTTAACTCCTGCAGACATCCAATTCAATGCAGTCTCAGGGACAACTCCACAAGAGAGTGAACTTGAAGATGCAAAGTTTGCATGGCTCTGCGTTAAGCATGTCAAGAGCAATGCCATCATCATAGCGAAGGTGATTTTTGTCATGCCACTTTGTTTTATTTCTCTTTTGCTCGCAAGTTGACGGGAGAGCTGAATACTGGTTTGTTGACTGTGGCCAGAACAAGTGCATGCTGGGCATGGGAAGCGGACAACCAAACCGTTTGGAGAGTTTGAGGATAGCTATGAGGAAATCCGGAGAGGAGGTCAAGGGGGCAGCTTTGGCGAGTGATGCATTCTTCCCATTTGGTAATAATCGAGCTAATTTTTCTTATATTACTTGTGATGGTGATGGAATTGCCCACAATTATCAGTGGGAAAACCATTGCTGGCTTTAATGGTGTGGCCGATTATGCTGCTGGTGGGACAATTGTTAATGTTATGTACTTCTCTCATCCATAAATGGTTGGTTGATCAGGGAAATGACATATGGAAGTCAATCCTAAAAACTGTGATTCAAATGCTTGTGCTAATGTCTCACATCTAATGTCAAGGTGGATTTACTAAGCTGAATGTCTGTTCATGATGGGTCTTTGTTCTCCTGATTATGTGCAGCTTGGAACGATGCAGTAGAAGAAGCTTGTCAGAGTGGGATTGCTGTCATTGCAGAACCTGGCGGAAGCATTAGAGATCAAGATGCCATAGAATGTTGTAACAAGTATGGCGTCTCGCTTGTTTTCACTAATGTGAGGCACTTCAGACATTGATGCTGCACTTGACCTCCTCCCGCTCCAAAATCTCAAGGAAATTTTGTGGAAAGTAATCCTGGTGATTTTGTTCTTCGCTATACCGCGAGCAATGGGTGAATGTGTCCAGTACTAAAGATGATATGTATGAGTTTTGCAGTCACTCGCTTGATTTGTGCGATTGCTTTTGGGTCTATGTGTCAGAGTCGCCGAAATGAGCGCTCACAGACTTCGTGACCGTTTTTAACATTTTGCGTTTTGAACATGTATCGTAGCTTGGGGAACTAGGATTTGCAATGGTTCATGAACATGAGCATTGTTGCCGAGACAATCAATAAAGAGAAGGCTTTGAAAGTTGCAAGAATTGATCAGATTGAGCGAGAGATTTCGGTCATGGGACTAATTAGGCACCCGCATGTGGTGGAGCTATACGAGCTCATGGCCACTAAGGCCTAGATTTACGTCGTCATGGAAAATGCTAAAGGCCGCCAGCTATTCAACAAGGTAACCAGAGGAAGACTGAAGGAGGCCGTAGCCCGGAGACACTTTCGACAGCTGATTGCTGCTGTCGATTGTCACAGCCGAGGCATCTGTTGCCGCGCCTTGAAACCGGAGAATCTGCTCTCGGATGAGAATGGGAAATTTGAAAGGTTTTGGACTTTCGATGGAGCGTGCTCGCCATATCAACAAGCGTCAAGATGGGTTGCTCCACAACTTCCGGGACTCCAATGTTGCTCATCGATCCATAGGGCTGTGATGGATCCGAGGCCGATGTTTGGGCATGCGGCGTGATCTTGTCTGGTCTATTTGCTGGTTACCTCCCCTTTCATGATTCTAAAACCTCATGGAGATGTATCGAAAGATTGGAAAAGGGAGAACTCCAAATTTCCAAACTTGTTCGCCCCAGACGCGCCGTCGACTCCTTTCGAAGATCTTCGATCCGAAACCAAACACTGAGAATTTCAATGACCAAGATCCTCAAAAAGCTACATGTATTCATTGATCTTTACACCACAAAAAAAGGGACAAATAACATGAGGTATAGCTAAGTTTACACTTACATATTCTCATCAGTCATCCCAAAAAAAATGTTGAATCACTCGCTATTGAAAAGAAAATAGAAACGCTCATTTTCAATTTGGTTTCATATACTTCGTCTTTACGTTTGAATCAAGCTTCAGGAACCTTGTCACGCCCACGAATGCTGTTTTCATTCCCATTTGAGGCCTCATTGCGCGGATTGCATTGCCCCACGTCTCTCCAAATCTCGTACCTCCCCAAGATTTTCCAGCCCGAGTCTCCGACGTGCAGGCCGATGTACGTCCCGATGCCGCTGATCATGCCATAGGCTATGGAGTACGTCAACGGCATGAGGATAATCGTGGCGAACGCCGGATTCGCTTGCCTCATGTCCTCCCACTCGATCTCCACCACTGACCTCATCATCAGCACCCCCATCAGGGTCAGTGGCAGCCCCACCGCCCACGCGGGGATTGAGGCGAGCAACAGCGCGAAGAAGGCCAGGAAGAAGTAACCTGCCACGGTTATTGCCGTTAGCCTGGTCTGGCAGCCTTCCTTGATCCCCGTCGACGATTCGATGAACATCTTCATGGGTGATGTCCCAAGTAGCAACCCTACTATGATCGACGATGCATCGGACATGAAAGCAAAGTAGTGGCCCTCGAAGTCGCCATTCGCGTCTGTGAAACCAGCGAATTTGGCCATCAAGTACAGTGTCCCCGTGGAACGTCACTAGTCTCCCAGAAACTGGCTTTGTCGATGTCCTTGAAGCTCAGAGCTCCGGCCGTGGTCTTGATCGAGTGGACGTCCATAATCTTCCTGAAGTACTGGTAGTGCAACTTCCCTTGCTCCGTGTCCGGGAACACCGTGACGGCGTTCTGGAGCCACGAGACGACCGTGACGAAGACGATGCTGTGTATCATCGCCCCTTTGATGTTATTCGCCAGGCAATATGCGATTATTATGAACCCTACTATTCCAGGCCATAAGTTTAGGCTTGCCATGCGATTACCCAAGCGCATTATGATGTCACCTAATACAGATAATTACTTAGTGAGCCCACGTAATTCGTTGTTAAGCTGTTTAGGAAAGGCAAGTCATCTTAATTTGTCCTAAAGATAATGATATGTCATCCTGAAAAACTGATGGTAAGTTGAGATGTACTTTTCACGGTGATGAAATAATATATGTAAGGTATGCAAAATTCATCTCCATGTACGTAAATCATCTTGTACTTTTTCATGAAGTTTATGTATATGTGATTCACCGAATCGTTCGGCAAAATGGATATCTCATTTGAAATGATGCCTTGAGGCACCAAGCCACCCGTGCCATTGGCCAACATCACGACGGGGACTAGAGCCACTTTAGAAGATCTGGGGCAGCCTCCAAGCGTGACTAGAGTCGAAGGACTGTAGCCAATGAGCCCGATTCCTCGATTGTTTTGTAACCCGACAAATGCGAGAAACAAGCCGATACCTGCCGTTAAAAAAACCCAGATGGTCTTTGGGACCAGCTGCGCGAGTTTCGCTCGTAATCCGACCGCTGACGATAGAAGAAAGATCAAAGCCTTCGATGAATATGGCCGCGAGGGCGCTTTTATAAGGTACTTTACCGGACCCGTGGAACCCGACCACGGTGTAAGCGAAGTAAGCGTTTGTACACATGGCGGGAGCCAAGCCTAAGGGGAGATTGGCCAATATTCCCATCACGTTTAGCTTTATAGGGGACGGTAGCACCGAAAAAGCTCGAGAAATCAAGAATACTCCTTTGCTAAAGTCAGAAAAGAAAAAGAGCCACTCTTTATTACGTAGCATCATCTACAGGACATGGACTAGCTTTTAGAACAAGCAAAAAAACAAAGACAGGATCGAATTCAGGGCAAATGCTTGCCTCGACTCGGATCCGCGACCGATCATGTCAATCACGATCGTTGGCATAGGTCCCACAAAATCCAACCACTGTGATCGCCGCGGCGAGGATTTCCTCAAACGTTAGACCCTCAGTGATCTGCTGAAAGCCTTGGAATACTGGAAGTGGGGAATCCTGGCGTCCGCTTCCTCTGCCGCTGCTGCCGCTTCTGCCGCTACATTGTTGTTCGCTGATTTCTTCTTACCCAGAATGGGCCTGAACAGCTTCTTGAACACTCGTCGGAAGCTCGACGGGCGTCGCTCAGCAGCTGCCGCCGTGCCACCGTGGGCCGAACCGCGGTCCGCCCTCGATGGTGCATGGCGGGGGGCCGGGGCGAGGCTCGGGTCGGAGAGGCTCCTCCCCAGCATGGCCTGGTTCAGCTGGACCTCGAAGGAGATCCGCTCGAACCGGTCCAGCAGGGTGCTCTGCTCGTCCCCGAACCGCTTCAGGACCGCGTTGATCTCGTCCACCGCCTTGGCCTGCTTGGCGTCCTGCGGCTGCTGCAACCATTTGTTCATCTTCATCGTGCGGGGCGGTCGGAGGAGGAGGAGCTTGGGGGGGAACGGACTGATGATCTTCAAGGAAATGGAGGGGTTGCTTTGGTTACGTTAAAGGGCTAAAGGTAACGATTTAAAGGGACGAACAGCGGTGAAGGAGATCTCGGGTTCAGTACCTTGACGTTGGAAGCGAGAAAGGTATCTCAAAAGAACATTACCGACGGGAAAAGACGGTCCTTGAAGACGGGGGTGGTAGTCGTATGGTCGCCAGAACCGAAAATTGGCATTAAATAAGCAAATACAAGCTTAAGAGAGCTTTAAATAATTTGTTATGATTAATTGGGAAAAATGGTTGTCTGCTCATGAAATTAAGGAGCTTTATATTTTCTAGAAGCTAATTGGTGTAAAGATAATCGGAGTTTGGAAATTTCAAATTTTTGGAACACGGCAATGACAATCTATGAAAATCAGAAAGGGAACAAGAAAAGAATCGAGATCAATGGTACTTATCTTTTTCGTAGCAAGCTATCTGATAGCACTTGCACTGACACGATTTTAGATGATTAAATAAAGAGATCGCATGAATGAATACGATGTCAATGGATATGACTTGAAATTAGTATAAATTAGCATATTTTAAATTTTTTTTCTAAAAAAGGTGAATTTCGTCGATGCATAAAAGGACACAAATTAAATGACTGGGGGTGATGCAACATGACTGTAAGTATGATTGTGTATTATGATTTTATCTCCCGACAGAAGGAAGACAGGACAAAGAGGCGTTAATTTGAAGTTGAAAAAGCATTGAAATTCGGTTATCCCAATATCAAAAGACAAGAAGATGGTGTCCTTTATGAATCAATGGACCTGGGGTCCCACAACGCAACTCATGTCACATCAAGAAAATATAAGGTATGCTTATATTCGAAATGGTATCAGCATTAACACGCGCCATAACAGGATATAAAATTTTGACACGTTAAAACACATTATATATTAAAAATATATTTTTATATATAAATGATAATTATTTTAATCAAATTAATTTGATTTTAATTCAAAATAAATAAACAATAATAAAAGAACTTAAAATGAATGTACACTAAAAACATCATTTATTGATCTCATTCATTATTTTAATTTGACAATTCAACTATATTTCATTCCAATAATTCATAAAACTTGGAGAAAAAAATCAAGTAATCCACGTTACACTATTAAAATTAATATTTACTAATAAGTATAAAAAAAACCATATTTCACCATCAAATAGAACAAGAAGTCTTTCCCCATTTATTATTTTTATAATTTTTTTTATGTCCTTTTATTTTAACTCTTCATTTAAATTTTTAAAATTGACCTAATGCATATTAGAATCACATGTTGGAATTGTGGCTTGCGTGTCGAAATATGTTAAGAGAGTTGACCACGTGTCGGATTTTCCAACATACGTTGGTTGCGTGTTAGAGTGTGTGTCGGACACGTGTTGAGATACATATCCAATACGACGTATTCTAGGAGAGTATTGGTGCTTCATAACTTATATTGTCATGTTAATGATAAGCCATTCTATTCTGTAATCGCCATGTGTCCAAATGGGTGCTCACTTGTCAGTCTCTTGTCCTCCCCCTAAACCTTGCATTTCTCTCTTCTTCTTCCTTTTAGAGCCATGCCCATGAAGCCCCTACCACCAACCACGGCATTATCACGCTAGCCTTGCTCAACTGTGAATTGGATTTTTTTTTTTTTTTCTTGTGAAGTTAGGAGAGGGGTCATCTTGAGTTTCATCCTTTTGGAGGTTTGCTTGTTGTGGTTCTGAATTGGTAAGAAAAATTTGATTTTTTGGGGTTTCGATTCCCTACCCAACATCACCTCAATGTGACGTAGTGCGGCATCCCCATCATCATCGACCCGAAGTCGGCGAGCCTCATGTTGTTGCCCCAGTTGAGCAGGATGTGGTCGGGCTTCATGTTGCGATGGACGACTCAGAGGCGATGATAGTGCACCAATTTGACGAAATGGCAGGTCTTGGGCACGGAGGGGGCGACGGGCAATGAGGCCGAAGGTGTGGCGATCGCAGAGATCAAGGACAAGGGAGAGGCAATCCGGGGAGTCAAAAGGCATCAATGACGTAGACGATAATTGGGTGGGGGAGAGAATGCAGGTGAAGAAGTCATGATGTCTGTCGTGGGTGTCTCGGCCATGTTTAGGGCAAGGGGCAGAAGAGAGATAAGAGACTCACCGGGCCTCTCCTATACACGCGGTGATTACTAAATGGCGTGTCTTACGTGGTAAGATAGGTCTACCCAATCTTTCTCACATAAAACATAGGTTGTATCCTTACCATTTCATTGTGTTTCTTCATCGTACGAATGAAGCTTGAAAGAGCAAGGATTTTTCACACTTCTATAATGGACAGGAGTGCAAATTTTTAATCCAAACAAAAAGAAAAAGGGCTTTGTTAATTTAAATTTGGGAAATTGACACAAATAGTTAATGAACTTTGGTTTAATGTATAATTTAATCCATAAACTTTTAATTTGTTTAATACGGTCCATAAACTTTAACATAATGTGCAATGTAATCCTTAAACTTTGACCAAATATGCAATGTAGTCTCTAACAATATTGAATATTTTCATACAGTTCAATGGACTAGATTTGATATATTTAGGGACCAAAAAATTAAAAATTTATGGACTACATTGAACAATTAAAAAGGATTCATGGACAATATTATAACATAACAAATCAAAAATTTGCGTCATTCAAAAATTTAATACCAAATTATTCAATTTTTAAAACTTTATGGAATATTTAGTATCATTATCCTATAAATTTAATGAAAACTATTTGATTTTTTTTTTTTTTGGTAAAAACTTTGACATGAGAATAGTTAGTATACTGAAGATTGCAATAATTTCATTTTGTGACACGTTTTATCAAACATCTTTGGATTCATATTCTCTATAAAGGATTAAAAAAAAATACCCGATCTCCCTTCCCTCGATTGCCTCGGTTTGTTAGCATACTTATGCTTGTTGAATCACATTTACAATAAAATAAAATAAAGCATTTGATCATTTGAAAATATTTTCCTAATCAATGAAAAAGGTTTTCCTACTGGAAAATGAAAGAATCTATTTTTCCAAATATTTTCCTAGTCTTTGGATCCTTGATTGATGAAACTTTTATTTTTATAAAAATAACATTTTTTAAAAATATTTTTTTAATTATCTTTTATTTAAAAAAATCGAATTTTTATTATTATAAGAAGATCTCGGATTTAGTGCTTTGTCCATGGAAGCGAGAAAGGTATCTTATAAGGAGAACATCAGCGACGGGAGAGACGGTCCTTGAAGACGGGGGGTAGTCGTATGGTCGCCAGAACCGGAAGTCATAATTGTAATAAATAAGCAAATTCAAAACTTCGCAGCATTTGTTCGGGTGGGAAAAAAGAAGAGAGCTTTAAATAATTGGTTATGATTGATTGGGAAAAATGGTAGTCGGCTCATGAAATTGAGGAACTTTATATTTACTAGAAGCTAATTGGTGTAAAGATATACGGAATTTGGAAATTTCAAATTTTTAGAAGATGTCGACAATCTATGGAAATCAAAAAAGGGAACAAGACAAGGACGAGATTAATGGTACATTTTCTTTTTTAGCAAGCAATTCGATAGTATTTGTGCCAACTCAATTTTAAATGATTAATCACATGAATGGGATATGATACCAATGGATATGGCTCAAAATTAACTTAAATTAACATATTTTATTTTAGGAAAAATAACACAAATGGTCTTCAAACTTTGACTCAATATACAATGTAGTCACTAAACTGTAATTTAATATGCAATATGGCTTGAACTTTCAATTTATTCAATGTGATTTATGAACTTTTGATACATGCTCAACTTAGTTTCTAAACTATATAAAAGTATTCGATATTGTCCTTCCATAATAATTTCATGAACAATAGTGAACATTTTCATATAATTTAAGGATTAAGTTGCACATGCATAAAAAATTCAGGGACTACATTGATTAAATTGAAAGTTCAAGAACCACATTGCGTATTAGGCAAAAATTAGATATTACATTGAACAAATTACTAGTTTCGTGACCACACTGCATATTAAATCAAAATTTATAAATTATCCGTGTCATTATCTTTCTGTCTTATTTTATTTTATAAGTAACATTAATTCCAATCCTTTCAGTGGTTCATTTTGAGTTAGAAATCATATGAAATGACACAAATTCACGGCTGCTGGTGATGATGCAACTCGACTTTTTCGGCGGGGGTAGCGTCACTCAGTAAGTCAGTATTATGATTTTATCTCCCGACATAGGTAAGACAGGACATAAAGGTTTTGATTCAAACATGAAAAAGCATTGAAATCTGATTATCCCCAGCATCAAAAGACAGAAGAAGGTGTTTCTTTATGAATCAAGGAACCTGGGGTCCACAACTCACGTCAATCCTAGGTTTTGTCTTGACTAGTTATGGGGCTTTTCACCGTATGAATGAAGCCTGAAAAAGAATAAAAAAATTTCACGCTTGTACAATCGGTATGAGCGATTTCAAATTCTATATGAGTTCTATTTAAAACTTAAAATCTACTCATTGAAATAGATTTTTCATTTTTTAGAATCTATAACCTACCCTACATATCCTGAAACCTATAATGTCATATGTTCTAGGATCTACTCAGGTTTTACTTGTATTATTGATTGAACGATTACAATAAATCATCATATTTAATTATTATCACTTATTACTACAATTCACTGATCACAACTTATATTTAGACACACAAATAATATGAAATATTATTAAAGTAAAAGTCTTAGTCATAACATGAAAGCTCAAACTAAAGGTTCCAGATTATATACTTATCATCGAATGTTAAGGTATATACTATAGGATTGCACAAAGACACTAAAAAAACACACACACAAACAAACTTATTTCAAATTCCAAGTTTTAACCCACATGTCGAAAAAAATTCCTTAATTTTTGGAACCTAAAATCTATCCTACGTATATCGGAATTTGGAACTATACATGTTCCCACCGGTTTAGTTCTCAAGTTTCAAGAGAACCTGAAACCATGCTCACTTCTAACTAGGAGTGCAAATCTTCAATCCAAACAAAAAGAAAAGGGGCTTTGGTGATGTAAATTAATGAAAAAAAAATATTTGATTTTCAAAATTTTGGTTTGTGCATGTCGTGAGAACAATTAGTGCAGTAAAAATCACAATAATTCCATATTTAGTTGCTTAATAAGTGTTTGCTGACACATTTTTTATCAAATTCTTTTGGACTCATATTCTCTATAAAGGATTAGATATCCCAACCTCCCTTGCCTCAATCGCCTTGGGTCGTTAGCATTCTTATGCTTCTCGGAGTCTTATTTGCAATGAAGTTTGATCAATAAGCAAAGTTCCCAAAAATCAGAACTTCTCTTTTTCTGAAGAACCGGGTTAGGCACAAACCTTCATGGACCGAACCGGATTAATTCAGTCGCGGCCCACGTTTGGGTCCGAGAACTTGCTTTCCGGTCTAACCTCTTGGGTTCGGGCCTGGCCGGGCCGGACCGACCCGCACGAAACTGGTACTCTCGGGAAATCTTACTTTTTAACGTTGTTTTTATTTATTGAAGAACATCTCTGTTCCTCGATTGATTACGTTGACTAGTCAGCGAATTCTTGTCAGTCGCGCTCGTTTTAAACCTTAATTAATGCTAATCACAATCGGCTTCCTAGCGAATTTTGGCAGATGCATGCGTCACAACTCGACCGCTTTGCGTACTCAGCAAAGAATTTCGAGAACCCATCATCTTCCGCTTCGCGCCTCCTTCGTAATCCTCCGATTTCTCCTGCTTAATGTTAAGATGGTTTCCTGCTTCCCAAGAAAGCTAAGCTCGTGAGTGTTCAGTTCAATTTCTTGACCCTCGATTCGTGGGTTGCTACTGACTCTTGTGGGAGCTGAGTATCGAAGACCTAGCGTAGAGTCATTCGCTGTTCGGAGGGCTCGAATTTGAAGTGGAGTCATGAAACCGTAAGAGACGACTGATGTTCCAATGGCGAAAGGTGGATTCCTCGCTGCGATCTTGGTGTGCTCGATCGTGGCCGATGCATTCAGTTTCGGTGAGCTTCAGAATGCAAGTTTATTCGGAGAAATCTGTAACTCCTCTCCGCCACGACAGGTATGTTCTCTCTTTTTCTGGGAGTGCGAACTGTCATTTTCTATTGTTTTCGCTCGTTTGGGTAAATGACACAAATTGTCTTTACATTTTAGCCAAACATGTGACGTAGTCCTCAAATTTTTGTTCAATGTTGTCTTTAAACTTTAGCCTAATATGCGATGTGGTCCTTGAATTTTTAATTTATTTAATGTAGTCCCTAAGCTTAGTTTTTTAGATTATATGGAAATGTTTAATGTTGTCGCTGATATTGAATTAATAGAAGGATTATAGTGAACATTTTCATATATTTCAGGGACTACATCATGGATGTATCAAAGTGTAGGGATGATAGTGATCAAATTAAAAATTCAGAAAACATATTATACATTTGGTCAAAGTTTAAAGACATTCTGTGACATTATCCCTATCAATTTTTGGTTCGTAGTAGTAAAAGTGATAGCTTCAATGATATGTTTTGTTTAGGCGTCTCTGCTGCCAGATCCTGTTTCAGGTTTCCAGAAATCGGATAGTAGAACAGACAATAACAGTACATATAGGGAGGTGACCACAACTTCGACCAATTTGACCCCAAAAGGCCAAAATGGCGGTGTCTCTATGAGTTCATCTTCGGTTGAACAAAAGGAAAAGAAAAAGAATGATGAGAAGAAGGAACACAAGGAGCTGCATGAGCCAGCAGGAATGAGCTAGACTTGTGATGGAAAAGAAAACAATGTGTGTTGCGATCGTGGAACTCTGACTAGCTGCATTCTGAGCTTTGAAGGTGGTGATTTATATTTTCTATCGTTTCATTTCATTCCATCTCATTTGAATTGGAGATGGCCAACTTCCTATTTCTTTTGATTTGTTGTCAAAAACTGTGCTATCTCTTCTGCATTTAGTTTTTGAAGATCTATTTTGGGGAAAAAATATGAGTTTGAAGCTTTGCGACATGAGTTCTTGTGATTGATAGAAGCATGTTGCCCTTATGTTGCCTATTGTTTTGACATGAACTTTGGAGACAGCTTGCTACACAGGCCACAAGCCATACATCAAGTGTAGAGTCAATTCTGATTGTTATAATCTGTAGCTTTTGTTGCTTGCATGAACTGGTAAAAAAATCTTACCATTGAAATGATATGCTTCCTGTCATTCTTTAAGGACACTCTTGGCCTTTACTAGAGAAGTCCTCATTGAGAAATTAGTATTTCAAAGCTTATGGGAATCTTCTCTATCGAAGCTGGTGGGCATAGTAATCATGATCAACTTACGACTGAATACTTCAAGGATTCACAGAGTTCTGAATTTTCATGGAACGAGAAAATTGCACCAAAGGTCCTAAATGCATTGTTGGTTGTGCAATCAAGTTCTAAATGTTCTGGATTTGGTGAAATCAAATCCTTCCAGTAAGGTATCAACTTAGTTTGCTGACGTGGCATGCTCGAAATTGGACATGGCATTTTTTTGCTATGTTTGACCTTATGGCTAATGGGGCATTGACATGGCACCACATTAGAAAATAAGCCAAATAAATAAATAAAAATAAAGGGAACCTTCGGACTTGATTGCACATCAGGCTAAAAATCTACTAGTTTCAGGCAATTTTCCCTTGTGGAAGCCCGGCATGGACTACGGTGGGTAATAGAAGAGGACGAGCGTATGCATGTGGAAAAGAAAGTGAAGGGAAGTTTCAAATGGGTAAGGGAAGAGATGTCAATTGAAGATTTGAACTGTTTCAGGAAAATGAACTTAAACTGTCATCGGATGAGAGATTTTAATTTTAATTTCAAAATGGATGAGAGGTTTAAGGGATTGCATAGCAGTTATGTTGATCACGTGAATTTTCAATGCTTTCTTTGACATACAATTAAAATTCATCATTATTAGGGGCATGAGTTGAAATGAAATTCTTACGTAGAAGTTGCAGTTGACTCTGTTTTTGAGTTTGCTGTTTACATAATAGAGATTACTACAATGGTTAAGATTTGAGATGTGGGGAGGGCAGGGGCTCAGTCTCTTGAGAGTCATCAGTCTCTTAATTGGTTAGTTCCGTAATAATTTTCCAACAGTTGCTTGGAAAGGCCTTTGTATGGTAGGTGATTTTAGTTGAATTAGTCTAGTCTGCTAACGATAAATTCAATCGATCAGTCAATGGGGAAATAGAACTGGAGCCTCCAATTCTGAATTTCGCTTGAGCTCTTTCCACACAATTGGACTTGCCAGTGTTTACCCCCTAACAGTGGCCAATTCTTTACATCCACTTCAAACTGCAGAACTGTTAGAGATCTCCAGTTTGGCTTGTCAAATATAGCAACCCATGCAAATTATTGTCAATTGAATTAGATTTGCTTGTATTCACTCTCTTGCTTCTGGAGGCTCTTTTACACTGTATTTTGACTGCGACATCACTGCATCTTTCATTCTAATTTATTTTTTCCTTTTTTGGGGTTTCCTATTAATTTTTTTTCTTCCTCAGATTACTATTTCTCTTTCTACCGGGGAAGGCCAAAAGTTGTATTAAATGCTGGAAAGGGATTATGTGCATCACATGGGGCCTCTTGGATCTGACACGAGTGTTTTCCTCTCCCTTCCTTTGTTTGACAAGCTAATTACCTCGATCAATGGTGCCTATCTCTTGATTCTAACAGTAGTAATCTTTGGCGTGGTGTGGCCTTGCTGTGTGTTGAGGAAGCAGTGAAGAAAGAGCGAGTTCAGGTATCAAGGGCTCGAAATGGGGTCAGGAGAAGGGACCAATAATGAAACTGAAGAAGGTTGGGATCAAGGATGGGACAATGATTGGGATGAGGAAGATGCTGTGAAATCTCCAGGTCAACCTCACGTAGGAAATATATCTGCAAATGGCCTCAGTTCTAGGCCTGCAAATAGGGATGGTTGGCAATGTGACTGGGACGACTAGGAATCGACAACAAGAAGGGTGTTTGAAAGAGTTATACTACTACATTGGAAGAAGGAAAGGAAAACCAGGAGACATGACGACAATATCAAAAACAGGTACTTGATTCAATTTCATAACACCTATACGCTTATCTTGTGAAAAGTAGCTTCAGTTTGGCTTTCCACAGTTAAAGGTTTAGAATTAGGTTTATTGAAATTTTTGAGTTAAGGAGGTGAATTGTGTTGCCCTCTAATCCTGTTTGACTTGGATAGCCTGTACAGTTAGCTTTACATCAAAGGAGTTTTTTGAAACATTGAACAATTCCCTTCTATTTTCTTCTGATGTCAATTTGTTGCTTATATAAGTACGTGATTTTGGGTTGGGCACAGAAAAATATCTCTGTAGCAACATTTCTTTTTCACATGAAAAGTCAATGGTTTGCATTTTTCTGTTTTCATGTTTCTCTTGCTAACTGGTGTTATCAGGCATTGATTTCTTATCACGTGCTCTTTGAGTCAAGTTTTCGGATACAGTTATTGGAGGAGTGGAGATTGCACGTCGCAAGATTTTGGCATCCAATACGAGTAATTATCTACTTTTCAAGGTTAAATCCTCTCATAGATGTCTACGAATAGTGACATGTAAACTTGAACCAAGGATCCTCTCTTGAAGGCTTCATATCGTATCAGATTATGATTCCATTCCAGTTATCTTTACCTTTACCTCACGCTTTTCGGTTCTGAGTGTTTAATCTTTATAGTAAGTTGCTGTTAACGACCCAACCTAATAATTTTGCTTTGCAGAGAGATTAGAATCGGAAAGTGACACGTTAGTTTCGTTATTTGTTTGAGCTGTCAAATTGCCGCAGAGATAAGAAGGGAACTCCTATCAATAATGTCGCAAGGCTGGAGCTAATATAAGTGGGTCTTGTGTTTAGAACAGGCAACTTGGGCAAGTTCTTGTCTGGGTTCTGATCGTGAACTTGCCTTTTAGTCCATGGAGGTAAGCTTGATCCCCATTTGTCTCTAGTCTTGTCATGGTTTCGAAATTACTCTAGTTTAGAAAACTATGTAAGCTTGATCTGGCACTCTAGGTTGGGTCGTCTTTCTCATATAATATATACATGCAGAAGCTCCTTCTCTTGAGTATGCTTCTTTCTAGGTCAGCTGTACCGACTTGTTGATTAAGTTAGGTGAACACACAGAATGGTCCGACAAACCGACGGTGAAGGTGGCTGTGACTGTCGACGCTCCCTCTGTTGTGGAATTAGTCCTGGAGCGACTGATGGAGTCATGACTTGAGAAGGCGCCAGGTGAAGTTCAGGTTTGTTCAGAGGTCATGGTGCGAGAATTAGCTCAGACTAGGGAATGAAATTGTTGGCTGCCAATGGATTTAGAAGTTCCTAGGTCCGTGCCTGTTGCCACAACTCGATCATCTGATATGGTTTTATTGTATCATGTTGAAGTGACTACACGCTTCTTGCAATAAGGAAGTCCTATTTCCGAGTCTGAATTAAGTTTATAATTAGACCCGTCTCTTGAAGTGAAACTTTCCCTTATCGGCTTTCTTACATGGTTGGCAAATTTGTCCAGGATTGTCTCGAGTGTAGGCCTGCATGGGAAGCCACTCGGATCTTAGCTTATTCATCTCATGAGAAAAGAAAAAGGGAAACTTGGAAGATAGATTGAACCCATTTTTCTCCACTTTGCCACTCAGCCCCTTCACTAAAATATGTCCCGACGGACAGAATTTAAGACCGACAAATAGCAAATCTTACACAAAAGTAGTGAAATTTGAGACTCTATTCACATCTTCAATAATTCATTTTAGAGGGAAACACATTGCCATTTTAAATTTCAGCAGTTAATGAGCGTTTTCTTTCTTTTCCGTTCATTTTTTTTTTTTATTTTCCCTTCCTCCTTCTTCCCCGTCCAGACAGCTCCATGAACAAAACCCCGTTGCCGACCGTTGCCACTTCAGGCATTGCCACACAGGGAGCAATTTTTTTCCGTTCTCAAGGAAGAGAGCGGAGAAAAAGACTTGGAGATTAGGGATGGCAGTTGAAAATAGGTAATTTGGAAAAATGATTCTAACTTTGCATGTTCTTATTATTTAAAACAATGAGTTAATAAAAATGCTTTCATCATTAACAACAATCTAAGCCAAGAAGATTTTAACGATAATGAATATATTTTTAGTTAGCTCATTCTCCTGAACATATAAAAATGATCAAATTATTGATTTTTCTGAAATAAATATAGCAAATGTGCAATTTTTTTTTTTTAACGTGTAAGGGTGCCTTTAGGTGTTCAGCCTCTCGCAAAAAAATGTTTAAACACTTCTTTTTTTGGGCATTTGGTCCTTCAATTGATAAGAAATTTATGGGAATAATTTCATAATTGAAATAGTAAAATGTCATTTATTTACAAAATTTACTATGCTTTAAAAATCTTCTTCCACGACTTGTATAAACTCTATATATTGATTGGACCGATTTGCGCTTATAGCTCATTCACAAGCTCCATAGAGGATTCTTGATATGTTTTAACACAGTAATATCCTCTACCAAATTGGCTAAATAATTAAAGAAGTTTAGGTTACCTTTTTTGCTTCTACCATTTCATAGCAACATGATTCACTTACATATAATCATCGTAAGTTTTTATTCTTTAGAACTTTATACTTTTCTGATTTTAAATTATGCATACGTTATTCAAAATGAATTATAAACTTTAAAGTAACATATATATTATTAGCTTTTAAGTACATCTTTTTATTAGGTACAGTTTATTCCTTAATTAAATAAGAAATACATTAACTTTTAACAATCTTTTCAGTGACAGTATCTATTTATTGTATTTTCCATTTTAACAGTTTTTGAATCTATATTAGCAAGCTTTTTCCCTTAAGCATGTGATTATTAAGTTTGTTATTAATTATTCTCTTTATCAAATAAGCTACACATCAAATTATGAATAGCACTGAGATACCTATTTTCCTTTTTATAATAATTTTTTTATCATAATAGTTAAACTTAACAGAAATTTAATAATGTTTTATGAAATCTATTCTTTCAATAAAGTAAGCTCTATGCAAATTATAGTCGTCTACTTATGAATTAGATACATTATTAATGTTTCTAGTTTTCATCTTACTTTCATTATAAATCAAATAGATCCCTTGAGTTTATTATTATATATTTTTTTCAATATATGTTACATAATTGGTCAAAAAAATTAAGTTGCATAATTTAGAAGTATTTTTGAAGATATTTTCTCTTTACTTGTTAATACTCGATGAGAAATACTAGCTTGGGGATGATAAATAAGCTAAAACTTGTTGTATGTGTACCCTGTCAACGACATATATGAAGTCAAGTGTGATGTGCTAAGGACAAACATATATATTCTATCAATTTTGAATTTAATTTCGATTTTAAATACATAATTTTGTGGTACATTTATCATTTCTGGTAGTTTACCTTACCATGGTGAATTGAGCAACATTCTTGCTCGCTTGTAAAAGAAGCTTTAACATTGCACCCTTAACATTAATTATTAACTGGTTTGTCCAATAAAAATCAATGGATCTAGTTGTTGATAAAAGCAAGACATTGAGAATGGGAAGGAGAGCGAAGCTAGGGTTTTGGCGAGCACTGAAAGAAACCGATAATGATGGAAATTGATTCAGTTATTATTAATTAGAAGGGTTGTGTTTTACTATTGTACCATCTTCCTCCTGATTTCTGTTATCGACACCGTTTTTTTCTTCCTTTTGATGTTTCGATACAATCTTCATCCATTCAGTTGAGCATTATCCATTGCATTCTCACTGGCCATCAATTATTTTCTTAGCACTGAGATTACATGTAAACATAAACCACAGATTTAAATTACTTGGGTCGCCCCTATGGCCACCATTCTCACGTACCTCTGAATGGGGGGTTTGTAGGTTTCTCAGGTAAGCCCAACAGGGACCCGCCCCAGCTCCTCAGGAAAAAAAAAATCACAGATATAAAATTGCATGTAGCGCTAATTTTTGTATTAATTATTTTATAGCCTATGGAAATATAGCTTCCATCACAAAATACAACCAAATCTACATTTTATATGTAAATATACAGGAAAAATATATTGATTGAATATCGTCCTAAATCGTCAATTCACTACTGAAGGCTTGCGATTCAGAAGTCAAATCATCCAGACCATTGCCCAGGGGGTCATCATTCATGCCCCATTCAGATTTATAAAAACAACCAAAATGAGCCATCATCAGCCACACAAAGGCAAGAAGCTCTCCACCTTTGCTCAACACTTGCATATGTACCTCTTCCCTAATATGAATTGCTGCATATGATAACATCTCAACCCACACTCTGCTCATCACCTCCCACTTCCTTTCCTCGAGCTTGTCCATCTTTTTGGCCAAAGTGATCCCCTCTCTGAGCGGGCATGTCCGGGGAGGGGATGTCGAGTCGACATTAACCTTATACAATGTCTTGCATAAACTTTCCACATCCTTGGTCGCACCATTGATGTACTTTTGTAGGTCTAGCACCGTCACTGCTGATGTGATTTGGGCAATGCCAGCCACAGAGGACACTAAATTAGGTTGATTAAGTAAAAGATACAACATGTAGTTGGAGAGGATCTTGCTAAATTCTCTCTCATCATTTTTGGTTGTGGGGCTTTCTATATTGTACCAAATTTCAGTAGCCAAATGCCAAATTATAACGCTGGTGTCATAATTAAATTGGGTGACATAATCTTTTAGATTGCAACAATCACTCTCCTCCAGTCTACTCTCGAGAAGCATATTACCTCTAGCCTCAAATATCTTTCTCATATCAGTCAAATCATTCACGTTCTCAGATTTACTTTTCACCTCTATAAAGATAAAGATCCATAGTCCCCTAATGAATGAATTTGTGGACAAGTACTTCGTATTTGCAATCATTGGTATCATCCCATAGATACGGAACCACAAACCACAGCCTCTAGCAATTGCCTCACCTTCTAGATGGAACCAAGAGATGATCTTCTCAGCCATAAGGAATGGAAAACCACAGATACTAGAAAAAGCGATGATGCCACAGTGCCTATTGCACTTATAAATTTTTCTTGGACTCTCCTTCAAGGACTCAGATAAAAGGTTGCAAGCGGAGATGGATTCTGACCACCTTCGAAATATTAATGGTGTATCTAAGCCCTCATTAGTAGAAAGAAAAACCTCCAAAGTGGCCTTAGGCTCTGCTTCACATTTTGCAAATTGGGGCTTCCTCAGGTTGTCCGTGGTAGATACCAAATTGTCGAGAACTTGATCTAGTTTAGAAAATCCTATGTTGTACCACTTGATTTCCGCAATAGTCCAATTGGAGAAAACAAGCATGGACAGAGCTATTACATCAAGAGCAATCCCTCCGAAAAGAAGGGAATAAGTAATTTCCACATCGAGTTTAGGAAGCTGATGCTTCTTTAAGCGATTGAACAATATGAAAGCCATCATGATGTTAGTGGAGGCTATGAAGCGGAAAATGTAGCTCCTTTTGGAACGTATTGCTAAAACTTTTGTGTGAAGCACCTCATACATGAAATCTAGTTCTGCCGATATCAACCTCAAGGCATCTGTCGCAGAAACTTTGTGAAAATATTCACGGCTCTTTTGGCGTTCTCGACGGCTAAAGATGAAATCAACAAGGAAGATCATGAAGATTTGAAAGAAGTAGTAAGCATGTTTCACTACAATGCTCTCGGCAAGATTTACTTCTTCATTAGGATATCCATCTCCTAAATCATTGAGTTCTCGAAGCAACTCTTTATGTGCGTTAATAGAAGACTTGTCTTGGAAATTTGCAATGAGTGTACGGAGGCTCCATCCCCTGAACCTTGGGAGGCTTGAGAGACAAAGCGCTAGTAACCTCTCGGTATTTTTTATGACTCCAGCAAGAAACACCAACATTGTCGGAATCACCATCAACTTGTTGCTAGGAAATATTTGCACAAAAACATAAATGGCAGCACTGACTTGGAAGATGAGACTGAGCAGGTGTCGTCGCCAAAGCGAACTGTCTTCTAAAGAGAAGGCGGTGATGTTGTCCGGACCTCCAAGATGTAACAAGAGAAATGAGGCCCAAAATGCTTGAAGTGCTCCATCTACTTCAGTTGTATGAGTGCACAAATTGCTTTGGTTGTGAGAGATGAGCCCAATCGCGAATGCAGCTACCCAATCAGCCATCAAATAGGCCAACCACAAGAGGAAAATGATGCAGCGGTTCACTGTTTTCTTTCTGAGGGGTGCAAATAGAATGAGAAAGACTTGAAGCAAGAGGCTCAAAATGACGAAGCCTCGGATGCTCCATTTGATCCACAGATCCAAAATGAAGCTAAATGCCATATTTTTGTTTAGGTTGAATTGTATCAATCCTCTCTAATATAACTACGAGTACAACATTTATAGGACCATGATGACAAATACATTGAGATGATCCCTTGCTTGTCTGTCAAAAATAAGTATATATTCAAAAACCCAATGACGAAAAAGAATCATAAACCAACCATTTAGCTTATAAACACAAGCAATTTATCTCATGTATTAAATAGCAGAATAAAAGAATCTCTTGCATGAATGATGATGCTTGTTGCTTTATGTTGGTTTGATGTTTTATCGTCAAAACAATCCTATCAATTTTATTTGCACATCCGCTTGTAATTATTTGGGTTTCAAATTATGAAACTTCAGTATTCATGATTAGTTTATTAAATTCTTTAGTGATACCACATTTAAGAAGACATTGATTTTATTGATCACTAAGATACCATCTAACAAGTCATATATGTGTGCTTGTATAAGATGAGTAGGATATCCTCTATAGTAGGAAAATTAAATCCTCTTAAACTAACTTAAAATTGAGAACTTATACGGCCGAAGTTATAATTATGTGTGGGTTACGTTTCTTCAAGATGCCAAGTTCACGTGAAGATATGTCAAAAGTAAAGTTCCAGCATCAACAAAGGGAAAGGACAATAAAAGCTAGAACTGTTAAAACAGTATTTCTCTCAGCCTCCATAAGTTTTCATGAAAAGCAACTAGTAACGAAAAGAAGGAATAAATTCAGCGTTGTTTTCATGAAAATAAACTAGTAATGAAAAGAAGGAATAAATTCTTAGTCTAAGCACAGAAGACGCATGGAAGCAAGGGAGAATTTCCAAAAAAAGTTTAAACCTGTTATAATTATGCCAATTCAATCCTAAATTATTATTTTTACCAATTTATTTCTAAATCTTTTGTAATTGTGTCAATTTTGTCCATTTGACCAAATTTAGCAGGCCGAGATGATGTGGCTATTTTCTAATAATATTTTATTTTTTCAATTTTATTCTCTCTCTCTCTCTCTCTCTCTCTCTCTCTCTCTTTAAATTTAGCCGGATGGATTGAATTTGCATAATTACAAAATGTTTAGGATTAAATTGGTACAAAAACAATTTAGAACTAAATTGATATAATTATAATAGGTTTAAGACTTTTTTTGTGATTTCCGCAAAACAACTCTCGGAAGAAAGCCTGGACGACAGACAGAACGTGCTGCGGTTGGGGGTTAGCATGCCCAAAACTCCTACTTGAACAATCCGAGAGTATAAAGCTCTAGTCCACGTCACGTCGCGCTGACACTCAATTTTTGAGCAATGACTACTGGTTTTAAGGAAAATTCATTTCCAGATAACATCCAAGAGACGAGCAATTCATATCCGATCATAAAGCTGCTAAATACAGGAAAGATCGGAGAGAGAGAGAGGGCCATGCAGAAACAAAGGTATAAGAGAAAATAACACTAGAGTGAGTGAAGTATTTTAATCGTAATATTTGAACTTAAGTGAAAATTGTTCATTCAATTAAGTAATCTCTATTGCAAATTATAAATGATCTATGTAAATATTATAGGATCTTCAAGAGAGAGGGAGAAAAAATCAGTAATTACATCTTTACTCAACTGACTTTTTTTTTTTAATCACGGAATATTAAATATATCCATAATATTTAATAATATCTCTAATGATATTCTCCAACAATAAAATCTCTAATCTCCATAAATATACTTCATCACTCCCCCTCATGAGCATGCGGCTTGCATATGATTGGTGCAACTTTCTTCGAGAGTCTGTAATCAAAGCTGTGTAAACTAAACCTTACAACAAACAAACTAGATTTGACAAGCACTAAAGCAACACATGCTTAGAAAGTTGACATATCTTTTTCATACAACCTTGATAGAATTGTGTGGAAACCCAACTTGAATTGCGGCCAACTAAACCGCATCACCCCATACTGCTCATCTTTGGCTACCAGATGAAGGTGCGCTTGACTCCGGTGCTCATAGCTACATGGATACCTGATGACACCACCCCATGACACTTATCTTTGGTTGTTCAATGAAGGTGTGATTGACTCCGGTATTCACAACTACTTGGATATTTGATGACGATTTCGCTCGTTGATGTTGGTCTATTAGAAGAGAGTACCACAACAAATAACATCCATAGTAGCATTGTTGAGTGTCGACAATTTCGGGGAGTTATTGAAGATGAGATGACTAAAGAAGACATAAAGAATGAAAAAGGTAAGGTCTGATTTAATTCCTTTTCTCTCGTGGCTCTGATATCATGTAAATATTATAAAATCCTAGAGAGAGAGAGTGCAAATAAATAAAGACTACAACTTTACTCAATTGGTTTTTTTTTTTTAATCACGAAATATCAAATAATAATCCCTAATATCTAATAATATTTATAACGATATAATGTAACCATGAAATCTCTAATCTCCATAAATATGCTTCATCAATTTACTTATTATTGTACATACAATTGGATGTCATCAATCTTTAATTTTAATTGTAAATTAAACAGATGTTCTTGACTTCATTAACATAATTTGTTTTCAATATAAGATAAAGTGTTTGAAACAAAAGTTAGATGATTCGGGAATACTTTTAAAGATGTTTTCTTGTGCTCATTTAAACTCCACTAGAGATAATAGTTTGTGGATGATAAATAAGCTAAAGCTTATTGTTGAATCTGTACACGCCATGGCATTTGTGAGGTCACTTGGGACCCGGCAAGGACAAACAAATGTATTCTCTAAATTTCGACTATAAATTTCATCATTAACTACCTAACTTTGTGGTAAATCGATCTTTTTTGGTATTTTTGACTTGATCACCATGATAAATTGAGCAATTTCTTGAGGGTCGTAAATCGTGTAACTCCTAAATAGAAGAAGCTTGAACATCGCACCCTTAAGAATAACTAATTAACTGCCTTTCCAATAGAACTCAATGAATCTGGTTGTCGATAAAACCAAGATACTTGGAAAGTAGAGGGAAGCTAGCCTTTTGGCAAACCTGAAAGAAATCTATAATGATGGAAATTGATTATGTTGCAATCAATGTGAAGAGTTGTGATTTTTTTTTTTTTTTTTTTTTGGTTTTTTTTTTTTTTAAATTGCTTACTTTGCTTGGATCTCTTAACACAATCTTCTTCCATCATGTGATTTCCACCGTATTCTCACAGCCATCCCTTATTTTATTAGCATAAGGATTACATGAAAGCATAAATTACAGATTAAAACTGCATATTGTACCAAAGCGTGTATTAATTATTCTAAAGTTAACTATACAAGTTGTTTTCTTTTTAAGGAGTGCAAATAGAATAAGAAAGAGCTAAAGCATGAGATTCAATATGACGAAGTCTAGGATGTTACATTTGTTCCCCAAATCCAAAATAGAGCTGAATGCCATGTTTTTTTATTAGTTTAGATTTTATCAATCATCTCTAATATAATTTCTGGTACAACAAAATGTATAGGATGAATAATGGGACTGAGATTATTCCTTGCTTAATTTTAGAGAACAATATCTATTCCAAAACCCATCCGGAAAAAAAGAGCTAAGAACCAACTATTTTATATAAATGTGTGTATTCGCGCGTGCGTTGAGATTGTTCCTTGCTTGATTTTTAGAAAATAGTATCTATTCCAAAACCTAACTAGGAAAAAGAATCGTAAACCAACTACTATATATGCGCACATGTGATAAGGTTGTTCCTTGCTTGATTTTTAGAAAAGAGTATCTATTTCAAAGCCCAATCGGAAAAAAGAATCATGAACCAATTGTTGTCATGTATGTGTGTGTGTTGAGATTGTTCCTTGCTTGACTTTTAGAAAATAGTATCTATTCCTAAATTCAACTGGGAAAAAGAATCATGAATCAACTGTTATATATGTGTGTGTGTGTGATGAGATTGTTCCTTGCTTGACTTTTAGAAAATACTATCTATAACCAACTATGATATATGTATGTGTGTTGAGATTGTTCCTTTTTTTATTTTTAGAATATAGTATCTATTCCAAAACCCTACTAGGAGAAAGAATCATGAACCAATTGTTATACATGTGTGTGCATGTGACAAGATTATTCCTTACTTGATTATTGGAGAATAGTATCTATTCCAAAACCCAACTGGGAAAAAGAATCGTGAGCCAACTATTATATATGTATGTTTTGAGATTGTTGTTTGCTTGATTTTTAGAAAGTAGTATTTATTCTAAAACCTAACTAGGAAAAAGAATCGTTAACCTACTATTCGACGAATGAATACAAGTAAGGCATCTTGTTTATTAAATGGCAAAAGAAAAATATCTTATATATGAATGATGTTTATTGCTTTGTGTTGAGTTGATGTTTTATTGTAAAATTGATCATATCTCAATTCAACTTGCACATTCACCTGTAACTACTGAGTTTCAAGTTAGGAAACTTCAATATTCATGATTAGTTTATTTAAGTGTTTAGAGATTCCACATCTAAAAAGACACAAGATATTATTATTCAGTGAGATACTATTTAACAAGTCATGTATGTGCGCTTGGACAGGATGAGTAGTTATCCTCCATTAGGAAAATAAGATCCTCTAAAACCACCTGAAAATGAGGGTTACATTCAAGGGAGGTCACCGCGCGAGTTGTCTTTCCTCACCCTTTAGCGTGTCAAAAGCTTAACAAATAAGGTGGCTCAAATTAATAATATTACACAAGTTACTCTCTTCAACATATCTAGTGATTATACATCAATCTAAGAAAAATCAACCTAGTCGAAGAACTCAATAAAGTTGCAATATACCAGATAAACATTCAAATCAAGAATTTAACAAAATCACATAGCACCCAACGAATTGATTGAATAGATAGTTACACGCTTTGTTAAGATAGGACAGAGTTATATCTAGTAATGATTGTACTTTCACAATTTAAATAATTTGAATGCGTATCTATATCACAATAAATAAATAAATTCAAGATCCTGCTGTAAACCATGTGCATTTTGACAGAAGTCGTTCAAAAGTGGCCCGTGTTTTCGTTGCTGGAGCAAGACTGGTAGCTGCCCATGCTTGCGTAGCTGTGAGTCCTAGGTCAACCGATCTCGTCTTCGGCTGTAAAAGAACAAGAAGAGAAGTAAAGAACCTCATCTTCAAGAAGATATGTCAAAAGTAAAGTTCAAGCATCTATCTAGAAAGCGAAAGTATAGTAAAGCTAAAGCCGTTGCGATAATACTTCTCCCAGCCTCAAGAAATTTTCGTTAGTGAATGGAACAATGGACTCAAACAACAGAATTACGTCGTAATCCCAAGATTTATTATAAGCGACTATTAATGTAAAGAAGGAATGCATTCTTATTATAAATGCAGAACATGCATGGAAGCAAAACAACTGTCAAAAGAAGGCGAAGAACAAATCGAACCGCTGACCAGAAAATACTGTGGTTAGGGGTAGCATGTGCAAAAATCCTACTTGGGCAAGCCAAGAATATAAAGATCTAGTTACTGTTTTATCAAACATTCATTTTTGAGCAATGATGACTGCCCTTAGAGAAAATTCATCTCCAGATATCGTCCAAGAGACATGAGCATTTGTATCAAAAGATAATCCCAAAGCTGGTTAAAACAGGAAGGATAACAGAGAAGCCCATACAGAAAGATAGGCATATAGAGAACATAATCCTAGAATGAGGTGAAAAGTGCCAAAAAAGTCCTAAATATTTTGTCTTTGTGCTGATTTAGTCCTAAACCTTTTTTTGGTATCGATTTAGTCCGAAACCTTTTTGCGTTGTGCCAATTCAGTCATTTCCAGTCAATTTTGGCCGGATTTTGCTGACTGAAGGCCGGCCAGCTAACGTGGCCTAATCGGCGCTGACATTGACAACTTTTAATAATATTTAATTTTTTTTTGAATTTTTTCTTTAATTTTTCTTTTTTCTTTTTCTTTATTTCTTTTTCGTTTTTTTTTTTCTCCTCTTCTTCCTCCAGCCAGTCGCCAGACCTCGGTGACTGGCTAAAGGCGACAGCTAGCAAGGTCGAGGTCGACCTCACTGGCCACCTCGCCAGTGGCCACGAGGGCGGCCTTGCGGCCGGGCGCGAGGCTTGCCCTTGCCGGATCTGTAAGGGTCGAGCCTTGCCCATGGCCAGCAAGGCTCGACCTTGCCGGATCCGACAAGGGCGAGCCTCGCTCGCCCGACGCGAGGCCGCCCTCGAGGCTTGGGCGGCGAGGCTCGCCCTTGTCGAATCTGGTGAGGGCGAACCCTGCCAGCTTGGCGCGAGGCCAACTGAACCCCCCATGCATCACCGTAGTGAACTCCTTCATCACATTCCCCATCGTCACCTCAGTCTACTTCACTGCCGCCACCACTGTCTCCCAACAGTGACATGCCTCCTTGCGCGAAGCTGGGGGGGCTCGCCCTTGCCAGCCATGGGTGAGCCTCGCCGCCCAGAGTGAGGCTGCCCTAGCAGCCACTAGCGAGGTGGCCGACGAGGTCGAGGTCGACCTCGCCGGCCGTCACCTCTGGCCGGTCGCCGAGATCTAGCGACTGGCTAGAGGAAGAAGAGGAGAAGAAAAGAAGAAAAATATAAAAATAAAAGAAAAAATTCAAAAATATTAAAGTATTATTGAAAATTGTCTACGTCAACACCAATCAAGCCACATCAGCCAAATCTCTTATGACATCTTCTATGAACTTTTTAGGAGAATCCAAATATTCAACGCAATCTCTCTTCACGAACTCTACCAAATCTCTTTCTCCGGCCTTCTCTAGATTTCTTATGAGAATCATCAGGGTAAATTCATTTGGGGTACGGCCAGCCACTTTCATCTTCTCATAAGTCTGCGTTACCGTTTCAATCATGTCCGCTCTTAGATATGCTCCAATCATCTCGGCATAAGCCCCCGTGTCAGGTTCATTCCCTTATTTCAGAAGTCCAGTGAAAACAACTTCGGCAAGAGCAACCATTTTGTTCTTTCCCAATAGATGGATCATGTCGCAACGCAATGCAAGATCAGTTTCACACCATTCCTCCTTGCACGTGTACTCGAAGACCCATAGCTGGAATCCTTTTAGATAGAGTGAGAACAGTAAAAAGGAAATATTGAAATAGTGCATCCAGAATTCACACCACCCGTATGTACACGGTGAGTATATTACTTTATTTCTCTTTTTCCTCAAAATACTAATGAGAATATTAGTTTGAATATGCCCAATGCTGTTTCCGTTGATGAAACATGCAAAACCTGCATTGCTGTCCAATTTTATTGGTTATTATCTTTTAATTTAAAATTAATCTCCACGGCAATTCTTCTTTCTTTGCCAATGCCTAATGTAGAAGATTAAAAAGAGTACCCAGACTCAGAAAATCCTAAACATGGTTATAATCTATAGGGTCATAAAATGCCTACAAGAATCATTTTTGCAAGGTAAGCCAGTCCCATCAGTCAACACTACAACCAATCTCATCAGTCAACGCTCAACACGCTTTCTACAAATCACCCGCTACTCACTAGCTCGATGTAACGGTTGAATCACGGATAACTAGACCCATTAAACGGGTGTGTCGGGTCAAGTTTGGATCGGGTCATAAATGGTCCGACCCAAATCGACCTATTTAACCCATTTATAACCTGTTTATTGCAATACAAAAATTTTGACCCATATCCAATCCGACCCATACCCGATCTATACTCGACCTATTTAACTAAACTTAATTTATTATATATATATTTTAAAAAAATAGTATTGCTAAAATAATTTTATACAACACAAATTTAATAAAAAAAAAATTTATAATTTTTAAAATAATTATTTTAAAAAATCAATTTTAATTATTTTTATTTTTTTAAAATAATTTTAAAATAATTTTTATTTTTAAATATAACTTTTCTTTTTCTTCTTCTTCTTCTTTGGCTGGCCGTCGGCCACGATGACAACCGGCGGCCGGCCACGGGCGGCTCGAGCTCGCCCGACGCCGGTGAGCTTGAATCTCGCTAGATCGGCGAGGCTCGAGCCTCGCCGAATGTCGACGAGGCCTCTGCCTCACTAGATCTGGCGAGCTCGAGGCTTGCCGGCGTCGGGCAAGGCCTCCGCCTCGCCAGATCTGGTGAGCTCGAGGCTCGTCGGCATCGGGCGAGGCTCAAGCTTGCCGGCATCGGGCGAGCTCGACCTTGCCAGATCTGGCGAGCCTCGAGCTCGCCGGGCGTCGGCGGCCTCGCTAGATCCGCGAGCTTGAGCTCGCTCGACGCCGGCGAGCTCGAGGCTCGCTTGGCCGATCGCTGGCCATCGCCGTGCCGGCGACCGGAGGAAGAAGAAAGAAAAAAACAAAGAAAAAATAAAAGAATAATTTCGATTTTTTTTAAAATTGTAAAGTTAAAGAGAGAAGAGAGAGATTGTGAGGTTTTGAGTGAAAATAAATGGGTTCATTTTAATGGGTTGATAAATGGGTTCATTTTAATGAGTTGATAAATGAGTCTTAAATGGGTCAACTTTTTTACCCATTTAAGACTCATATATCTCGGTGTTGACCCATTAAAACCCATTATGAGTACTTTAGGAAATAGGCTTGACCCATTAACAAGCCATTTAAAAATAAATGGGTCAATGACCCATTTTGACACCTCTACGGATAACCAATGCGAAAAACGAGTTCACTTAAACTTCAGAGCAATGCTCAATTGCCAGATCACTTGCTCTGCTCATACCAGTTAGAGCATCCGCTACAATCGAATAATGCAACTCACACAGACACCAAAAACGGCCTTCTAAACTTCCAATTCCTATTTTTACATATTGTTCATACCACACGCCAAAGTTACAACGAGAGGATTCGAAAACCAACAAGAAAAGCAAAGAATATAAAGACCCAGAACCACAAACTCCAACAAGGGAAGACCCTGGGTGCGAAAAAGGCAATGCCTTGAGGGCCAAGTCACCCTCGTCCCGTCTCTTGAGCTCGGGGAAGGCGTTCAAGAGATCGGATTTCAAGAGCCAAGCGAGGATCGTGCCGAGGGCGTGGTTCAACCGAAGAGTGGATTTGGCCAGCTTGACGGACTGGAGAGCTCGTATGGCCTCCGTCGACAACACGTTTGACCTCCACAGTGACCTTCTCGTACTGTTGCTATGCCCGTAGGTGACGAGGCTCGTGGTGGGAGCTTGGTGGAGACGCGGCCGGACAGAGCGAAATGGAGACAGAGAAGCTTTTTCACTTCGGATTTTGGGTTCGGTAGGTCCTAGGTGGTGAATTGGTCGGTCAAATTATTGGATTAGGTCAGATTGGAAATCATTTAGTTCAAATTGATGAGTTTAATCTATTTTAATTTAATCATTTCATCGCTCTTTTCTAATATAATTTCAATTTCAACAATATATAAGGAAAGAAAGAAATCTTTCCCTTCCATGTGCATGATATAAGCCAAAGCTAAATGGGTTAATACCCTAAAAAATCCTAAACTGGTACGCCTATGACAAATTTACCCCAAACTATTTTTTTTTACCATCAAAAACCCCAAACTTATACATATGTGACAGATCTACTCTTCGTTAGCTTCTGTTCGATTTCTCCGTTAACCTTGCTGACGTGGTTGTTGACGTGGCAAGCCATGCGGAAATTCATAAGTTTAATACATTAAAAACTCCAAATTGGTATATTTATGACAAATTTACTCTAAATTAATTTTTTCGATTATAAAAAACCTAAATTGGTACACGTGCGGCACATTTACCCTCTTTCAATTTTTTCCAAATTTGACTGAGTTGTGATGTCCAAATCAATTTTATTTTCCGGATTACTCTAACATTGCCTCCATATCATTAATACTTGATTTTTTTTTCTTTTTTATTGGAATCATTATTAGAAAACTATTCAAATACTACCAAATATGCACTTCATTCTTGTGCCGAGAGGATGCTCATTAACTAAAAGATGGACAGATTGCTTGCGCACATATACAAAAGAAGTGCACATATCGCGGTTGCTTCGCTTGTTTTTGGTTTATGACAAACTTGGCTTTATGTTTATATGTCTCAGCCCCACATGGTTTACTGCTTGTCCGCAATCTGTTTGTATGCTAACATATTACTCTTGTTTTGCTGGTCATTCATGTTAGTCCATGTCCTTATTAGCGTTACGTAATCTTTCCTGCCTTGAATCATAAGTGTGTCAAAATTTTAACATGGAACTTGCATGTGAATGGTATGATTGACTCATACATCACATGCTCGTTGAAATGTTGGAACTAAAATCATTTATGTTTGTCATTAATTTCAGGTGTACTTTGAGTGTGATTCTTTTGTATATGTGCGCAAGCGATCTGTCCATCTTTTAGTTAATGGACATCCTCTCGGCACAAGAATGAAGTGCACATTTGGTAGTTTTTTAATAGCTTTCTAATAATGATTCCAATAAAAAAAAAAATCAAGTATTAATGATATGAAGGCAATGTTGGAGTAATCCGGAAAATAAAATTGATTGGACATTACAACTCGGTCAAATTTGGGAAAAATGAAAGAGAGTAAATGTGTCGCACGTGTACCAATTTAGATTTTTTATAATCGAAAAAATTAATTTAGAGTAAATTTGTCATAAATATACTAGCTTGGAGTAAATTTGTCATAAATATATCAGTTTATAATAAATTTGTCATAAATATACCAGTTTGGGGTTTTTAATAGTATTAAACTTATGAATTTCCACATGACTTGCCATGTCAGCAAGGTTAACGGCAAAATCAAACGAAAGCTAATAGAGGATAAATTTGTCACATATGTACCAATTTTGGGTTTTTGGTGGTCAAAAAAATAGTTTGGGGTAAATTTATCATAGGCATATCAGTTTGGGAGTTTTTTAGGGTATTAACCCAAGCTAAATTGGAGTTAGTGTAAGTAGGACACTCGCGCCAAAGCAAGCGGCGACTGATTTTCTCCAGACAGGAATCTCTCTTAATCTTTTTTTATTTCTCGATTGTTGATTCCCACGATATGAAGTTGTTCCATCTGTCATAAAATTAAATTTATAGGAAAAATATAACATTTGTAAATTAAGATTGTGTTGAAATAATTAGGAGATTCTCTATATCTCTCAATCGTGCATATACGTCAGCTGGTTTTCTCCTCAACCGAACGAATCGGTTCGTGTAGCCTGCCAGACCAGTTCTCTACTTTTCCGTCCAGTTCAGTCACTTTTTGACCGGTACTCTCGGTATTTCGAAATGCTGAGCGTTGTTTAGGCCTTACTTTCTCCAAGGCTGTCCTCGAATGTGTTGTTCTCTTCACCTTCTTTATCCATTCAACTGTTTAGTTTTTGTATTGATAATGTCTTGGGATATAGAGACAAATAATTTCTTAAAATTCTACCCAAAATGGTACTAGTACTCATCGTTTTTATCCAAGAATTTCATAACGAAACGGTCGAGCAAAGGGTAAACATACGCAGGTCTTGGGGCGATTAATATGAAACTATCTTTGAGTAATTTAGCATTTCTCTTTCAGAAATGAATTGTATTTACATTTTCATTTAAATGTGAGGAGCATTCTATACGTGGGAATTGCGCTAGAAATTATAGAGTAAGAAAAAGGCATTGGCAAATAGACATGTTTGTAATATTCAAAACACTAATGGGAATGACCTGATTATTATTTTAGGCTCGCAAGTAGCGCGTGATTGAATCACCTCTTAAATTAGGCAATATCATTCCTGATCTAAGAGCGAATCTACACCTTGATACTGCGGTGGTTGGAGACCCCCGCTTTATGATTGGGTGATTCAATCAAGATCGAAGAATGCTTTCGGCTTTCTTGCGTATGAATTGATTTATAATTAGCACACGATTCCACGAGATATAGCCAAAGTTCTTTATCAATTGGAGTGCCCGAACAAGCACACCAAACATACGACTGGATGGTTTGATGTTGCCATCGACGATTTGACAACGCGTTCCGTCATTTGACTACCTCTGGGGTCGATGGTGATACGTATAAATACTAAATAGAGAGACTTCACCTACTACTTTCGATCATGAAAGAGAACCTAACATGCATGATGATAATGATGATAACAATCAAGTTTGTGATGGATTGATCTTTAATTACACGTTTTATCCTTGAATTGTCAGAAGCTTAGTGTTTGTGGTTCACTGACTATGTATCAAGTCATCAGGTAAAAGTTTACAGTAAGTAAGCACAATTGCATGATCGTTGTGTTGGATATTAACAATTTTGAAATATTTGAAAGCAATATGGTTTATAGAAATTATGACAGTCATGAAAGCTATTACTCTATAACGGTTTTATAATTTTTCTTAATGGTTAACAATGGTTCTGTAGCGGTGAATGCAATCAGTTTTGTAACTATCATAACGGCTTTATAACAGTCATGTAACAGTGTTGTGAGGCCTTGTAACGTCTAATTTATTTTTTCATAAACTCTCCATTATTTTACAACGACTTTATAACAAGTATTGATTTATTGATTATAAATTGATTTATAATGGCTTCTTAATGGCTCTTTCTTTCATTTGAATAGAAAAACTTCAAACCACAATTCTTGACTATATACCAAATTAAAAGAGAATTTTACTTTCCTTCTCATTTTTAATTTGCTAGTTTATACACATAATATTGTTCTTATTCCTTCTATTATTTTGTGCAGAGTGAAAAAGAAGGTCATTGTATCTTAGGAGGATCAGCGCTAGAACCTATCGCATCAAGTTTTGTATTCGGAGAGGCGGAATTATCTTTAAGGACAATATTTGTACGCCTCAAACAATTTATATTTTTTTTTCATAATTTACAATAGATTTCCAATCATTCTTATGTTTCATATTCTTTAATATTTTTCCAACAAATTTTGTGTGTATTGTGGTTCTTACATTGAGGTTAAATTCAACTAAAGCATCAAGCACTTACAAACATGGGGTAATCACTTGAAACTTATGCTCAAATGCAGTCAAGTGCTTTGAGATATTTAATTTGGCATGTTAAGGATATTAGGAGTTTCTTTAGGATAATAATTCTATTCATTCTATGCATCTCTCAAGATTATGCGTATTCTCATCATCATCATCATCATCATCATCATCATTGATATATGTTACCTTATATAGTCATTTTGTAAGGCTTATAAATAGGCTAATATACTACTCATTATAATATAACCAAGTACATAGAAAATTTACCATTT
The DNA here is from genome assembly GCA_014182385.1 of Eucalyptus viminalis. NCBI lineage: Eukaryota > Viridiplantae > Streptophyta > Magnoliopsida > Myrtales > Myrtaceae > Eucalyptus > Eucalyptus viminalis. The sequence goes on from CM024526.1 coordinate 11,932,500, forward strand.
CACTTTTTCACTTTATTCTTAACTTAATATCATAGCCTCCTTTCCTAAGACAACCCATTTCACCGGGTACACTTCACATCCAATGCACCCCATGCACCCGTTGCATAATAAGTCTATCATCGCCACTCAACATTGTTCATCCAAGTGCCTCATTCCTGTCTAAGTAAGCTCCGCAATGATAATGTCACGACATCAGCAATGCATTGCCAAGTCAATCTTTCAATGCCATGAAGACGCGTCTTTGTACAATAACTTTCACTTAGCAAAATCTGGTTTATTCCGCTTGCTATAGTCATGCTAACCGTATTAGCCTAGCCACATTTGTTCAGTTACTATTCCGATAACATAGTTGACCGCAAAGGATGCATGCTTTTGGCCTTCAATTCTTGACATTTCACTTCTCATTTCGAAATACCAACACCAACACCAAACTCTTCACCGTTAAAGAGCAACTTACTGAAATCTCGTTGCCAACATAAGCTTGGAGTTGTCACATGCGTCACCATGCGCCTATTGAGTATGGTTCATATTTTCCATCGATAGAAAAGCACGGGGGTCCTAAGGCTAGGTATGGGATCAGCGCCCTCGGGCTGCCAAATGGCTTTTATAGTTTGGATTTGTATTTTATTAATAGTTTAGGCTTGGACCCATAAATAACTACCAAGTGGCCTAGGACTTTCTCAGTCCCTAGAGTTTTCTTGAGTCACTTATATATAATATCTTTTTCTTGTAATTGAGTGTGGTAACATAGAGATGGGAGGTGCCAATTATAGTAGAATCATCTACTGGATGTAATCCTATTTTAAGGATGAATCAAGATAAACCTTATGTCTCAATTTCTCTTTCTCGCCTCTCTCTATTTCATTGTGTTTGTGCACATAATCCTAACAACGTTGCTTCGCCTCAAATCTATTGAGTGCTGAATTCATGAAGAAACAAGTGTTTGTGTCACTGTGCCCCTTGATTTCAAACTCAGGTTGACTTAATCAGCATGTGTTTGAGAGGATGTTAAAGATAATTATGGGTTTCATAATTTTCTATATTAGAGATATTTGATCATTCTAACGATTCTATATATATCAAGATTGTGCATATATCTTCTTTTCATTGTATATATCTTGATTGATATATGTTACCTTAGATAATAATCTCATAAAACCTATAAATAAGCTAATGTATTCTTTATTATGATGTATCAAAATACATTAAAAAAAAAATCTCCAATTCACTTTCTCCTTTATTCTTAACTCGGCAAATTCAGCCCTATAAATGTTAGCAAATGAATCAATTAAGTTCTTTTGATAAGTATCGATCATTCTTATGCCTGACACTATCATGTAGGGTTTCAATTACATTTAACCGACCATGATAGTAAGAGGGATTGGGAATAAAAACGAACCATGCTCTTACCTAAGCATGCCTTTCTCAGCCTTTTGAGTAGGATCGAGTATAATATTTGTTAAATGTGTGATGCTCACTGCATTTTGATCTTTTTGTGGGTATAGAGCAAATACTTGATTTAAAGGGAAGCGTAAACCAGTTTATCACTATCATTCACCAAGATCGCCCAGGAACATTTCGAGTACATTTTGATAGTGGTGGATGCTTTCGGTTTTGGTGCTTCTCTTTCTCTGAGTTTTGGAAAGAAAGTTGATTCAATGCTGATTCGAAGTTGAAAAGGCATCAAAATATGACTATCCCAATATCAAAAGACAGAAGAAGTTGTTCTTCATGAATCAAGGAAATTAGGGTCCCACGACACATAACATGTCGAGAAAATATTAGGTAGGTCTATCTTGTCACGTTAAAGATAAGTCGCTCCATTCACTAATCACCACGTGTCCAGATAGGGCTCACTTTTCAGTCTCTTGTCTCCCTCTGCACCTTGCATTTCCCTTTTCCTTCCATTCTTTCTTTCAATCACCACCACCGTCAATAGCCATGCCAATGAAGCCCCCGCCACCAACCGCGGCATCCTCTCGCTAGCCTTGCCCGACTGTGAGTTGGATTTTATTTTTTTCTAGTGGAGTTAGGGAGGGGTCATCTAGAATTTCTTCCTATTGTGGTTTTGCTTGTTCTGGTTCTGAATTCGTGAGAAAAATTTGACTTTTTTTTTTTTTTCAGGGCTTCAGACAGTTCTGGATTTGAAAGGGAGAGTTGGATGGGTTTCTTTCTTCGTTGGATGTTGGTTTCCTCCCAGGTGCACCTCCAATGTGACGTAGTACGACGTCCCCATCACGCGCTGCGTCGTCACCTTACCCCCAGTGCCAAGGTAGATCATCGACCCCAAATTAGCGAGCTTCGGATTGTTGCACCAGTCGAGTAGAACGGTGGACGATTTGGAGGCCGTGGTAGTGCGCCTGTCTAACGAAATGGTAGGTCTCGAGCACAAAGAGGGGGCGATGGGCCATGAGGTCGAAGAGGGTGTGGCGGTAGTAGAGCTTGAGGACGAGGAAGAGGCAGTCCGAGAGGTCGAAGGCGTTGAAGATGCATGGTTGGGAGAGAGAATGCTGGGATAGAAGTCATGGGGCCTATTAGGGGTGAGCAGCGGTCTAGGGTCGACCCTGGACCAACCCTGGACTGGCCCAACCCTACCGGTCCTGGTCCGGTTCCCAAGGGGACTGGGTCGGTCCTTGGTCCTGAAATTCCAGGACCAACACTGTGCGGGTTGGTCCTCGGTCCTAAGAGTTTTAGGTCGGTCCAACCCTGGACCAACCATGTATATTATATTATATTATATTATATTAATTCTCTTATATATTCAAACCTAAGTAAAATGTCTGTTATATTATATTATATTGAAATGTTATATCAATAGTACTAATAGTAATTTCAATTTAAAACTTTTGTTGAATATTAATTAAGTGTCGTTTGTTTTGTTTTCAGGTGTTTAGAAGTTCAAGTGAATTAACAAGATGTGAAGTTATATATTCATGGTTTATATTAAGTATTTTGAACTTTTTATGATTTAATTGTATTTTACTAATGAATTTCAACTGCACTTTGCTTTTCAATTTGTGTCAAATGGTAGAAGTTTTTGAAGAGTAGAATAGTACTGCAGTTGCTACGGTCATTTGCTAGTTAAGTGGTGTGAAGCTCATTTTTTGGTTGAGTGGACTCTATATGATCAAATGCAGGAAAACGCTTTTGCATATGATGTTATGAATATTAAAGATAGATGATTACAAGAACCTTCCATCTTGTCCCATATCTCGATGAGCGGTTAGCTCGTACGAAATTTATATTATTGTATCATCTTAAATTTGCTAAATATGTATTTGTATTTATAGTTTAGTTGCACAATGTTGCATTATTGATGGATGTGTAATTTGAATTTGTAAGTTTGCTTTTTTAGGGAGTATAAAAAATAAGACGAAAAAAATTATATCGGTCCCGGGTTGACCTTGGAACCGGACCGAACCCATTGGGTCGGTCCGGTCCTTGGTCCCAGACTTAATAAGGTTGGTCCTCGGTCCTAAAAATTGAGGACCGACACTGTACGGGTTGGTTCTAGGGTTAGGGGGTGGCCCGGACCAACTTGGACCATGCTCACCCCTAGGGCCTATTGTGAGTGTCTTGGCCATGTTTAGTGCAAGGTGCAAAAGAGAAAGACGAGATTGACCAGGGTACCTCACCCGTGCGAGTGGCAATTATTGATTATTTTGACTTTAGGCTAATGTGACAAAATAGGTCTACTCAATATTTTCTTACATTAACCCTAGGTTTTGTCCGAGCTCTTTTGCAGGCTCTCAGCTCCTGAAAAGTGTGACTTAAGGCTGATGTGGCAAGACAAGCCTATCCACCTAAATTTCAACTAAATATTTAGGATTAGAATACATAGAAAATTAGGAACCAATTCGGTCTTAACCAAGAAGGATGTTCACATCACGTAGCCATTAATATTATTTGCATCAATCAGGTTTTTTATTTTCCCCTAATTTTACATTTTTGGATAAGTAAAAGATAATATTTTTTAGTAAAAAAAAAAAGGGAAAGAATCAGTGCAGGCTCGGGGTTGGGCTTTCGCCCCAGCCTACTTATCTTTCCTTTTCTCTGCGCAAGCCCAAGGCCCAGCTTACCCCAGCTTCCCCATCTCGCCCCCTTCCCCATCTCGCCTCGGCTCGACTCTCCCATCTCCTTCCTCCTCCTTTCTTTTACTTTAATTGCGTTCTTATGATGCGTGGATTGCTATTTCCTCAACCTGATTAGGAATTGAATCATAGGACTCATGGTTGGTATAAAATGCTGTATAAATGCTTTACTTGATGTTAAATGGGCATTAGTTGATTAACTAGGGATTTAATTTCTCTAGTTGCATAGGAGTAAAATATTTTTTCCAATATTTTACTTAGATTTCTAATTAACTTACCGCAAATCGATTAATGGCGATTCTAAATGAAATAAATTGCAAGTTAAAAACTCAAACTTAAGTCGCGAATTGATAGGCTTAAAAAAGCTCGGACTAAGCTTAAACTCAACGTCCCATGAAAGGCTCTAAGAGGTTGCAACAATATTTTCTCACATCAACCTTAGGTTTTGTATGAAGCTCTTCTATAGGCTCTCAAGTTTAGTTTTTGAAGCTCAGAGCTGCTTAGGGCGCGCATGACAAAATTTCTGTTTCAGAAATTGATTTCTTGCCAGAAATTGATTTTTCAATTTCTATTCCCCGGACAAGTTTCTGAACAAAAAAACATGTTTGATAACGATTCAAAATTTCTATTTCTGAAACATAAATCTGTTTGATAACAGAATAAAATTTCAATTTCTAGGAATAGAAATTGATTAGATAACAACATAAGAAATCATCAAATACAAAATAATAGTTGAAATAATACTAAAACAACATAGGAAATCCTCAAATACAAAATAATAGTTGAAATAATACTAATACATTACAAAAGTTGAAAATACAATTTCATGGAATTTCCTATTACATGTGCTTACATTTCCTATTACGTAATATTTTCTTTCGAAAAATAAACAACGTGGCAAAAAAGAAAAATCAATTGAAATTCAATTGTAGTGAATATGTCGTTATGTTTTTGCCAAAATTGATTTCTCATTAATCAAATAAGTGTAATGATAGCCGTGATTATAATAGTCTAATCTCCTAAAAGAAATCCTAACTTGAAGTCTAATTCCAATTTCTTTCCAAATTTTGTTAAAAAAATCCTCACCATGTTAAAAAATCGTCACCAATTTTTTTCAAAATTATCAACACTATGATTATTTAAAAATTTATTATCAAAATCTGTATTTCCATCAACATTCTTACAAGAACAACAGATTCCTTATTAGATCTCTTTTTACCCGTGTTTTGATAAGTGAGGACACTATATAAAAGAAAAATCGGATGAAACCCTAATGATTTGACACATTTTTACCGCCTCAATATGAAGTTTATGATTAAAAAAATAGTTAGCTAGATAGAGTCGTTGTCGGCATACTACGGAAGAGTAGGTGAAGAAAGACTCATTAAATATGAATATGGCAAGTTGACTATTACCATACGTGAAATCTCTTGCGTGCAACAAATGAAGCCTTGTTCATTCAATTCCCACCATCTAGCCCAATGGTTAAGATTTTCAATCAATATTGATTGAAATGATTATATTAAAAAATCATTAAAATATTTGGACTAAATTAACTAAATTGAAAAGTTGAGAAAAAAATTTCTATTTCTATTTCAGAAACGAGAAGCTAAAAATTCCAGTTTCGATTTCTTCGATTTCTCTATTTCTGGAATAGAAATCTGTTTTAAAATAGATAAATCAAATCAAGGCTACAAACGGTTTGCCCAAACCTGTTCTAAACGGAAAACGAGAAAATCGAGAAACATAAATTTTATCATGCGCGCCCTTAGTGTTTGGTTTTATTTTCTTCTTTTTTCGACTTTAATTGTCTTTTCTTCTCTTCTAATCTGTTTTGGGAGTTTGTGTATGTGAATAAACTTCTACAATTTTTCTAGAGTGACCATGGAGACCAGCTCAGCTATTGGTCTAGTCAATAGCCACCAAGGAGGATGTGCATGATGTGGCTCCATAACATCTCTAAGATTAAGCCACTCTCCTCTCTCGATTTAGATTTAGGTCTATATTTAGAAATTTTACTCTCCCAATCTAGATCTAGATATAGATCCGGCAGTTCATTATAGGTATTTGATCTGTGTTCTTTTGAACATATTGTTGTTGGTTTTGCACTATGATGATAATGAGGACGTTAAACTTAGATTCACTGGAAATCTCAACGTACGCTTATCACTTAATCTAGTGATAAGCCACCAAACGTTTACATTGGTAAATCTATTTTGAAGGATGAAAGTGTGCTTCTAGCTGTAAACTATACTTTGTTATTTGTATTATGGCATTTACTTTCTTCTGTAATGATTTGGAATTCGCTAGAGTTGAAAACCTTTTATGAACCTCTACATTATAATATTGAGAAATGAATGAAATCCTTTAAAAAAAAACAAAAAAAAACAAAAAAAACTTTAGATTTCGTCCTTACCATTTCGCTGGGGTTCTTCCCCATATGAATGAAGCCCAAAAGAGTAGGGATTTTTCACACTTCACAATTGATAGGAGTGTAAATCTTCCATCCATACAAAAAGAAAAGGGGCTTTGGTAATATAATTTTGACAGTAAACTATTCGATTTTTGAAAACTTTGATTTGCGCATGCCACAAAAATAGTTAGAGCACTTTACCAAAAAAAAAAAAAATAGTTAGAGCATTGAAAATTACAATAATCCCTTATTTGGTTGTTTAATTTGCGTTTCGTGACTCATTTTATCAAATATATTGTCGATTCATATTCTCTATAAATGATCAAAAACGCTCAACTTCCTTCCCTCGATCGCCTCGAGTAGTTAGCAAACTTACACTTTTCGGAATCACATTTCTGATGAAATTTGATCAACAAGCAAAATTCCATATATCGAAAACTTCTCCTTCTTCTTAGAAGAATCGGGCCAGGCAACAACCTTTATGGACCGAACCGGATCGATTCAGTCACAGCCCACATTTCTCCGTTCACCTGGGCCGCTTGTTGGGCCCGATCAAACACACCAGAATCACGGTTTCTTGCTTGATTGTGAAAATTTTTATTTTATTTTTTATTTATTTTTTATTTTTTCTTTTTGTTCTAGTGGAGTTAGGGAAGGGGTCATCTTTAGTTTCTTCCTACTGAGATTTTGCTTAGGGATGCCGGATGAGCACGGTTCTTAGACAGAATCGAGAACCGGAGGTCCAGTTCGGTTTTCAGCTCTAGAGAGGAGGTTCTGGTTCTCGGTTCTATTTTTCGAAACCAGAATCGGAATTCCTAAACAAAAAAGCTCTAATTTTGCTTCAATATTCGGTCTTCTTCACTTTCCCTTTTCTTTCTATTTCCTCTCTGCAACTCTCCACCCCCGACGACCCCATGCTGCTCCCCGCCCTCGACGCCGCCGTCACGACCCACGACGTCGCCGCCGACACCGCCGCCGCTCCATTTGACGACGCTGCCGACTCTCGCCGTCGCGCGTGCCGCCTCCCAACGACAAGCTGCTACCGGGCTGCCACCGCGACGCTGCTATTGTTCCACCGTCGGCAGTCCTCAACCTCGTCCACTTCTCTGATCTCTCCCGGCTCCCCGATCACGTCCTCCTCGATCTCTTCTTCGTAAGCTCTCTTTCTCTCTCTGTGTTTGTGGGTATCTCTATCTGGGTTTTCTTTGTTTTGTCTTGCTTTCGTGTCCACAGGCGGAAAGGTTGGAGCTTGAGCCGGGGTCGGCCTTTGTTTGGGCTTTAGAAATGATGGGCAGTCGATGGTTTTGAGGATGTGGTTGAATCGGTGTTGAACGGGGATTGCCGTGTGCTGGAAAGATTTGGGTCGTGATCTTGTCAGGCATTTGCTTCCGTTTGATCGGTGAAAGTGCCTATGAGGGGTTTGTGGAAATTGATTTGTGTGAGAGCTGCTAATTGTTGGGTTCACTCTTATGAGAGAGATCTGATGAAGATGGGAAGAGTCTATTACGCTGACTGAATTTTTGTGTCGTAGGAAGTTGATGATTTCATGAGTGTGTCTAGAGTGCAAATGTTATGCAGCATTTGTCATATCTAGAGAGTGGCAAAATGGGTCTTAGACTCATATATGACTCATTTAAATCATAAATAGATCATATATAGGTTATTTGTTTTTTGACAAAAAATAATTAAATGAATTTAATAATTAAAAACTTTGATAGGTGGGTCTTAAGTGGGTTTTAAATATGTTTGATTTAAAACCCATTTTCACTCAAAACTTCACGATCTCTCTTCTCTCTTTAATTTTACAAAAACATTTTTTTTTATAAAAATCAAAATTATAATATTTTTTATTTTAATTTTCTTTTCTTTTTTCTTTATTCTTCCTCCGGTTGCCGGCACGGCGATGGTCTGCGACCAATCATCGAGCCTCGAGCTTGTTGGATCTAACGAGGCGGAGGCCTCGTTGACGCCCGGCGAGGCTCAATCTCGCCAATCTAGTGAGACTCAAACTTGTCGGCGTCAAGCGAGGCTCGAGCCTCACCAAATCCGGCGAGCTCAAGGCTCGCCAACATCGGGCAAGCTCGAGCTCGCCCCTCACCGGATCTGGCGAGCCTCGAGTTTGCCAGCGTTGGTGAGCCGGGCGAGCTCGAGGCTTGCCTATGGTCGACTGCCGGCCATTGTCGTGGTCGGCGGCTGGCCAAAGAAGAAGATGAACAAAAAAGAAAAAAGAAAATTAAAAATTATATTTAAAAAATAAAAATAAAAATAATTTAAAAATTAATTTTTTAAAAAATAAAAAATAATTAAATTTTGAATTTTTAAAATAATTATTTTGAAAATTATAAAAATTGTCCGTATAAAACTATTTTAGCAATATCACTATATATTATATAAGCTTTTTTGAATTTAGTTAAATGGGTCGGGTATAGATTAAAAATTTTGCATTGCAATAAATGGGTCATAAACGGGTTAAATGGGTCGACCATTTATGACCCAACCCGACCCGACCCGACCCGACCCACCTGCTTAATGGTCTAGTGATATCTATGTTATGATAATTAGCTTCTATTTTGTAGTTCTGTTATGTGAAGGAGAAAAATGGAGACCTCATCTTCTCTGTTAAGATCAAATCGGCTCCGAGATATGGCTATGAGCAAGTCTATGTCATTGTCTAGATCTGAAGTTGTTGGAACATAATACACATGCTGCCAATTGTTAGTGTGGGCTGTGAATCAAATTTCAGAAGATAACGTCTTTTTTTCCTTTTCAACGTTACAATTCCTTGTGGTCGGATATAGACAACATTTTCGGTATCCATTGTGCTGTTTGACTATTGGTGTCGAACCTGTTCCCCAAAGATGAAAAGATTCATTTTGTTATCTTTCATATGAAGTCTTGCTTCAAATTAATACCACTTTTTTGGCTGTAAGTCAATATAAATTTACAAAATCTTCCTTATGCACTCTATCTTGTACTTGTGCCTTTTATGGCATAGTGCTATCTTATACAAAACAACGCAACTACCCTTTATTCTTTTCTTTTTTCTTTTTCCTTTTTTTCATTTTTGGGCAATTAGTATATGCTTTATGAAGTGAGTGTGGGTGTTTTGTAGGGAAAAGATTATTAAGAGTTCTCGAACAGGACAAAGTTGAACACCTCATAACACACTCATTCAAATACACCAATGAGCAAATTACTGAAAGGGAAAAAACTTATAGTGGGAAGAGATCATACGGGGAAAATGAGTTTCGTACCCCCAAAATGAAGAACCAAAAGCGAGGGAGCGGGCATGAGATTGCTCAATACTTAAGCACTTCTTGATTGTCTCAGTCTCTTCCAACTTGCCACCTTCACCGCTATAGCCACATGTACCTTATTTATTGCTTGATCCACAAAGCTGAAATATGCGCGCTTCCAGTCCTTCTTGAACCGCAGAACTCCAAAAAAGCCCCAAAACCCAGTTGCAGCTCCAAACATTATGACCACGTAGAACAAGGCCTCTTCAAGCTTATCTTCTCCATGTGTATCTTTAGGATGAGAGATTTTCGGTACTTGAGGTGCCTCAGAACCAGGGCATTCTCTTCTCAAAAGATCACCACATAGTAGAGGATTGCCCGCATAAATGGAAGGATTGTCGAGGGTTTGGATTTGATTGCCTTTTGGAATCTGCCCCTTAAAGTTGTTGTGTGATAGGTTGAGGTGGCTTAGATATGTCAATGATGAAATGCTCTGAGGAATTGCTCCTGAGAGGTGATTGTTGGAAAGATCAAGAGACTCCAGTGACGTCATGTCCCCGATACTAATGGGAATGTCTCCAGAGAGCAAGTTGTGTGACAAGTTCAAACCATGCATGTTTGAGAGGAAAGTAAGATCTTCGGGAATCAACCCAGTCAAGTTGTTGACTGACAAATCCAAATTGACCACAAGTTGCAGATCAATTTTGGTGTATTCATTATATCTTCCCTTCATGATCTCAACCACATGTTCTTTACTCCACTCTAGACGAGGTAGAAGGCTTTGATATGAACTTTTCATGCCATGTATATCGCCAAGACAAGATGGGATTGTTCCGGTCAAATTGTTCGCTGCCATATCCAATATTTTTAATAATAAGAGTGAGCAAATCTGTGGAGGAATGCTGCCAATAAAACTATTATTTCGTAGCCTCAAGATCTGCAAGTAGTCAAAGCTGTTGTTGAACCATGTTGGAATATTTCCGGAAAAGTTATTCTCTCCAAGGTCTAAAATGATCAAATATCTGCAATTACCCATAGTCAGAGGAAGCTCCCCATTGAGATTGTTTTCATTCAAGTGTAGGGTTGAAAGTCCTTGTAAGGATCCGATTGAGCTTGGAATTACTCCAAACAACTCATTGAATGACAAAGTCAAGTGACACAAAGTCCAACCCTTCCAACAATCAGGAATACTGCCGAATAGCTTATTATTGCCAAGATTTAGATCAAACAAACCCTCTTCACATAAAGATGATGGTATCGTGCCATTGATACTATTATCATTGAGATACAAAGTCTCTAGGTGCATCTCACCAATATTGGTTGGAAGAGGTCCAGAGATCAAGTTGTGGGAGAGATCTAAAATGGAACAGTGAGAAGACATGTTTGGCAAGGGTCCCGTGATTTGATTGTACGAGAGATTGAATTGGCTAAATGTCATGTTGGCTAACCATTTAGGCAAAGTCCCAAAAATTGAAGCATTTGAGAGAGATATATCATTAGCTTTGACTTGTGTCTGCATCCACTGGGGAAACACAGTCCCAAATTTACAGGAATTCATCCGGATAGATACCAGTTGAAAAGGTGGTATCCAGCTATGTTCTCCCTTAAAAGTCAAGTGCTTGTTGTCACTAATATCCAAATCCTTAAGCCTCCTTAAATTGGAAAAATGGATTTCCGAAATCTGCCCTTCCAAAGAATTGCTAAAAAGATATAGAACTGAAAGATGGGAAAGTTCTCCAAACTTATCGGTATAGTGCTGCTCAAACGATTATTGTTAAGACGCAAGTCTTGTAAGAATCGCAATTGCCCTAATGACTCGGGAATTTGCCCATAGAATTGATTATGAGAAAAATCTAACAATTTCAATGATGACAATTGACCCAATGACAATGGAATGGTCCCAGTCAATCGATTATTTGAAAGATCTAACAATCTCAATGATGACAGCAAACCTAATGATGAAGGAATGATCCCATTCAATCGATTATTTGAAAGATCTAACAATCTCAATGATGACAATTGACCCAATGGCAATGGAATGGTCCCGGTCAATCGATTATTTGAAAGATCTATTGTAACCAAGTTTGGCAATGCTCCGATGACTCTAGGAACTTGGACCTGAGAAGGAATTGTCGCCAAGCTCTAAGTACCTTAAGTGTATAAAGTTCACCAACCAATTTGGCAAAGCACCGCTAAGATCATTATGATATATCGTTAGACTCTCTAAGTTATAATCGAAGAATCTTGATGAATTTCTTGGGGATGTCAAATCTCTTCTTTGATTTGGTTACGAGACAGATGCAATGATTTTAGGTACTTCTTACTCTTCAAGAATGAGAATAAGCCTCCTTCGATGCTGGTAAAAAGATTTCCCTCAAGATTGAGATGAACAAGGCTTGTAAACTTGTCAAACCACATAGGAATCGAAGAGCTGAAAGAGTTTTTTGAAAGATCCAAATGCTGGAGAAAAGTCATATTTTGGAGTATACCTTTTGGGATTGGACCTTCGAGGAGATTGTTTGAAAGATCAAGGTACTTAAGATGAACAAGAGAACTGGAGTTTGCAAAGCAAGTTGAAGAAAGATGGAATTTGAAAAGTGCACAAGTTGATAAGCTCAAATGTGATAAAGACGGGAGCATGCCAATCACTTGCAAGAGGTCTGTTCGCATGGCAATGTTTAAGCCACTCATGTCAAGATAATTTAGTGACTGAAGACAAGACACCCATTGGATATCATCAATAGCCAAAAATCCAAGATCATCATGGAGGTCAAGGACTTCCAACTCGGTGAGGTTTCCCAATTGCCGAGGAACTATTCCATGAAAGTTTCCAAACGACAAATTGAGGTACCTCAGTCTTTTCATCAAACCGAGGAATTCAGGTATTGTTCCATGATTGAAATTGATGCCACTCAAGTCCAAGTAGTTCAAGTAGGTCAAATTGAGTAAAGAAGAGTTCAACTTACCAGTCATGGAGAGCGCCTGTTTTATAGGACTAACAATAGTACCATTATAGTCTCTTGCAATCTGGGGTAAGAATTGGAGCTTGACAACATGACCATACACTCCATCACAAGTGACTTCTTTCCATTTGCAGCAATCTTCACCTTTCCAAGAAGAAAGTAAGCGAGATGGGTCTAGAGGCTTTGTCTAAGTTGGAGCAAAGCTTCTCTTTCTTGTTTTATGCAAATGGATGTTGAATTTTTGCAAAAGCATACACGTGAATTATCTAAAATAAGTAATAGGATTACTAGTGCAAGCACTTTGGAATGGTATCTCCCCATAAGGAACAAAGGAGAGAATAGATGTAAGCTTTTGAGAGTGTTTGAGGGTTCTCTTAGGAAACCCAAATCACTTAAATAGAAGGGCAACGGGAGATTTACTTACACGTACACATGTTTATCATATCAAATGATGTATATTCAACACATGTGAGGTCCACATGTCATAATCATAATCAGGAAGAAAAGGCACGTCCACTCTTGCAATTAGACCGCGTAAAATGATGACCAGACCCCATCTAGAATAAAAATGAATCATCTACAAATTAGGGCAAGTCAACTCACCATTAAGGAGATTGTGGAGAAATTCTCCAGTTTTTGCAGCGTTGGACACGGACCAAGTCAAGTATTTTGGGTCTAGGTAACAATCATACAAGGATTTTTTCGCCAAAATGTGTCTAGAAATATACCATCTATTTCACGTTACAATCTTAACTAAGTTACCAATTTTTAAATAACAAGCTTAATTATATTGTTAAAGTCACTAGAAATGATAAAACTAAAGTTAATTGGTAAGTCAGTGGAAGAAAAATTGGTAAAATCACTCAAATTTTAGGAAACACCATAATGTCCAATAGTTTCATAAAGTAGAGATCCAAGTGGGAGCTTATAACTATTGAACCTACTTAGATCGACATTCATTTCAAAGTTTAAAACATGGATTAACGGCCAACTAAGTATTATCAATTACTTCTTTAAGCTGTATACATCTAATACAAGACTTCTTTCTTCCATAGTCTATCGCTAGTAAACTCAATAGTAATTTCATACAAACATTTCGTAACTTTAATAGGATGGCAAACTACGCAAATAAATGTTGATAAATTGTTACAAAAGTCAGTAATATTATAGTGCCCAAATACATATTGGTAGGTTATTTGAGTTGTCACAACCCAAATCCATAATAAGAATTGAGGGAATGACCAGTCATCCTTTACAAAATCAAAGAAGAAACCTTCAACCAGATTTAGAGATTTTACGAAAACATCAATACAATAAAACCTTTCATATATAACAACAAAGTTAAAAACATTATGAATTAATCAAAATGAGAGCTTCATAATTTCATTTTAATAGCTTTTACTCAAATAGTCTAAAAGTGAGTCTCATTCCACTCTAGATTGTTATCAATGTGACTTGAGTAAATTCCCTTATTCTTGGAACCTAAAGTGGTAATAAAAGTGGGGTGAACAAAATCACAGTATTGTAATTGGCAATCACCACTCCTATTGGATCAAGCAAAATATAATGCAGTTTTAGAAACTGAGTGTGCATCAATATGTATCAAGACAATCGCATTCATTGCATTTCCATGTATCATGGTAATGCATATATTCCTACAAGTCATAAGGTATGCATCATCAATATAGTATTGCCCGCATATGACAAACTCATTTGATTGCTCATGTCAAGAAAATTCTATAGTCACACTTTGCCACACATTGACCGTGTTTAAATCATGGGTATGTGTTGGTCATGGAAGCCACAAAACCAGTTTGTGCATAAGTATGTCATATCATGTCTCAATACGTGGGTTGATAGTGAGCATCAAATCACACCACAATACGACATGTTGGCATCAAAAGAATCACTAGGATTGTTACTCAAAGATGCCAAGAGTTATTGCATGCATAACCCGTTAATAAATATATATATGGGTGTATGGGTGTGTTGTGTTCCCATCTCATATGACATCAGATGTACATGTTAATGGACACATGCATCCAACATATCTAATTAGTAGGGGGAATCTAATGATCGCTTTGACTTTCAATTGCAATTGAAAGTTTAAATATTTCTTTCAATTAAAGTTAGTGAAATTGAAAATCCAAGAATAACTCCGATTCAAATGAACGTTTACCACTTTTCGATCAATCTCTTTCTTCATCCGTAGAGATTATTTTATTTTCCTTTTGGTGAGCAGCTATCCCAGCAGACTAGTCATGCCTCATTTTCATAGCTTGAAGTCAAACTTTAAACAGAGAGGTGTTCACCTTTGTTCACTGCTATTAACCAATGACATTAACTCCCCTTAGTCACGTCACTCCGAAAACCCGCAAGACCCGCAAGACCCGCAAGCGCCAAGTCTAAGTCTTGAGTTGTTTGTCCTCATCCTACGTGATCCTTTTTTTATTCTTGTATGTCAAACTCATCGCTCATGTCCCCATTTTGCAAGATTAACAAAATTCTAGTCCTCGACTTTCATTCACACTTGAACTAGAACAAGATCCCAATGTCCTGAAATTTTCCAAAGTTCCAAACAAACCAACCAAGACCAAAGCAAGAAACCATATTTTAATAGGATGTACACCCAATTCTGCCATTACCCAGAATATTCATCATGGTTCTTTTTTTTAGTATAAACTCATATTTATTCTGCAATGCATCAAAGGGATTTTATAGATGAAGAAAATTGTAAGAATTTGCAAGAGGAAATAATAAAAATAACCATTCGAAACCTGCAATTGCTAGCATTGTAAGTGGGGGGCCATGGTGATGGGGTCTTGTGCTAATCTCCCCAAGTATAGGTGCCGTAGGTCTCTCCATCGCAGAGGACTGTGAGACCCCGAATAGCATAAGTGAAAGGGGGCCACGGCGGATTCTCGAATACCAAAATAATAACCAACCAATTACCACTCTTAAATTTTCTTGCCATCAAAGGATGAAGAAGTCAAAGAACTAAGAGCTAGATAACAATTTTGTAGGCGTTAAAATAGTCACAACTTCAACAAAATGTAACATTGCCATATATAGAAGAGACTACTGAACGTTCTATTTGATGGTTCAAGTTATAAATCATCTCTTTACCACCGAAAAAAAGTAAATGTGAGAGAATCAGATGAACGAAAAACATAACTGAATTATTCCCTCTAAAACATTAAAGCAAATTACAAAAAATTATTTGCAGTTGATGAGACAGTTGAAATCATACCAACTTCACATGAAGAGTTTCTAGAAATTCGTAGGGCTAAAATGTATATTCTTTAAGACTTTGTTATGCATATGCATTCTAGTATTTAAAATGTAACTACTACAATTTGATTGTCAAATATAACAAAGGAAAATACATACTCCTTTTGAATGGAACACATCGCATTACTTAGGTGAATGCATGTGCACCATCTCAGAGGATGTATTTTTAGCAGATGTGAGGTCCACATGTCATAAATATAATCAGGAAGGACATGCACATCCATTATTGCGATTGGACCCCATCTAGAAGGGAAAATTGATCCTCACATAAGGAGATCGTGGAGGACTCCGTCCAGTTTTTGCAGTGCTGGACACAAACCAAGTCAAGTCTTTTGGATCAACGTCGTTAATCACACAAGTCGATCTCTCTGTTCATGTCATTAACCAAGTCAAGTCTTTTAGATCAATGTCGTTAATCACACAAGTCGATCTCTCTGTTCATGTCATTAACCAAGTCAAGTATTTTGAGAGTCAGTTATTATATACTAAAGAAAAACACGTTCTTTCTTTTAATAAGATATCATGAAGTGACGATCCACACATAAGTCCAAGTCAAATGAACATTTTTTATTTGTGCTTAAACCAAGTGACTTTAAGGATAATACATATTGATGTTATGGATTCCGGGAATATTCTCGAGAGGTCACATATGACATAGTTTATTGAGTCAATTCTACAATACCTTTTATTTTCTGCAAAATGAAAAAAAAAAGGCAACGCGTAGCTGCTGTAGGATCAGTCTCTGTAAATGAATAGGAGGAACAGGCTGAGTTTTGACCTTACATCGATTTTATTCAACTGATTATTTTCATATTTCTAGCCTTCCACATAGTAGTACGTCTACGGGGATGTATAGATGAAGAAATTATTAACTAGGTTCGTTATATTTCACCAAGCGCAGAGAAGAATTTAGGTCCCTTTCTAATTAATTATGAGTCGATGTTCTTAATAAAAAGAGATTTGGAAATGATGAAGTTTGCAAAAGGAGGAAAAAACAAACAAACAAAGAAGCGCAGTACAAAATCATGCAACATTCCATTCCGGTGAGTATCTCTACATTATTGAATTGTCGATCTTATTGCATTCATTTGTAGAAACTAACATTCATGACAAGGGTACCTATGTAGTCATTAGCCATTTTCGGTTGAAGGAGGATTTTAATCACTCAGTCTAATCTATCTGAGTTAATATACATTAATAAACATACTATTGGAAGGAAAGAGATTATTAAAAGGAAGAGATCACACGAGCAAAAGAAGTTTCATACACCCAAAATGAAGAACCAAAAGCAAGGGAGAGGGCACGAGATTGCTCATTACTTTAAGTGCTTCTTGACTCGCAATCTCCTTAACTTAATTACCTTCACTGTTATAGACACATATGCCTTGTCTACTGCTTGATGCACGAAGTTGAAGTATGCACCTATACAACATGCTTTGCTGGCATCAATAGAGTTGCTAGGATTGTTATTTGAAAACAATATCTTTCCATGAATGGTGGGAGTTACTGCATGCAGTGCTTTGGCATTCTTAGAGCGCAAAAACAAATTTGAGAAAGAGACTTATGGGTCCGTTCCCATCTGATAGAATATCCAGAACATTTTTTTATCTATGTTATGTATGAGAGATGGGTGCATGCATCTAGGATTTTTAATAATTTCAGAAAAAGTTAATCATTACTTTTGTTTTCAATTGCAATTCAAAGTTAACATGTATCTTTTGATTAAAATTCGTGAAATTGAAAGTCCCCGAATGACTCCAAATCAAGTCACCATTTATCACATTTTGGTTAATCTCCTACTTCATCCTTAGAGCTGCTCCTGTATTCTTTTTTCTTTTGTTTTTTCGGTGACGCAGCAATCCCAGTAAAGAAGTCATGCCTCACTTTTATAGCTTGAAGTTGAAACATATGTTTTGTTCGCTATAAGTTGATTACATCAACTTCCCTTAGTCAAATCACCGTGGAAAACCCGCAAGACCCTCAAGCAGAAACCCTAAGTCTTGAGGCCCATGTCCTTGTTCTGCCGGTGGCCAGGCCCAACAACTGGGCCAAAGAAAGAAGGAAAGGGTGGAGATCAAGTCACGATAAGTTGCAGTTGCTTATAACTGATACGCGACACTTCAATTTTAGATTCAAAGCTATTATTAAGTTATTAACTATGATTGTTGTTTCTTTTGATTTCAGGTGATCAAAATTTGGAACAAATTTTCATGGATGTTTGAGAACCAAAAGCTCTTTTTTTTTTTCCTTTTTCTTTTTCTTGCTTCTCATTTTCTTTATGGTCCTGAATATTGTATTGATTGACATACTAGTCCCTCGTGAGTTCTGTTGCGTACTAATTCACATAATGACTTCTCATTTTAATTGTACTTATTTGAAACTATAATGCTAGGAAAATGGCAACTCCAGTGGGCCCAAGCATTTGCTCCTTGGGGAACAACAGTGAAGTCTAGTGATTGAAACTTAGCTCTTTTGGTACGAATGTCTTTCGGTATTGTTGAATGACAAATTTGTTTGGTATTTTCCACTCGTTATGACATGTTTGTCATTATGAGTGTAAGTTTTTTGGTGCCGAGACCCCCCTGCTGTATTATTATTGGTTAAAAGTCAATATATTACTTAACTTATCAAAAAAAAAAAAAAAACTTGTTTGGTATTGTTGCGATCATTTTCATTTTGTTTAATTAAAAATGAACCCAAAAAAAAAAAATGAACCTATTAGAACCTGGAATCTATGACATAATAGGTTCCAAGTTTCAAGTTTCGACAAGTAGGCTCCAAGTTCTAGATTTCAATGAGTATATTCTACATTCTAAAAAATGAGGAACCTATACATGAGGATGGGTTCTAGGTTTCAAGTAGAATTTGTAAGGAATCTGGAACTGTTTATCACTAGTTTTGCTCGTTTTGGTTTTGAATTGGGAGAAAATTATGATATTTTTGGAGTTTTAGATGGTTCTGGATTTTTTTAAGGGAGATTTGGACGAGCATTTTGATTTCTTTCTTTGTTGGATGCCGATTCCCTCCCCAGCAGTACCTCTAACGTGACGTAGTAATACGTCCCATTCACGCCTCCGTCGTTCCCTTACCCTTGCTGCCAACCCAAATTGTCGACCCAAAATCGGCGAGCTTTCAGTTGTTGCACCAATTGAGCAAGACGTTGTTGGGCTTCACATCATGGTGGACGACTCGGAGGTGATGGTAAGATAGATCTACTCAATATTTTCTCACATTAATCCTATGTTTTGTACTGACCATTTCATTGTGGTTTGTCATCATATGAATAAAGCCCGAAAGAGTGGGGATTTTGCACACTTCCATGGTGGACAAAGAGTGCAAATCTTCAATCCAAACAAATAGACAAAGGAGCTTTGGTAATAGAAGTGTAACAAAAAACTAAATGATTTTTGAAAACTTTGATTTGTGCACGACACAAGAATAGTTAGCATATTGAAAATTGCAATACTCCCTTATTTGGTTGCTGAATACATGTTTGGTGATGCATTTTGTCAAAGTATATTTTCAATTGATGTTCTCTATAAAGGATCATAAACGACTGACCTCCCTTCCCTCGATCGCCTCGGATTGAGATCATACTTATGATTCTCGGAATCACATTTGCAATGAAGTTTGATCAATGAGCAAAATTCCATAAATCAAAAGCTTCTTCTCCTTCTTCTTCTTCAGAACCGGGCTAGGCACCAACCTGCATGGACCGAACCGGATCGATTCCGTCGCGGCCCCGCATTTCTCCGTTCGTCCGGGCCGCTTGTTGGGCCCGGGCCCAAGGACTTTCCTTTTCGGTCCAACCTCTCGGGTTCATCAGGTCCGGCCGGACCGGCCCTTACGAAACCGGTACCGTCGCGAAGAATCTCACTTACTTTTCATTTTCAACGTCGTTTTTTATTTATCAAATAAAAATCCCCTGATCCTCGATTAAATTAACGAATTAATGACGGCTTCCCTCTTTTCGAACCTTAATTAATGCTAATTAAATCCAACTCCTTCCGTAGCTAGTCGCGAAGAATCGAAGAAAACCCCGTCACACCGTCGTCTTCCGCCTCGCGCCTCCGTCGAAAACCCTCTCCGGCCTCCGCCCGCTCGATCCCGGCGGCCGCTTCCTCCGCCGCCGCGCGAGAGCCGAGCTCGCTCCGTATCCAGTTCGGTCCCCCCCGCAGGTTTCTCGATTCCGCCGGAAGGTCGCCGCCGCCGCCGCCGCCGCCGCAGTCGCCGCCGGGGCCTCGCGGGAGATGAAGTCGGAAGGCCCGACGCCGAGCCGGTTTCTGGCGATTCGCCGTTCGGAAGCTCGAGCTTGAGGCGGACTTTTGATGCTCTGATGGCGAAGAATGGGTTTCTGGCCGCGGTTCTGGTGTGCTTGATCGCGGCGGATGCTCTCGGTTTCGGTGCTTCTCTTCCTGATTCGGAGAAATCCGGCAACTCCTCTCCGCCGCCCCAGCAGGTCCGTTCTCTCTCTTTTTGGCTATGCGAACTGTCGCGTCTGCAAATTTTTCGGTCTCGTGGTAGCGAAAGCGACGGCTTCGATGATGGTGTTCTGTTCAGGCGTCTCCGCCGCCGGGTCCCGTTTCGGGTTCCAAGAAACCGGATGGGGCAACGGACGATGCCGGAAAATCTAGCGAGGTGCCCGCGACTCCGTCCAATTCGACGACGGAAGGCCAAACTGGCGGTGCTTCCGTGAGTCCGCCTTCGGTTGAAAGGAAGGAAGAGAAAAAGAATGATGAGAAGGAGGAGGACAAGGAGCCGCGTGAGCCGGCAGGAAACCGCGAGACTTGTAACGGGAAAGACGAAGGCAAAGTTTGCAGCGATGGGGAGCCCTGACCGCCTGTATTCTGAGTGTTGAAGGTGATGATCTCGACTTTCATTCATTCCATTTCATTTCGATTGGAAATGGAAATGGTCATCTTCCAGTTTCTAAGTTTGATTTGTCATCGGAACCCGAGCTATCTGTTTGGCATTTCGTTTTGATGATCTATTTTGGGGGAAATACAGGAGTTGGAAGTTTTGCGACAAGAGTTCTTCTTGTGATTCATAGAAGCATGTTGCAAATGTGTTGCCTAATATTTTGATATGTACTTTGGAGACAGTTTGCAACACTGGACACAACCGGTATATCATCATAAAGTGTAGGGTCGATTCGGATAGTTACAACCCGTAGCTTCTGCTGCCTGAATGAAGCAGTCAAGAAGTCTTACTGTTGAAATGATATCCTTCCATTTGAAAACATATAACACTCTTGGCTTTTATCTTAAGAAAATCCTCATTGAGAAATTAGTATCTCAAAGCTTACGGGAATCTTCTCTACCAAGAATTGTTGGCATAGTCCAGATGGCAGAGTAGGTAATCATGATGGACTTATGACTCAATACTTCAATGGTTCACAGAGGTTACATCTGAATTGGTAGAGAGGAAAATTTGCACTGAAAGTCCTAAACATTTTGCTAAATGTGCAATCAAGTACTAAACTTTTTGGATCTGATGTTGTCAAATTCTTGCGGTGAGGTATCAACTAAGTTTGCCAACTTGCACACCAGGAATCCAACATGGCATTTTTTTTTTCAATCTTTGTGCTTATGGCAGATGTGGCACTGATGTGGCACCACATCAGAAAATAGGCCAAATAAAAAATAAAATAAAAGGAAGGAAGGTTAGGACTTGACTGCTTATTGGGCAAGATACTTACGAATTTGGGTGCTATTTTCCCTTGTGGAAACTTGCCCAGCATGGACTATGGTGGGTCACTGGCTTCTTATCTTACTAGTAGATTTATAGAGGAGGAACATCATATGCATATGGGAAAAAAGTGAAAGGAAGTTTCCAACAGGTAAGGCAGGAAATGATGATTGAAGTTTTGAACTGTTTTAGGAAAACGGATTTAAACAGTCAGAGGATGACATAGATTTTACTTTTAATTTTAAAACAGGCGTGTGGTTTAAAGGATTGCATGGCAGTTATGTTGATTACCTTAAATTTGCAATATTTCAATTATTCTGTGATGTACAATTAAAATTCATTTTTATTAGTGGCATGAATTTTAAGGAAATTCCAATGTGGTAGTTGCAGGGGCTTAATCTCTTGAGGGCAAGAGAATTGTGTGTTCCTTTGACTTTACTCTTTGTATCTTTAGTCAATTTGAAGTCTAAACCCAGTGAATGGGAGACCTGACTCCTGGATGATCACAGATAGTACCATGAAGAGAAAATCAGCTTGAGAATGATAGCTCTATGCCAGGTCTCTTGATAGTATCTTATATCAGTGTGTTCATTAAAGATTAGTAGAATAAGTACTTCTGATTGATGTATTATCTTTTGTAGTGCAGTCTAAATTGTGGTACTGTAACAGCAAACAACAAAAATTATGGGGAATAATGACTTGCTTTTTCAAGTGATTAAATGGTTTGGGTGCAAAAGTCAGTCATTTGCATGGGTTAAAATTATGTATTTTATTAATCTCATTCGGATAAACATTCTTACACCCGGAAATTATGCTTAAGTGGTGCTCGTATTTGGGTTAACTTCACCTTGGTACTTGGACATCATAAGGATAAGTTCCTTCAGCATAAGTTCAAATCTCTTAGATAAGAAGATGGAATATGAGGTTTTTTAGTTTTTTTTCCCCCGCTTATCAATGTGGAATTTGTTGGATTTATCTGGAGGGACATTCTAAGAATACCAATTGCTTATTGTAGTTCATGGATTGTCAATTATTAGCGGTTCCAAAGGTCCCTATACATAACAAACCCAAAAAAGGAAATTATATATTCCAAAATATGTGATTATTGTCCATAAGTATTCAATTCAGTGCTACTTAATTAATTCATCCAACTTCCGAAATGATTGAAATTTCTTGACCATATATGTAAAATTGTGAATGGGGGGGCCAACCTTGTTAAAACTATTGAACTAATAGATTCAGTAAACTGATATGTGTGATTGGTGCTACCCTATCAGATGGAATATACTTAGTCTGGCTAATAATATATCTTGTATATATGACTCATCTCAAGCCTTTGAGAAATGCTTTCCTTCCGAAGCTTTCCAGAACAAGTTGATGTCAATCCATAAGAGTTGATGTATTGGCTCTGTACTTGTCATAATGTTACGATATTGCACATCTTCTTCAATTGTTCATGTCAATGTAGATTGAGAAGTTAATGCATTGTTTAGAAATTTAATCGTCCCTTGGGTTTTCCTTTTGTGCATGTTCAATTCTATGGTTAGATGGGGAAAAAAAAATTGACATGTTGCATGATATTTGGAGGACCTGAGTTATAACTGATGCTAAATTTGACATGTCAAATTTGTTTAAGCTGTGGCCATTCACACATGAAGGGGCAGGTGACCAGTACACTGCACGAGCCCTGACAAGTTACTCTTTTATTCAGTAAAGAAAGATATTCCCTTGTTTTGATAACATGTGGTGTCACTTACCTGAAACTAAGTATTAGAGCGATATTTACTGGCCAGAATATGAAGTATCATAGTACTGTTCGACTCTTCAGTATAAAATCTGTTTATAGCTTGTATTATTTATGCCTGAATCCAGTTACATGCATATGCCATTCAATTATGCTTCTTATAATAATAATGTTAGGTAGTTTGGAGGACTTTTTGTAGATGGTTGAATTCCTTTTAGGAACACTCTCTTTATTGCATCTTATACAAGATGAGATTAATAGGAATTAACTCTCTAGTTCTCAGTTAATTTTGCATTTCTTGTTACTGAGCAGTAATTTGGTAAAGTTTACCTTTTTTTTCTTCAAATCTTTTTTTTCCCCCATACTATTCAACTTGAGCTTGTGATATTCACCGCTAAGCTTTGAAGGAGTTGCAGCTATTCCAGATGTTCTATAATACTGCAACAAAATGAGGGTTCTGTAATTCTTTGATGTCTTTGTCATTTTATGGTCATCATCTCTTTTTTTAGGAAAGAGGTAGATTAAGGAAATACTTTTACTTCTTTAATTTTTTAAATTGGGAATCTCATGAAGACTGACAAATACTTCATTTCATTTTACCATTCGGTTGCAGCAGGGTTGAGCAAATTGGTGGTTTTAGTTGAAAATAAAGGGGATAGCTCCTTGATAGTAAATAGGCGCCTGCCAAAGTCTACGACAGAGAAGCCTGAAATAATACCAAAACACCAAAACAAAAAGGTATACATCATCCATCTGGTGCTCAGATAAAATTGGCTGTTGCTAAGTTTTGGTACAACCAAGGTATACAATTAGTTGGTTAGTTTAATAATAATTCTCCAACAGTTACTTGGGAAGCCCTAGTATGGTAGGTGATTTTTGTTTAATGAGTCTAGTGTGCTTATGATTAATTCAATCAATCAACAAGGGAATAGAACTGGAGCCTCCAATTCAGAAATTGCGGTTGAGCTCTTTCCACACCATTGGACTCATGAATATTATTCCTTTAGCAGCGGCCAGTTCTTCTACTCTTTTTTCCACCTCCACTTTCTACCATTCAAAACAAGTAGGATAATCATTTTCTTCGTCCCCTCTTCTTCCCTTTGCTCACCTCCATTTCCTTCAATTCCTAATTCTTCTCGCAAATCAAGTGTAAGATTGACAAGTTTCTGTGATAAATCTTCGGGCTTGTTTGCTTAGTATAGCAAGCTGTGCAAATCATTGTACAATTAAATAAGATTTGCTTGTATTCACTCTCTTGCTTCTGGAGGCTCTTTTCTGCAGTATTTTGACTGAGACATCAATAGCTGGAGAAAGAACTTTATCATGGAGAGTCACTTAGAGAGCATATCTTTCATCTGCTGCTTAATTCTCATTTTGTTTTCCTTTTTAAAAGGTTTTCCTATTAATTTCTTGTTTCTTCGTCAGATTAATATTTCTCTCTCTGCGGCGGAAGGCAACAAAGTTGTATTAAATGCTGGGAGAGAAGATTGCGTGCTTGACATGGGGCCTCTTGTATCTGGCACAAGTGTTTTCCTCTATCTCCCTTCGTTTGACAAGCTAATTACCCCAATCAATGGTGTGTATTTCTTGATTCTATCAGTGGTGGTCTGTGGTGGGGTGTTCGCTTGCTGTGTGCTTAGGAAGCGGCGAAGAAAGAGCGAGTTCAGGTACCAAGAGCTTGAAATGGGGTCAGGAGAAGGGACCAATATAGAAACTGCAGAAGGTTGGGATCAAGGATGGGACGATGATTGGGACGAGGAGAATGCTGTGAAATCTCCAGGTCAACATCGCATAGGAAATATATCCGCAAATGGCCTCACTTCTAGGCCTGCAAATAGGGATGGTTGGGAACGGGACTGGGACGGCTAGGAATTGACAACGAAAAGGGTTTTGGAAGAGTTCTACCTCTACATGGGAGGAGGAAAAGGAAACCAGGAGACATGACAATACCAAAACCAGGTACTTGCTTCAATTTCATACCACCTGTACACTCATCTTATGAAAGGTGGCTTCAGTTTGGCTTTGCCAGAATAAGGTATACAATTTGGTTAGTTGAAATTTTGAAGTTGAGGAGGTGGATTCTGTTGCCTTCTAATACTGCTCGACTCAGGTAGCCTGTACAGTTAGCTTTACAACTAAGGAGTTTTTTGAAACATCGAGCAATTCCCTTCCATTTTCCACTGATGTCAATTTGGTAACTTTTATTAGAACGTGATTTTGAGTTTGGCACAGAAAAGTGTCTTTGGTGGCAACTTTTCTTTTTCACATGAAAAGTGAATAATTCACGTTTTTCCTTTTTCATGCTTCTGTTGCGAATTCATATGCTCAAGTATCCATTTTTTCACCGCGTGCTCTCTGAATCGAGTTTTCCGGTGGACTTACTGGAGTAGAGATTCCGCATCGCAAGAATTTGGCATCCGATACAAGTGGTTGTTTGCTTTTCCAGTTTAAAACGCCTCCTAAACTTCTATGAATAATGACATATAAAGTGGAACCAAGGATCCTCTTCCATTCCGGTTTTCTTTACGTTAGGTGTTTTTATTGCAAGCTACGGTTGAGCTCACTTCCTTTATTTGTTTGAGCTGTCAAATTGCCATGGAGAAATAGAAGGGAAGTGGTTCTAGGGAGAATTACCAAAAAAATCTAAACCTATTGCAATTATGTTAATATAGTTCATCCAGCCAATTTTGGAAAAAGTTTAGTGGTGAATTGGCCCAAAAAAAAAAAGTTTAGAATTGGATTGACACAATTGCAATAGGTTTAGGATTTTTTTAATAATTTTCCCAACTATTCCGTCAATAACGCCATAAGGCAAGAGCTAATATGAGTAGGTCTTGCGTTTAGATCCGGCAATCTGGTGTACTTAAAGTGTGGGTTCTGATCGTGAATTTGCCATTTGATCCATGGAGGGTGAGCTCGATCCACATTTGACTACTTTTGACATGGGTTTGAAATTGCTCCCGCATCCCATAAGAAAAGTTAAGTAAATTCACCTCGTCTGGCAGTGAATTAGGTCAAGCACGAAAATAACATTACTCAGAATGGCAATAACTGTCCTTCGACTTTTATCTATTGTTTGATGTGATTTTTGAATTTGTTTTTTTTTTTTTTTGGGTCTACTCATGTTATCGAACCTTCTTTATGCTGAGGGGTCAAGCGGAAGTTTTCGAATGATTTGATCTACCATAGGAGAAATGGGTAGCTGGTCATTCATGCTTTTCATTATTTAACACGAAATAAAGAGTATTTCTTCATATAAATGAAAGATGAATCAATAATCAAGACAAGAATCCTTGGTCACACCAACCCAAAATGAATGCAATTTATAAGTCATTTTAATTTTTTAGTCTACGAAAAGCTTCGTTCTTATTACTTTTCAACCTTAAATTATGATTTTATTCCAGCAGATTTTATGAGAGGGGTTTTTGGGTTGTATTAGATCATCCTATCAAGAGTATATGAAAGCCAACGGATAAGAAAGAGCTTGGCGGGGATGTGCATACCGACAACGAAAGTTCAAAAAAAACTTGTCAGTATTCAAAAGTTAATTATGGCCAAAATTTTCCAAAATATTATTGACAATTGATCTATAAATCAATAACATATTAGTATAATAAATCACATTTTCCAAAATGTAGTTACATCACATATTAGGATAACAAATGAATATAATATATTGTAAAAAGCAATGATTTTCTTAAATGAGAAATTCAATTTTAGAGAAATTAAATTCATCCTTGATTGGGTCACTTCTCCTCATGTTCATGAGACGAGGTGTTATAGCTTCAAAAGACTCTGTTGTCTTCATCTAAAATTGAAGTTCGAACTCAAACGATTCTCCAGTCATTAGTCGAGGCTTAAATACTCAATTTGGGCCTACTGAGTTTGAAATCTTTTGAAAGTATACGGTCAAGTTCTCACTCTCCGTGACCATATTTAGTGCCAAAGAATGAGATTTATTTGGCTTTATACGAAGCTAACCGCATTGGTTTACCATAAGTAAAAGATAAAACACATAGATTTTGTAATTATGGAACTTGAAGGACAATCAAGACTCGAATATTCATGTAGATTGAAGGGAAAATTCAGTTTAGTCCAAAACCATTAAACCAGCCCTTTAATTTTTAGTGTTCTTTTTTTGAAGTCTTTACCTAGATTTTCTTTTTTTGGTCATAATGTCTTTACGTAGAATGATTGACAAAATTCATGTGCTTTATCCCTTGATGCGGTCTATATTATGCATAGCTTTATGAAAAATCCAATGGGTATAATTTTACCATCAAGAAATGCTGCTGGTAAGATTGGGCCTTGCCCAAAAAAATTTCGTAAGATTTAGGGTTTTTTTTTTTGCCAAAAACTATAATTCGATTGATGAAGATGAAACATTATTTTTCAATTGACTAAAGACATGCGCTTTGCAAAGGTTGAGTGGAGAAAGACCGAGAACTCTCAAAGACTTGTCTTTCATGTCATTATAACAAGAATTCAGCCCAGTTGTTGATAATGTCAATAAATATTTGAGTATTATTACGATAAAATTGAATATGTTTGATGACCATAATTATTTTTAACTTGAAGCATTCAATTGAGTCAAAAATCACTTGATTTGCTAAGTCAGGGCTACTTAATTCATTCAATAGAATAGACATTTAACAGAACTGATACTTAATAATTAGCTATCATCAAACAACGCTATATTTTCATTTCAGCACTTAAGATTAAGCATTTAATTTTTAGTGTCACTAAATAGGCCGCAATCTGGCGATTTCTTTGCTTATAAAAGCTATCTTGGATGGAGGAAAATACTATCATTTTTTAAGGGAAAAATTACCCAAAATGTCACAAACCTTTTATAATTGTGTCAATATAGTCATAATTTTTTGTTAATAATTTAGTTCTAAACTTTTTGCATTTATGTCAATTTAGTTCATTCGGCCAATTTTGACCGATTGGTGCTAACATAGACACCAACCGTTTGACCGGCGTTAACCGTGGATAATTTTTTAATAATATATTTTTTTCGAATTTATTTTAATTTTTTTCCCTCATTCCTCCTTCTTCCTCGTTCCTTTGGTCGGACCAGCTAGAGGTGAGGCCTCGCCTAGCCATGGCAAGGCCCAACCTTGCTGACCATTAGTGAGCTTGAGCCCACCATTGCCGGGTGAGGCCTCAAAAAAAGAAAAAGAAAAAAAAAGTTATTATAAAAAAAATTTCCACATTAGCGTTTTCTGGGTAGCTATCGTTGCCTAGCATCCACGTTAGCATCGGCCGGCCAAAATTAATTAGATAAACATAATTGATCAAAAGAAAATTTTAAGATTGAATTAGAATAATTGCAATAAGTTTATCATTTTTTAATAATTTTCCCATTTTCTAAGGATAATAGCCACCAAAAAACCCAAATGATGCCTACCATAACAAGTTAAACCAAAACTATGCCTACTATAACAAGTTTAACCAAAACTTTTTTTTTTACACCAAAAATCTTGAACATATTTACTCCAAACTTGTTGTACTCTTGTGACATATTTGCAAAAAAAAAACATAAAAAAAAAAAGTGTAACACAAAAAATACAAATTTAGATCCATCACACATTTATCTTCTATTAAGATTCTTTTTTCCTTCCTCTTTCATCTTCATTGTCGCCGCCATCCTTACCATTGCCATTGCCACCATTCTCACCATCGTCAAACCAAGGAATAAAACAAAGGAAAATAAAGGAAAAAGAGAAAGAGAAAAGGAAAATATATTATGAGTTCATGTCAAAACCATTTTCTTTCCGTTATCTATGTAGATAGCCACAAAAGATTTTTAGTGACATTCGATCATGAAATTTTGACGGAAGTTAATGAATTACACATTTATAAATTTGAGGTTTTTTGTGTCACTGAAAAGGTTTTAGATAAATATGCCATAGATGTATGTGGTGTCACAAAAAAATTCAAATAAATTTGTCACACTAAATATAATTTAAGATTTGTTATGGCATTTTTTTTCCTTTATATAAATATTAAATCATGTCTTTTTCTCCACGGCTGATCAATAAGGGCCGACTACCATCGTGTCGAGCTGCTTCGATGTTCCCACGAAACAGGAATCGCCGTCGACGAGGTTGCTTCGATGTTCCTCCTTTGCATAAAAAAAATTAATAAATAAATACAAAAAAATCAATAGATTAAAAAAAAAAGGGAGAAAATGAGAAACCATGTTCCCTCCTGTGCACTGAGCTTTATGGGCAGACAGAATGAGCGTCATGAATCCCCAACAGTCGCATGATTTGGGGTTGTCCGACCCCATCATTCTGTCCTCCCAATGTTAAAAAAGTGTAAGAGAAAAAGCCAACAATCTGGTGCTTGCTTTATCAAATTCCCCTCATTCCAAGATGCCCTTTTTTCCATTGCATGCATCGCTTTAGCCACACTCTCCTATCATTATCCTTCCACTAAAGCCTAGCACTCCCCTCCCTCATATCATGATTGACCACGACTTCACTGACCTTTTCCCCATTCTCCCTCTCTTTTTCCATCCTCCTGTTCATCTTTCTTTTCTTTTTCGATTTCGTCAAAAAGGGGAAAAATTCAATTCGCAGAACTCTTGTTCTAGGTAGTTTCGATGGTACTTCATAGCCTGTGCAAACATGGGGAATGCATGCTTGAATCGACTGGGGACAAATTCGGCATGCTCATCGTCTCATCAATCCTGGGTTCATTGTGTTTTGCTTGTCGGATTGTGATTCATCAACAATCCTACCGGTGTGTCATGGGGTCGTTATTTTATCCAGGATTCGTGTTTATTGTACTTCTTTTGATGCCTCAGTAACTTGCTTAGCGTGGCAACAATGGCACAAGACTAACTATATAAACTACAATTGGCCTCATTCACTAGAGCTGAGTAGAAAATGGGATTGATCATTGAAAAGAAAGATGGAGACATGAAAAGTTCCCACTGCAAGACATGATGTGATTGTTAGGCACTAATTAATGCCACTCACTGCTTTTGAGCACCTCATGTGATGCTCTCTCATGGTGTCCAAAGCACTTCAAATTGCTCCTGCAAAAGTGTAAAATTTAAAAAAGAAGGGGAAAAGGTAAAGCAAAGCACTTGATTCTTAGGTCCCCCTTGTGTCCAACACCATGTTTTCTCCACAATAAATTTAAAAACAAAAATCTTCAAATTCGAGAATTAATTATTATACTCCATCAAGTTATTTAAAAATAAAAATAAAAACGGAGTGGGGGTGTTTGCTTGCAATGCAGTCAATGCTTCATGCCATGTAAGCGTTGGAGTGCTTTGGTTCTGCATAATTGCACTCACTAGCCAAAATGAAAGTCCATGATTCTTTTCCTGAGAAAGTTGACCATAGATATAAACTACACTGATGGGAGTTTGACTTTGGCGTCAATGGAGTCCTGTGGGTGAGCTGACACAGTTTCTTTCATGATGACACCATCAGAAAAGCGCATAAAAGAGCAAAGAGGGGAGAAAGAAGAAATTTCATGAAGAGATCTCGGAAGATTTCCAACTTTTGTAATAGTTATATGACTTATAAATCATGACAAAATGGAGTGTGATGCTACCTTCTTTAGAAAGCTCAAAATGTGAGCGAATTGCCTCACTTACATATATTTTGCACGTCGCAAATGTCGTGTGTTTTCTCAAAACAAGTAAAATTCGTTTCCTACTTAATTTCAAATGTAAAAGTGATACACTTCTGATTTTGCGAATGAAATATTATGTAACATGTTTAAACAGTAGAACTTCAGAGATAATTATGGTGACTCCATCTTCATCAGAGTGGCATCAAAACTAACAAGGAAGCTCTTTCATTTCAAAACCTGCACTGAGTTTACTTGTTGTCTGGAAAGTTTGATATCGAGCACTGTTCAGTGAATACACAGGTCGAGCAATTTAACCAATCCAAATTCTCCTCTCCCATTGCGATTCTTTCATTTTTGTTCTAGATCTTGGAAAAAATGCACATCGAAATCAATCTTGAGTTTTAATGGCAAATTTATTGGACAATAACTCTAAATAGACTAGTCCGCACTCTGCAGATACTATTCAACATGGACAATCAATATCCTGTACCATATAAACTTGATGCTCATATGTGGACAACAGTATAATCCAAAACCAAGAAAAAGCACCAAATGGAAGAGATTCAGGCTGTCTTTATGTGAAAAGTAAAGTTGATATGGAGGACATAACATTTGGACTGTTGTAATATCACGCCAGTGAAAAAGGACCCCACAAAATAGAGTTGTCAAGATCTTTTCAGATCAAGCAACCTGGGTTCCTCTGCAATGGCAAACTCTAGACCCGTATCGCTCTTGAATTTAAACAAAACTATAAGGTCACTGTATTTCCTCTTGACCTTCCGAGGGGCACTGGATCAACTCCAAAATGTTGACGACTTCACTCATTTCTGGCCGGTTCGAGGGCACCTGAGATGCGCATATTAGACCAAGCTTTATGACCGGGATCGCCTCCTCAGGTGGAAAACTACCTCCGAGACTCCCATCGATGCATTTCTCCACCTTGTTTTCCTCTAACGCGCCCCTCACCATGTCACATAGCACCACCACATCATCCTCCATGTACTCCACTGGCCTCTTCCCAGTTATTACCTCCAGAACCAAAATTCCAAACCCGTAGACATCGCATTTCTCTGTTATTTTTACCGTTCGGCATGCAAATTCCGGAGCCATGTAGCCGAGTGCACTCTGGATTTTGCTGCTTAAGATACAACGGTCTAGCATCGGCAACAATCTCGCCAGGCCAAAATCGCCTACCTTTGCCTCTCCTGAGCCGTCCAATAGAACATTTGTTGACTTCAGATTGTAATGAACCACACCCATTTGATGCAAATACGATAATCCTTTAGCCATTCCGAGTATTATGTTAAATCTCTGCCTCCAAGTTAGGCTGTTTCTCTCATCTGCATCATGAAGATGCTTATACAAGCTCCCGCTGGGAACGAATTCGTAAATTAGAAGCTGCAATGATGATGTCCAATAGTATCCTTCTAGCTTTACGAGATTAGGGTGCCAGATCTTTCCAAGTGTCTTGACCTCCCTCTCAAAGTCATCTTGGGACTTCATCAAACCAGAGGCTGTTAGCTTCTTGATTGCCACTGATCGCCCATCACGTAGGACTGTGCGATAAACAACTCCAAAACCACCACGACCCAGCTCTGAGTCTTTGTTGAGCAATGCATGGGCCCCAGTGAAAAAATTAGCATCTCCAGAAAACATGACTAGTTTCCCATAATTTGGGTCGGCAGTTGGCGAACAGCTGAAATCTTCACCTCCAGATAGTGTGAGTGCTGGAGCAGAATGAGCCATGGAAGACCGGACATGAATATTCAGAAGAGTTATGGTCATCACTCCGATGGCAATAAAAGCTGCGGCCCCGATGGCAATAAGGGAAGATATGCTGAGTATAATACGCTTGTGCTGGTGATCTGAAGAGGATGCAGCACCTGCTGGATTGGAAGAATTAGGGTTTAGGACAATGGGTTTTGGATGGACTGAGGGACAGGAATCATTGACAACAGAGCCGCAAAGAGATGGGTTTCCAGAGACGGATGCCAGAGGAATGGTGTTGAAGAACCCGCCGACAGGGAGCTCGCCTTCCAGATGGTTGTGTGAGATATTGAAATAGACCAGGTGCGAAAGATTTGCCAGCTCCTTGGGTAAGCTTCCAGAGAGATTGTTCAAGGAAAGGTCCACGTGCTCGAGATTAGTGAGGTTTGCCATGGCAGGAGGGACTGGGCCAGTCAGGTTATTCTGTGACAGGATCCTGCACAATATGAAAATATGACATAATGAGAGAATTTCCAAGATCATACAATCTTTGCATTCTTGGTTGACAGAAGGTGCAACACAAAAGTAAAAAATAAGAATTATCGATAATAGACATGTCATGTCATAAATTAATTTATGGAAAGCAAGATATGATCGTCATCCATCATCTGAAAAGAACAAACAAGCCTCATATTCCAAATTTAGACCATCAATGTGCTTCTCACTCTATTCATACTGCCAAGACATATAAGTTATGCTTTTATTGACAGAGCAATTTGGCCAGTCTCCAAGTAGAAAAACTGCCTTTAAAGTTTGAAGATGTGACATGAAAGTACATAGGATTTCCATTTGTAGTTTGTACCATATAAACCTCGATAAAATATACAGAGACCCAAATTAACTTAGGTCATCCGAGCTGAACTTTAGACCACAATACTATTGCATTGTATGTGAAGCAAGCAACAGAGATTAAAGCAGCAGATAAAGGACTCACAGTGATGTCAAATTCGAGCATGCCCCAATTTGAGTTGGAATATTTCCACTTAGGAAGTTTTTGTCCAGCTTTAAGTCCTTGAGCGAGATTGCTACTCCAATTTCAGGAGGAATGCTTCCATTCAGCCGATTGTTGCTCAAATCAAGAAACTGAGTGTACTTTAATACACCTATGCTGGCTGGGATGGAACCAAAGAACAAGTTCCTCGACATATTCAGTGACTCCACACTACCAAGAACACCGAGGTTGGCTGGAATTTCACCAGAAAGAGAATTTGAAGATATGTCCATGACCTGCAGATTGTTATACAACGTTGTAGCTGGAAGTGAAGTATATTCCGCGCTTTCATCTACTCCATTTCCTGAAAGTGAGACGCCTCTAGTGTCCAGCTTAAAAGGAAAACCGCCCGTTAACAAATTCTGGCTAACATCTAGAACCGAAAGGTTCTTGCAGTTAGATATCGAGTCCGGTAAGCTTCCGGTGAGAAGGTTTGTGGACAGATTTAGTTTCTTAAGTGACTGGATATTTCCAATTGATGGTGGGATGGAACCAGAAAGTTCGTTTCTCGAGAGATCTAAATTCTTGAGGTTTCTTAATTCCCCAATCCAATCTGGAATCTCCCCTGTAAGTAAATTTCCATGTACATCAAGAGAACTGCATAGACCCAGTCGTTGCATTGATTCTGGAAGGCTCCCAGAGAACAAATTGTCGCTCAGATCAAGAGAGCGTAAAAGCAAATTTCCTCCAATATCCCTGGGAATTTGCCCGGTGAACCGGTTTCTCCGTAGGTTCACCACCCTAACATCATATAAGTTCTGAATTCCTTCAGGGATCTCTGCCTCCAGTAAATTTTCAGAAAGATCAAGCGATTGAAGCCCCCTTGAAAACCACATTCCTAGAGGCAACTTCCCAGATAGCTGATTGGAGGAGAAGTTAACAGCAACCAGTGTCGAGCAATAGCTTAAGGAATCAGGGATCCGCCCCATGAGACTATTTTTAGCAAATGAAACTACTCTTAGCGAGCCACATTGCTGAAACATCTCATCTGGGATTGATCCCGTGAAGTTGTTCTCGCTCAAGTCTAGGACCTGCAAGGTCCCAATGTGCGTGAGACTAGTGTTGATAGGGCCACTGAAGTTGTTCTTGGAAAGTGAGAGAACCTGGAGGAATTGCAATCTTAAAAGGCCACGGCCTATGTGCCCGGAAAGAGAAAATCCATCAAGAGCCACCTCGGTGACTCGTTTAGACCTCGGATCGCATTTGATCCCAACCCAGTCACAAGGATATTCGGCATCTTCATTCCATGTAGAAAGCTTGTCTTTAGGATCGTGAAGCCCGGCTTTGAACACAATCAACCCCAAAACGTCGTCATTGAAAATTGCGTCTAGAGATTGCGTGAAAACCGGAGCAAAGAGAAGTAGAAGAAACACTCCGAACACCATTCTTAGCTCAGTGCATAGAGATGAGAATATGATTTGTAGGTCTTGAAAGAAAGGATTTTGATAACAGTTTCTTCAAGGAAGGGAAGCACTAGGACTATGGTTCATGAGGGTAGCGAAAAGATCAATGAAATCAAAGGAAGTTCAAAATGCACTCGAGCAACAATCAAAGAAAACAGATGACTGAAGAAGTAGGGTTGTATACTTTTAAAGGTGACAGGGCAGAAGCAACAAAACCCCGGAGAACAGAGCAACCGAGGATTAACGACCAACTCACCACCAATGAGGAGGAAGTGCAGTACCTTCACAATCTCAAAGCAAGAATGGCAAGCTAAGAAGATACCAACATGATGCGTTGGAAGGCTCAGCACGAAATATTCCCACTCCTTTCCCCTCAAAAAAAGCAACTTTCCTTCATGTACTGCTGTCTAACATGAGGAAAAGTTGACAGCAATACTCACAGGAGGAGACCCAACAAAAAAAGAAGCACCAGCAGCTACTACTTCAACAGAAGGAAGACCCCACCAAGCACCATACAAGGCTAATCATCAGCAAAAACAACCCATCAGCAAGCAAGCAGGGACCCCAGGTCCGAGAAAAGCTTGCTCTCAAGCTTCACAGCCCTTCAAGAATGCTTCCAGCATTGTCAAAGAACATAAGCAAAGATTCCGAAGCAGAAAAGGGACGAAGAAACAACTGGGTTTTTGGCTTCTTGGTGATATCGGTGGCTCCTGAACAGGAGAGAAGTTTAAAAAGGAGCAAGCTTTCTTCTTTTTTCCTCGTTTTAAATTGATGGGTATGGAGGAAATGGGCAGAAACCGCCGGGAGAGTTTCGGAGCGGAGATCGCCGGGAAGGGCGGGCGTGAGGTTCCGGGCCTGTCAAATTCCGGGCGCCATTAAATGAAGAGAGAGAGAGAGAGGAGTCAAGCTCAGAAAAGAAGTGGAAGGAAAAGCAGTGCATTTAAAGCGTTCGAACGGCGAGACAGAGAGCACTCCCGGCTTTTTCCTTGAGTTTTTCTTCTGTACTGTGCTGCTATTAATGATTAGGATTTCTCTAATTTCTTCTCCATCTGGTTTTGTTTTTTCGCTTGTCCCGGTCTCACCCGACGTGGCAATCAGCAAAGGGATTGCTTGCTTCGCCGTGTTTAACCCTAACATGGAATCGTCAAACTTACTCCTGCTTTACTTGCTAAATACCCAAAAGAGGAAGAAAGTATAAATATTCGTATTTTCAATATACAGCTTCGTTCGTATTATTGTATAATCAATGTGTTGGGAATCTAGACATTTTGAGTATGGTTACTGAGTATTTTCAGAGCACTCATTGACAAGACCCATTTGCATTTAGTAATTCTAGACAAAATTAAACTCGCATATGGGAGTGACGACAATTTCAGCATGGTGCAGCCGAAACATAGGGCAAAAAGAGAGGGAGAAATCGGGAGTTGTGGGTTTGCTCATATTTTTGATCAAATTTATTAAAAATCATGAGACATGAGAAGTCCATACGCTGGCATCTATATTGTTTCTATATAAGATAAGTGTACTAAAAATCTTAAAACTGGTCACAAAAATGTAATCGACTCCTAAAACATTCAAAAATAAAACTCGTTAGTAATGTCAAATCGAGTCATAAAACTTTCAAAATATTCAATTAATTGAAGAATTTGATTGAACTAATTTGATAAATTTTTTAGGAATTGATTGAAATAATTTGACAAAGTTTAAGATTTAATTATATTTTTTGAAAATTTTAAAATTTAATTGTACTTTCTTAATAAATTATAATACTTCTGATGTGCTCATCTCCTTTTAAATTTTATTAGCGTTGAATTTTCACTTCACTTTGTGTAATAGGCATTTTATATTTGGCGGTGAATCTTATATAAATTCTATTGTAAAAACACATCTCAATCTAAAAGGGTAAAAAAAATTCGCATTCTTCCATCACTTGTTTTTT
This sequence comes from Eucalyptus viminalis, assembly GCA_014182385.1. Classification (NCBI taxonomy): domain Eukaryota; kingdom Viridiplantae; phylum Streptophyta; class Magnoliopsida; order Myrtales; family Myrtaceae; genus Eucalyptus; species Eucalyptus viminalis. The sequence goes on from CM024526.1 coordinate 11,969,625, forward strand.
TTTTTTTTTTTTTTTGGTCGGACTTCCATCACTTGTTATGTTGTAAAAAAGTTATAATATAGCTTTGGATGTTGGGTAAAATTTGGAAAAATATATATATTAGAAATCCATCTCATCATGCCCGTATCCCACAAATTTCCCCAACGTCGTTTATCATTATTTTTTCCAACGGTCGTGTCCATCCAATACCTTGTACAATAAGTCTGTCCCAGAACCCTCATCATTGACGACAGACAGAATCATTCCGTCCAAACGCCATTAATTCCATCTCCTAACTTCACCCGCACGTCTGTTTCCGCCAAACCACGACGACTTCCAGTCTTCCCCGGCTTGAAGCAAACGACCCCCCAGCGGCGACGGCACTGCGGAACGCGACGACCGAAGGAGGGCCGAGCCGCGGCGGAGTTCCCTCCCCAAGGCGGAAAAGGCGACAGGACGCTACTGCAGCGTAATGACACGGGGGCTTTTTTTTTAAAATGCCAAGCGAAACGACAGTCAAAAGGGGGAAGAGAATCCGAGTCCTGCAGTCCCTCCGATTTTGTTCCCATTTTCCTGGCCTTCTTTTTCAAAGGCCCGTTTTGGCCCGTAGCCGTGGAAAAGCTTTGCCTTTTTTGACGTTTTACTCGTGGGCTCGTTGTCTCCTCCAATTGACCTCTCTTTTAAGAGAATAATCTAATGAATGGACGACTGAAAGAAACAAGATTAGCACGTTTACCCACCATTGCCATCGACGTACGGGACCTTGACATGCATTTTTTATGCAGTTTTCTTGGGGGTTGCTGTGGCCACGGTGTGGATCTGGCACGACGGGCGGGGGCGGGGGTATATCCTCGGTTCTGGCTATAGAACATAAATGCGCATTTTAATAGATTATCTCAACTAGGACTTCGAGGATCAAGATTGATTATTGGGAGAGCTCATTGATTAGCCCGTCAGATCGATGTTATGCTCGTTCACTGAAGTCGTATCGTGTGAGAATTGAACTTGAGAGCATGTACTTTTTCAAGTGGAAGTGTCTAAATGTGGATCAGTTTGCAATATTGTTGCAAACTCGGCCTAGAGAACATGGGCGCCTAATGACCGGGTTAGTTTAACTGAGGTATGTGCGTCCTAAGAGACCGCATTATGATCCAGGTCATTTCTGTTAAAAAAACAGATGAATACAGACATTGTGTCTTCACTTCCAAACGTGAACAGAGAAACCTTTAAGTTCCAAGCTGACATCGGGAAATGCCGGACCGAGAGCAAACTGGAAGTCCGATCTGGAATTGGCTTCTCCAAGAAGAAGATGAGAGGAAAGGAGACGACCTAGTATCTTCATTTGAGACGATGCTTATCAGCCACACGACAACGGACCGACCAAGACTGCTCCGACAATTGAAGCCATCGAAAGAGCATGCGAAAATTGGCACAAGGAATCCATTTCTCGTTGGGTGAAGAACATTACAGGTAACGAATGTCTACTTCTCGTCCCTAATAAATGAAACCTATCTAGAGAACGCGACATAATTAAGCCTACCAGAACAAGCACGGACATAAGTTAAACGAATCATGCTCCCCAGGAAACCCAATGAGAGAAGGGACAGGATCGACGTATCACAAGCGAGACCATTATTTTGCTAATTAGACTAAGGATGATTTGTGGTATCGCTTGAATCTGTGTAAAGCCAGATAAAGGTTAGACATTTACAAAACAGTAACTCTCTTCTAATTAAACGGTCACATGATGACCGAAAAGCAGCCTCGGCGCATAGCACAGGGTCGATCAGACGGCAAGACCACTAGCGCTTGATTTCACGCGAAGAGGGTCTGGAATTAGGCGATGATGAGTGACTTCATAGTTTTCTTCCTCTCACGCTACACAGATGTCTGCCGCTTTCAGACGCTCCCCCGGGAGGCATGAGTATGACTAGGTATCTCGCCCTGATTATCCAGCGGCATGTACTGAGCCATGATCGCCCTTATCTCAGAATCCATGTACCTCTGCACAGAAGTTTGACAAATTCGGAACGTCACAATGTTGTTAATGGACAGTGATAGGTACATAGCAGAAAGGTAATCAATCATCCACCAGTTTTTGAATAAAATCATACCCTGATTCTGTACTTGTAAACTGCATAGCCCGCCACTCCGGCAGCAGCCAAACCCAAAATGATAGTCCAGATGAAGCCCCAGCTATACTCAGTACGAGTATTCTTATCTGCATTTGAGCATCGTAAAATTAGAAGAGGACACAGAAAATGCAGAGCACAGAGCAAATCGACATTAAATTTTTCCTGTTCTGAGATTACATGCTCCTACATTTCAACACAACCTGAGAAGCACTGGCCTGTTTTATTTCCTTAAGTGCAACTAACAGGTAACTCGTAAATAAACAGAAAACAGTAATAAAAAAATTCTCAGTTGCAGGTATATCTACTAGTTGATGGTCTAAAATATTGTTCCCATTCATCACAAGGTTCAAGCTTGAACTGCAAACGAACAGGGGTCCAAGGGTACTCACTGATACACATGTCATGTTCCTGCATGTATAATAAACCGCCGCTGCAGCTGCACTCATAACTACCCCAGACGTCCTTGCATTTACATTCCGGGCACTGGCATGCCAGTTTCTCTTTGCACTCGTCCACATCTAAAATGATTGTGACAAATAAGAAAATGTACAGATGATCTCTGGAGAATGAGGTGCTGAGACCAAATAAATGACATTTGACAAAACAGGAGCTAAACATAAGCAGAAAATCCTAACTTCAAAATAATTGCAATATTTTTCTTTTCTTTTCTTGGTAATGAAAGAATTCTGCACTTTTTACTTCCCACTAAAAGACCTCCACAGTGAACCAAAGAGGGAACCTTTGATCCTCTTCGCATATTCAAGACATGATAGGAGGTATCCACTTAAAAGTCAGAATCTCGATGGTCACGGCGAAGACACCTTTCCCAATTGACTATCATTGAAGCTTAAACCAAAAGTCCATGAAAATATGAAAGAAATCACTGACAGGCAGAAAGATTAGATATATTTCATGCCATGCAAAACTCAGAAAGATCCTTTCTTAACTAATAAATAAACTCCTATTGTTCAGATGAGTGCAAGGCAACAAGATTCAGTACCCTCGCAAGAGTTGACTCCATCTCCCCGAAATCCATGAGGACATTTGCAGCCTTTTGTGTGATCATCCTATCAAATAAGTAGTGGAAAATCATCATTAAACCAACCCTAGCAACAGCACAACAAATCTTAACAGCATTAGGAAAAATAAGACAAAATTTGAACTCACAATGCAAGCAGAGTATGTCTTGCCATTTCGCGACTCCTTCCAGCATCCCCCGTTGTTGATTTCACAGCGCAAGGCTCCAGAAGCTGACAAGCAAAGTATCAGAAAGGAAATTATGCAAACGGAACATAGCATCAAAAATTAAATTCCACAATCTTATACTTCCATAAAGAAATGATGACGTTGAATAAATGTATTTACAGTTATGAGCGCTTAAAACAGATCCACAACCAAAGCACATTTACCTTCACAGTGAGTATAACCGTCACCAACAAACTTCACATTTTGCACTGTAGGGCATTCACATACTCTTCCCCGGAATGTATCCTGCATAAGTAGCACGTATCAGAGACATGTGAACCACATGATTCAGAAACAACCTAACCAAATTAAGAAGATTTTTTTATAGAATACACCAACAAAAGCTAGAAAAGATACCCTGCATGCAGAAATTTTAGCAGTCTTGTCCTGCCAGCAGCCACCATTGTTCTCCAAACACTCATTTGTCTCAATTTCTGTAAAAATTAATGCATGAAAAGATATTTCATATTATCTCTGCAAGACTCAATTCTCTACAATCACTTGAACATAATTAACTAAAGCAATAAACTGCTATGAAACTTATTGCTTAAACGAATTAGGAATAGACAATTCTAAAGGAACAAATATGCACTTAATTTGTTTTAATACTCAAAATATTGCACAGAGTGACATTAACTTCTTTCAAGCAAAATGGTAGTTCTTACAATGTCTTGGGAAAGGAAGGAAGAAAAGATAGTTAATATAACAAATTTTTTATTCCTAAAAGTTCTTTTCCAATGGCATAAGTTGTGAGTTGTTATTAAAACATGATTCAAGTTATTGTTTTTCCTAAGCCACATCAATAATTTATTATGCAGAAATGATTTTGAGACATGTAAGAACATGAACTTAATGTTGTTATTTTCCAAAAAACAAGGGACCAATGCTAAACACGTATGTCATAAAAGAGTTTGAAACCTTCTTTATATCATCCAAAGCTTTAAAAAACGTTCCAATATGCCATTCAAAATCAGGAAGAAAAAAAAGAGGGAATTTTTCCAAAGAAGAAATATTCAGCTTGAAGGATGGAGAAGAAATAGAAGAAGACACGAAACTGAAAGAGATAATGAGGTAAAAGACACTTCCTCAGCGTAGTCAATGTCTAGAAAATTAAAGTTTCCACCTAGTGACCTCTCTAAAAATGCTATAATGCTCTCTACTCATGAAATAAAGCTGCCAAAGAATAAAAATGACGTCTACGTATATGAATTTCAGAAACAACAGATTAGTCACTATAGGAGTAGGGCGTGGCCTTTGGCATGTTTTAAACAGTAAAGTATATTCAAAAGCCTCATTTAAGAAGGCAGTTGAAGAGCACCTTGACTAAGACAGATGGCTGGTTCAGTGGTCTCCTGGAAACCAGAGCAGATGGCCTTCAAGACCGCTATTCTGTCTAACTTACCTGAAACATGAAAACAGACCATTAATAACTCAAGATCCAGAAGTCCTACTACATTGTCAATCAGTGGCTTATTACCTCTATACTGTCCGTTATTTATGACAAGAGTTGGCAAAATAGTTACATCTCCACGAGCACCCTTGCCAATCTGGCATAATTGGAACAAATACAAAAATTAAATACAACAATATGAAGAGACTACTGAGGAAGGAGCTATTGCTCGTGATAGAAGTTGGCAAAATTATTACATCTCCACGAGCACCTTGGCCTATTTGGCATAATCACATATGAATACAATAAAGAATCGAAGTAACACACAGTCAACTTAGAAAAAAGGTAATAATTACCTGTGCTTCTTGTTCAGCTTTAAGAACTGGATTGTTCTCGTCAGCATCAGGGTTGCCTATGCATTCATCTATCTTCTTCAGATCGACACCTTAACATAATAGAAGATAAAAATATCATAACTAAAAATTTCTTTTCAATAGGGAAGGAAAGATACAACCAACTTGAGAACAGAACTTCTTTATAAGGTAGAAGTCGGAACCTTGAGCGCTGAGTAACCTTTTTGGCTCAAATACTTTACATAGTCCCAATAGAGTATACAAAGAAAAGCAAATAGTATGGCTTACCAAAAAGGAAACTAATAAAGTGTCCTTCAAGAAAAAAGAAGATTGAAAGAAGGGTAATGAAAATTGGACGAGAAAAGGACAATAAAATGAGACTTGCCAGTATGGTAGCCAAAAAGCATCATCTAAAGATGCAAAAAATGAACCAGACAGATAGAGAGGAGGATTCAGATGGATGAGAAGTGAGTCAGACCTCCATTACCACGAACATGAAGCTTAATGGTATTACAGTCATGAAACTTTAATTTAAACAAGAAAATATAGAAAATAACGAAACAGATGTTGGACATACACAACAATGTCTTAGCTGCATCGTCCAAGAGTGCAACCACAATCATCACACTTTTCCTAATTTCCCACTTAGATCAATTAATAATTAACAAAATATACTAAACTGAATAAAGCACCTTTTAAGCCATTAGGCTCACAGTCTATTCGTTACAAACGCCTTTGGATATGTGGGAGGTAGCAAGTTCAATTAAGCTATTTATGTTCTATTTCCTGTATTCTTCCAGGAAATTCTCATAGAAGCTTGTTAAGAGATACTATACTTCACCAAAATCAAGATCACCAATTAAAAAGGCAATAAATTTTGAGAAGATGCAGTAGCTAGTCAGATTGGCCCTGTCTATCATGAAGGAGATTCAGCGGTTAGTACATGGTTCACCCTAAGGAACCAGTTTAATATCTCTACAACAAAAAACATGCAACAATATCACATTTAATTCTGAATTAACTCAGAAATCAAGAATATCTTTTCAATGCTTTACATAACCGTAAAGTCAAAGGAAATCCTAACAAGTGCATGCATCAGTACCAGATGACATATAAGAATAAGTAAATCTTACCAAGAGACTTTATAACTTGATCTGCACATTCCTTTGTGTACTTTTTCTCTTTCATTGGGCAACGGATCGAAAAGTCAGCCACATAGTCCCACCAAAGCCATGGCTTTCCACTTTCGTTTGCCACTTTGAAGAAACAAGCTTGGCGTAAATTCTGTATTACAACATCCTTTCCATCATATCCTTGGCTAAAATCTTGCTCAGGATCAGGAGCACAGTATCTCCCATGATTGATGCACTGTGACTTGCACTGTTTGCTCAAAAGAAAGGCTTCTGGGCAGAACCAAGTTATATAGTGAGGGGTGAACTGAGTATACCCTTTCTGCTCAAGAATTTGCGCTGCTCCTTTAAAGTTCTTAACAAAGTCAATCTGACCGTCGCATTTTGGCCCACACTCATCATTGCTATTTGTCCAGAATTCATACTCAACCCGCTCATCAGGATGAGGAAGAGCCTCAGTCCAATCGAGATTGAGATTAACCATATTACCACCAGACAAAGCTTTCTTTATGCTATCACCCAAGTTTTTGCGGATAAGGGCCGATGGAATAGTGATTTTCTCAAGATAATCAGCATCAGCTTTCTGTTCTTCAGGAACGTCCATGGTGATCAACGGTTCATCTCTATCATCTGCAACAAGAATGGCAGCTGCTCCACCATTCTGGGCATTCCACGCCTTCAACGTGAAGTAGCAATCTGCCAAATTAGCAAATTCACATGTCAATTGGTATTTCGGAAGCAGGGGAAATCGGAAAACAATCTTCACATTCCTATCCGCGGGAGCGCACATTAAGTACTGCCGTAGCATCAATCTCAGGAATGACAAAATACACTCCTAGAATCCATTTAATAAAACCCCAGTAAGGACATTAGAGGGAAAATACTCCCGGAAGACTTCGGAGTAATTAAATGCCAAAACTTTCCAGGATTACGTTTTAGTCTCTAATAAATGACCGGCTTCAACAGTAGAGAATTTTATACTAAAACGATTAAATTCCCTAATGATCGAAGCATGCATGTCTAAATTTTCGGGATATCCCGCAACGAGACACGGAACAATCGGTCACTTCAACCAGCCCCAAACAAGAGATGCAATCGATCTATCAATCGCACGAAAAGAACCAACCGACCGATCGATTGCAAATTACGAATTCCAAGCAACAAAAGAGTATTGTATTGCCATCCGAAACTCAAATTGCACACTAACGAAGCTCAAATACCTCAAATTGAAGCCCGAAAAAGTCCTAAATCGATGCCAAGCAAATACGACAAACGCAACAACAAGCTTCAGGCCCAGAGACAAAACATAACCAGCGACACTCGAGACCCCGCGCGGAACTCACCTCCCCGATCGGCGAGGATGAAGACCGGCAACCCGCCGGGCTTCGTCTTGAAGCTGAGGTCGAACTCGCGGAACTCCTTGCACGCGTGCTGGTTCGCCGACGGGTACACCACGGTGCCGACGAGCGTGCCCCCGTACTGCGGGACGCCGAAGTTCCCGATGGCGCACTCGTGCGCGCCCTTCATCGAGTTCGGGCTCGTCACCTTCAGGCTGTTCTTCTGCACCACGAACCGCCCCTCGCAGCCGCCCCACATCAGCAGCAGCCACACGGCGACGGCCAGCCGCGCCAGCCCTAGCCGCTCCTCCACTCTCATCCTGGCGGCGACGGCGGCGGCGGCGGCGGCGGCGGCGGCGGGAGGGAGGGAGAGCGCGTCTCTCGAGATCGGACGGAGGGGAGGCGGGACGGGACGGGAAACGGACTTCCCCCGGATCCTCACGGCGGCGGACGGCGGGCGGAGGGCTGCGGACGGCGGAGATCGGAGGGGGAGCCGCGGAGGAGAGCGATGGGGAAAAGCTCGTGGGAGAGCGTGAGATGTAGGAGGAGGAGGAGATGGAAAATTGGAAGAGACGTGCTGCAACAACTTGCCGTAGCGGGGCTAGAAGGAAAGTACGCCGAAGCCGTTATTCAACGAGGAGGAGAGGGCGGGTCGGTGCGCGAGATATTCGGAAGCACTTTTTATCTCGCGAGATGATACGAGACGGGGGGCGGGGGAGGATCTTTCATGTGGGCTTTGCATGAGATCCACGTGTTTGGTTTCGCCATCACGCGCCTCCGCAGGCGTCTGCGTCTGCGGATCCGGGTCGCGTGCCCGCTTCCCAAAAAACATTATAAAAAAAAATTGGGATTTTTTTTAATTTAAATATTTTTATTCAAATTATGGGGGAATTTAAAGGAAACTGGTTTTGTTACGGAATTGAATCGATCCTTGTATTTAATTTGATGACTTTGATGACTTAGCAATTAAGTATGGTATGCCTTCTCTCCGAAGCATTGGATATCGAGAATGATGGGAAGATCTTTTCATCCATTGAATTTTTTTTTTCGTATCAATGCAATGAAATAATTGACGGAATATTGAGGTTATGAATTAAAAAATTAATATCATGAAAAACTTTTGTGATAAATATATCTCAAATTAATTTTTTGGACCAGATGTTAAATTTACTTGAAACTAATAGGGATATTCATGTAAATTTGTTATGTTAATCAAGTTGTTGTCATATATCATCCAGTCCAATAGTTTCACAATAAAATTTTGACAAAAAATAATAGAGGAAGAATATGTCATGAATTTACTAACGTGGCGTTTTTGAAGACTTAAAATTAATTTGAGGATAAATTTGTCATAAATTTATTAATTAAAGATTTTTGGTAATTTAAAAGTTATTTTAAAATGTATTTGTCATAAATATATTATTTTGGATTTTTTTGCAACATTAACTCTAAAATAAAATAATGAAAATTCTAAATTAACTCTCCAATGATGTTTTCGCTTTATTCCCCGGGAAGCAATGGGAAGTGGCCAAACAGGTCGGTCGCAGTCATGTCACTCTCTTACACGTTAGGACACGAAATCGTTATTTATTTTCCGAAAGCTCTCTTACACGTTAAGCCTCGTACTTTATAAATCGTTACAATTTGTCATGTCGAAAGCTCCAAATTATTTACCGATCAAAAAAAAAAAGTTGCAAATTATTTTTAACGGTCGCTCTCGACATATATTTTCCCGCTGCAAAGAGCGGTGTGTATGCGACCTTAAGTTGCCCGCTAATAAATTCTTTTTTTTATGGACGAAAATGCCCTCAAATGCGATGCGTCGTTGCAACTTGCGGTGCAAGTTTACCAAAAACTGTTATTTTCAACGGTCGCTCTCAACATATATTTTCCGCCGGAAAGAGGATTGTATGTGATTTATAAGCTGTCAACTTCAATGTAATATGTTCTTTTCTTATGGACGAAAATGGCCTCGAATGTGATGTTTCATTGCAACGTAAAAGAATCGCATGGACCACCCATTTTGATGGAGAAATTTTGGTTATGGAAACCAGTCCATAGGACCTAGGACCCCGCCCTCCAACCTAGGAACTCAAGCCCCATGAGTCGGACTTGGCGTTTGGACTTGAGACCTCGAAGCCTGAATTCAGGATCACGGACCTTAAATCGGGACTTTGCCATCGGACTCAGATCTCCAATGACTTACTTCTAAGGCCATGGCACTTTAGACTCAACAACTAGGCGCTTGAACATAAAGGCATTGAGGGCTGAACTCGAGACCTCGACATTTATATGAGGTACGCTGGAGGTTGGATCCAAGAACTAGGGGTTGGATAAGGGATTTTGGGGCTAGACAAAGTATGGTCCGAAACGGACACTTGAACTTAAGTACTCAGAATTGGGTACGGTCTTGTCCAACCCAAAGGTTTGGGTCCAAGAGCCGAGGTCCTAGATGAGGGTGCAAGGTCCAACTTTGTGGTGTCAGGATTTCTTAAAATTTAGAATACTTATGATACTTAAATTACTGAAAATAACTTTTTCTTTGGCAAATATATAAAACTAAAGTCTGTAGTGACTGTTTTCATTGCAATGTGACCCCCACAAATTGACAAAATTTAGTAAACAATTTTAAAATCTGGAAAATGTGGTTGTTTTAGATGAACAAAACCTACATAATTCCAAATTTTAACATCTTGTCAAGTGTAAAAATATTACATTAATTATAGAAATTTTAATTCTGCAATAGTCTTCACTTCTCGCCACGACAGTCGGTGTGCATTCACACTATGAAGGGTATATTACTCTTAATAAGTATAAAAAAAATTACAAAGTTCAGTTCGGAATTTTGTAAATATTGTTCTTGAATTTTTTATATGAGCCTAGATAATTATTTGGGATAGAGAAATACTTTTTCTTGGTGGCTCTTCATTATAATTATATAATTTTGTAATGCTAAGCAAAGAAATTTTCCATAAAAATACTCCATTAATGTTGGCTTCAACCGTATGTAGATAATATTTTTGAAGAATGGCGAAAAAAAAGTAATAACGTCATAAAAAGAAGAAGAAAAAAGACAATCTCTTACGAAAAAAAGTAATACGAAGAAAGAGATAATAGAATGGAATTGTCAATACGTTTAAAGTAAGATTTAAGAAAATACAATGCTAAATGAGTACATTAGTGGAATTCACTCAAGTAAATCGACATGGATCTCGATGGAACTTTGAAAAACAAAGTTTTAATTTGAAAATAAAGATAGGATCACTTTCATTATAAGAGATTAAATCTCGATGGAACTTTGAAAAACAAAGTTCTAGTTTGAAAATAAAGATGGGATCACTTTCATTATAAGAGATTAATAATTTCTTTTGGGGGATAATTCACTTTTAATTGATTTTATCCCCATATTTACACATACTACAACATATCAAACAATTCGTGATTTGATATGCTAATCTTAATTTAACTCCGTATCCTAGAGTTGTTTTTTCTATGAGGTGTCCGCGTCAAGCGTATAAAATGACTTAACGTAAGTAGGTTTTAAACAACGACAGATGAACAATTCTTAACTTTAGCACGTAGGTTCATTCCATGAACGGATCAACATTTCCATTCCGAGATTGCCTGCGCGAAAAGATTGCTACGCTGGCGGCATACGCCGTATAAATCCGTGAAAGTAGTAGGGTTAGGTCGAGTTGGTCGATATGAATCGGTATCTCTTTCTCTCTCTCCCTCGTCTGGATCTTGGTTCTATTGGGCAATTTAACGCATGTGATCATTGATGTTCACCAGCATACGCAAAATAACACTGAAGAATAGATGAAGAGAGAACCCGAGGTATGAAAAACATACGCATTATCGCATTGCAATGGTTGACCATGTTATTTCACCAAGACAAATACAAGAAAAAGGACATGAGAAACAGCATCGATTCGGAGAGACTCGCGCAGGTGGAGCTCCTTTGCGGGTCCAGAAGAACCCTTCTTTTATTTCCTCATCCTCGGCCACGAAATCACATTCATTTCACCCTGCAACAGAAGAAAAATCATTCGTGTGCTTTGGACAGTGCAGGAGAAAGGAAGTCGTGTATGGCTCAATGCTCGTCATTAGGGAAACCAGTACGTGCGTTTCCTGGATGGTTGCGTTCGAAGATTTAAAGAGGAGCCAAACTCGGATGAAAGATGGTGGTAACGGAGTACCTGCTGCAGTCGGTGGAGGGCCTGATCTTGTAAGGGACGCGGACCCCGCATTTGCCTGGGAGCGCGGACACGAGGCCAAGGTTGAGGCCCCGGATGTTGCCGGCGGCGGACTGTATGCACCGGCAGGCGGTCTGGCGGTCATGAGTGGTCCTGGCAGCATTATTGAGCGACCTGATGCCGCTGCAGCAAGCTGAGGGGATCTTTCCGCCGGCCCTCAGGTACCCGAGGCATGGGGCCACCCAGCTCCTCACCTGGCCACAGGTGATGGCTGACTCGGTGAGGGGCATGGCCACCACGAGACCGACCACCAGAGCCAAGCACACCAGCTTGAGGCTCACCATGTTGGCGGGGGCAGATGGCGCAAGTGGTGATGCAGTGCAGTGTGCTTGAGAAGTGACGAGAGCGAGAGAGATGAGTACACGAGGGCTGGCTGTGCTTGAGGGTCGGCTCTTATAGGCGAATGCCGTGATGCCTTGAGGGTGTGAAATGAAGAAACGAGGGGCTGCGCTGCATGGGGAGGAGGTATGGGGGTTGGTTGGTGGTTGAGGCCCGAATTAATGCCATCGAAAGAAATGACATTTGGGAGCTATTCGATCTTCCGGATGGACACAAAACCATTGGTGTAAAATGGGTCTTTAAAACAAAACTGAAAGAAAATGGTGAAGTTGACAAATACAAAGCACATTTGGTTGCCAATGGATACAAGCAGCAATATGGGATTGACTATACAAAAAAAATTTCTCCAGTTGCGAGACATGACACGATTAGATTGGTGGTTGTATTGGCGGCATGGAATTCTTGGCCTATTTTCCAACTAGATGTTAAATCGGCATTCTTGCATGAATACTTGGAGGAACAGGTATTTGTTGAGCAACCCTCTAGTTATGTCAAAATTGGAAATAAGTATAAAGTTTATAGATTGAAGAAAGCTCTTTATGAGTTAAAACAAGCTCCTCGGGCTTGGTATAGTAGTATTGAAACTTATTTTCTTAAAGTTGGTTTTTCAAAATGTCCTTATGAACATACGCTTTCAAGATTGGAGATAAAGGGAAAATGCTTATTGTCTGCTTGTATGTTGATGATCTTATATTTACCGGAAGTTGTAATGGAATGTTTGAAGAATTCAATAAATTTATGATGAATGAGTTTAAAATGTCTGATCTTGGTATGATGCATTACTTTCTTGGCATAGAAGTGGTACAATCGAATGATGGGATCTTTATTTCTCAAAAGAAATATGTGGGAGAAATTTTGGATAGGTTTTAGATGAAGGATTATAATCCTGTAAACACTCCAATTGAGTTTGGCTTAAAGTTATATAAAGATCATGAAGAGATGAAGGCTTTTTTTTTTTGGTAAAGATGAAGAGAGGAATGTTGACAGCACACTTTATAAACAAATTGTGGGCAATTTGATGTATCTAACTGCAACAAGACTAGACATAATGTAATATGTGAGTTTAATTAGTAGACATATGGAGAATCCTACAAAAATGCATTTGTTAGCTGCCAAGAGAATCATTCGTTACTTGCAAGAAACTAGAGGCTTTGAGCTATTACAAGAAGGGTGAAAAGTCCAATTTGTTGGGATTTACTAACTAACAGTGACTATGCAGGAGATCAAGATGATAGGAGGAGCACTTCGGGTTATACTTTTATGTTTGAGACAGGTGCTATTTCGTGGTCATCCAAGAAAAAACCAATTGTCACATTGTCAAATACATAAGTTGAATTTGTTGCTGCAACAGCTAGTGCTTGTCAAGTTATTTGGCTAAAAAAATTCTTGAGAAGCTGCAATTTAAACAACTAGGAGCTACTAAAATTTTTTGTGACAACAACTCAGCAATCAAACTCTCCAAGAATCTTGTGCTACATGGAAGAAGCAAGCACATTGATGTGAAGTTTTATTTCTTGAAAGATCTTAGCAATGATGGAACAATTGATCTAATCTATTGTAGGAGTGAAGATCAAGTTGCTGATATATTCATTAAGGCCCTCAAGATGGAGTCATTTGTGAAGCTGGGAAGGTTATTAAGTGTTTGCACATTGAAAACAGTCAAGGCTTTAAACTGAATGTTAGTAAACATCAGTTTAAGGGAGGGATTATTGAAATAATAGTTATTTCCTTTTGCACGTTTTGATGATTTGGTTTTTCAGTTATTAGAGTTAGTGGAGTCATGTGTGTTAGTTGTCCTAGTTTTTAGGTGTTGGTAGAGTAAGTGTTTTATGCAGAACATGGGTAGTTATGGGTCCTATTTTAGTGGTGTTTTTACATTATGTATTTTGTCTTTTATAAAAGACTTGGTGGTTCTATACAAAAGATGAAGTTTCAGCCTCATCTCTCCTCCCTTAAGCAATTTAACAACCTCGACATTTATATAGGTACAATAGAGGTTGCATCCAAGAATCGGGGGTTGGATAAGGGATCTTGGAGGCTAGACAAAGTACGGTCCGGAGCACACACTTGAACTTAAGTGCTCAGAATTAGGTATGGTCCTGTCCAACCCAAAGGTTTGGGTTCAAGAGCCGAGGTCCTAGACGAGGGTGCAAGGTCCTACTTTGTGGTGTCGGGATTTCTTAAAATTTAGAATAGTTAATGATACTTAAATTACTAAAAATAACTTTTTATTTGGCAAATATATAACTAAAGTCTGTAGTAACTGTTTTCATTGCAATGTGACCCCCACAAATTGACAAAATTTAGTAAAAAATTTTAAAATCAGGAAAATGCGGTTGTTTTAGATAAACAAAACCTACAAAATTCCAAATTTTAACATCTTGTCAAGTGTAATAATATTACATTAATTATAATTTTTTTTAATTCTGCAATAGTCTTCACTACTTGCCACGACAGTCGGTGTGCATTCACACTATAAAGGGTATATTACTCTTAATAAGTATTAAAAAAAATTACAAAGTTCAGTTCGAAATTTTGTAAATATTGTTCTTGATTTTTTTTATATGAGCCTAGATAATTATTTGGGATAGAGAAATACTTTTTCTTGGTGGCTCTTCATTATAATTATATAATTTTGTAATGCTAAGCAAAGTACTTTTCCACAAAAATACTCAATTAATGTTGGCTTCAACCGTATCTAGATAATATTTTTGAAGAATGGCGAAAAAAAAGTAATAACGTCAGAAAAAAAGACAATCTCTTATGAAAAAAAGTAATACGAAGAAAGAGATAATAGAATGGAATTGTCAATACGTTTAAAGTAAGATTTAAGAAAATATAATGCTAAATGAGTACATTAGTGGAATTCACTCAAGTAAATCGATATGGATCTCGATGGAACTTTGAAAAACAAAGTTCTTAGTTTGAAAATAAAGATGGGATCACTTTCATTATAAGAGATTAATAATTTTTTTGGGGGGTAATTCACTTTTAATTGATTTTATCCCCATATTTACACATACTTCATCATATCATACAATCCATGATTTGATATGCTAATCTTAATTTAACTCCGTATCCTAGAGTTGTTTTTTCTATGAGGTGTCCGCGTCAAGCGTATAAATTGACTTAACGCAAGTAGGTTTTAAACAATGACAGATGAACAATTCTTAATTTTAGCACGTAGGTTCATTCCATGAACGGATCAACATTTCCATTCCGATATTGCTTGTGCGAAAAGATTGTTATGCTGGCGGCATACGCCGTATAAATCCGTGAAAGTAGTAGGGTTAGGTCGAGTTGGTCGATATGAATGGGTGTCTCTTTCTCTCTCTCCCTCGTCTGGATCTTGGTCCTATTGGGCAATTTAATGCATGTGATCACTGAGGTTGACCAGCATACGCAAAATAACACTGAAAAATAGATGAAGGGAGAACTCAAGGTATGAAAAACATACGCATTATTGCATTGCAATGGTTGACCATTTTATTTCACCAAGACAAATACAAGAAAAAGGACATGAGAAACAGCATCGATTCGGAGAGACTCGCGCAGGTGGAGCTCCTTTGCGGGTCCAGAAGAACCCTTCTTTTATTTCCTCATCCTCGGCCACGAAATCACATTCATTTCACCCTGCAACAGAAGAAAAATCATTCGTGTGCTTTGGACAGTGCAGGAGAAAGGAAGTCGTATATGGCTCAATGCTCGTCATTAAGGAAACTAGTACGTGCTTTCGTGGATGGTTGCGTTTGAAGATTTAAAGAGGAGCCAAACTCGGATGAAAGATGGTGGTAACGGAGTACCTGCTGCAGTCGGTGGAGGGGCTGATCTTGTAAGGGACGCCGACCCCGCATTTGCCTGGGAGCGCAGACACGAGGCCGAGGTTGAGGCCCCGGATGTTGCCAGCGGCGGACTGCAGGCACCGGCAGGCGGTCTGGCGGTCAGGAGTGGTCCTGGCAGCATTGTTGAGCGACCTGATGCCGCTGCAGCAAGCTGAGGGGATCTTTCCGCCGGCCCTCAGGTACCCGAGGCATGGGGCCACGCAGCTCGCCACCTGGCCACAGGTGACGGCTGACTCAGTGAGGGGCACGGCCACCATGAGACCGACCACCAGGGCCAAGCACACCAGCTTGAGGCTCGCCATGTCAGGGCGGGGGCAGATGGCGCGAGTGGTGATGCAGTGCAGTGTGCTTGAGAAGTGATGAGAGCGAGAGAGATGAGTACACGAGGGCTGGCTGTGCTTGAGGGTCGGCTCTTATAGGCGAATGCCGTGATGCCTTGAGGGTGTGAAATGAAGAAACGAGGGGCTGCGCTGCATGGGGAGGAGGTATGGGGGTTGGTTGGTGGTTGGGGCCTGAATTGAATACTGTTGCCATTTTCGGATCAGGTCGCGTAAGACCCATGCTTTCACATGCACTCTGTATATCATCCTGCTTCACCTAGGGTTTCTGAAGGAGTTTGGTGTCGTTATTATGGAAGTGACTAACAAGAGCTTGCCATATAAAATGATGATGAAATTATATGTAGTTTATAATGCAGGTTCCCATGCGTCTGTGGAGAGCCACAAGTAACTGCTAGCCTTGAATGCCGCCGATCGAGACCATTAGATTCGGAAGTGACTGCCCCCACCACTGCAGATTCAAATTGAAAGTTTGAAGATAAGGCCCTGCCTGCAAGACAGAAAGCGAGAAAGAAGAATGTATCAAACCATCGTAGACAAAAGGTGCGTTTGGTTCGGTATTTTCAATGGGCTTTCAACCTTCAAAGCCCCTTGGTGAAATATTGGACCGTTTGGCAATCATTTCGAAGTAGCTTTCAAGTAAAAGTCAGCATTAAGATGGTTGAAAGCCCAATGCTAATAGGGATTAGATTTGAACTTTCAACATTTGGTCAAATGCTGAAACTTATTTTTTTTTTCTCAAAACTATTATCATTCATTCTTCAAATTTCTTATTTTTCCCTCCTTATTATTTTTTTTAAATGCCAAAATAATGCTAAAAAATCAAATTTACATAAATTCTAAAAACAAGAAAGATATATTTTGGTATTTAAAAAAATTATTTATATATTTGATTTTTTTAGCATTATTGTCAAAATTTAAATTTAAAAAGTTGCATACATTATTTTTTTTTTTCAATTTTAAACAAATAAAAATTAAAAAATTTCTACAAAGGGTTTGGTATTTTAATATATATATATATATATTTTATTTTTTAGCATTATTTTCAAATTTATATTTAAAAAAAAAAAAAAAAAAATTTGCATATATATTTTTTTCAATTTTAAACAAATAAAAAATTGATGAAGGATTTGTTCTTTTAATATATATATATATGTATTTTTTTTTTAGCATTATTGTCAATATTTATGTTTTAAAAGTTGCATACACTATTTTTTTTTCAATTTTAAGAAAATAAAAATTAAAAAAAGTTCGACGAAGGATTTGATCTTTTAAAAAAATTATATAAATATATTTATGTATGTATTTGATTTTTTTAGCATTATTGTAAAAGTTTACATTTAAAAAGTTGCATATATTTTTTTTTTTTCAATTTTAAGCAAATAAAAAATAAAAAATTCCGATGAAGGGTTTGGTCTTTTAAAAAAAAAAAATTATATATGTATTTGATTTTTTTAGTATTATTTTCAAATTTTATATTTCAAAAGTTGCATACATTATTTTTTTTTTCAATTTTGAACAAATGAAATTAAAAAAAAAAAACTAATATTAGTCACTCAAAGGGCTTTTCAAATGTGTTTTCTACCAAACAACATTTCTCTTAAAGTTGTTTCTCAAAACATAGTTTATCAAACGGTCTTGTATTTGTTTAAAGTCCTTTAGGCTAAACTACTTTGCATTTTCCTAATAGGCTTTCAAAATGCTAAATCAAACGTACCAAAAAAGCTCTAGGGTTAACAATCCTCGCATGTGTAGACGGATGTATTTATGTACTATGTGAAGGACTAACATCGCATGATGTGCCGATAATGATACCACCACCAAACACATTGAGTGCATTTATTGGCATTCATCGGGTAATTAAGTAGATAGTCCACGGCCTCGCTCTCAGGCTAATTCAAGACTAAAGAGGCATCTCTCGAGTCTTTCTAACTATTGAACTACAATGAGCGATGACCCTAAGGTTGCGTTTGGTAGTCCATCTTTATTATCCTAAGGATTATATATCCTACTTTATCCTATCATATATTGATTATTATCCAGACGACCAAACGTAGCCTAAATGTAGCCACAGAATATTGAGCCTCACATGGACTGTTTGCCCATCTGGACATTAACGGTAGATAGAGCCAAGATGACTGTGCAAATTATATACTTGAATTTAAGTAAATGGGGTCCATTTTCAGTCTCTTCTAGGACCACGAGTAACCGGAGCCACAACGTTAGTTCAGAGAGAGTGCAAGTGGAAACCCTAATTTGAATTTACTTGGAGACGAAAATGATCAAAGGTGAGTTCTAAATTAGCTATGACCGTGAGAGCCATTTGGGTTAAACATTATCTTGCTAATAATTTTTCAATCACATGTTTGAGAATTTTTTTTCCCCAAAAGACCAAATCTATGTCTCTTCTCAACCCTCAACGGTCTGCTCATAACTAGGCCATATGCCACACATGGTGGAAAATAAAGATTCTAAATTCCATTTTTTCGCATAAAATTTAATTATGTGAATAATATGTTCTTAATTTTCTATTGTGAAAACAGTGTGGCTTGACCTGAAATTGAGAGATGAAGACATGTTGGGTAAACAGAATGACAAAAGAAGCAACTCATCGACCTCACTAACAGTAGATTTGAAGATCATAATCAAAAGAGAGATCCGATGATGATGGGGGCAAATTGAGAAGCTACAAAGGCACGAAGAAATGTATTTGAGAATGAGATCACAAATCAATTGGTTGAAGGTGGAAGATGAGAACACGAACCACTACTGTACAAAGAAGACAAAGGAACAAGATTCCTATGCTAAAAAGTGATGAGCAGGATTGGTGACATGAGCTTAATCAGCTAAAATGATGCACTATTGACTTTTTTTCAATAATTATGGGCGCGTTTGGTAACGTTTCTATTCAAAATTTGTTCTAGGGAACATAAATAGAAAAAAAATATTTCTGTTCCAGGAAACAATTTTTGACCAGAAAGATGCGTTTGGTAAATTTGTTCTGGGAATAAAAAATGAATAGAAACACGTTTGGTAGATTTTATTCTTTTTTTTTTTGTTTCTTTTAATTTTTAATATTTTTATTTAATTTTTCCTTTCTTTTTATTTTTTATTTTTTCGGCCGGTAGCCTTGTCTAGCCACGGCGAGGCTCGGCCTCGTCGGATTTGGGCGAGCTCGAGCTCACCCAGCCATCAGCGAGGCCGAGCCTCGCCAGGGGCCGGCGATGCTCCGGTGAGGTCGCCGACCCTCGACGGCGTCACCGGCCCTCGACGGCCGATCACCGGCCATGGCTGAGGCCGGCGACCGGCCAAAGAAAAGAAGAAGAAAAAAGAAGAAGAAGAAAAGAAGAAAATAGAGAAGTGTTTCGGGAGCAAGAAACAAATTTTTTTTTGTTTCTCATTTCTGTTCTTTTTGTGATCCGGGAACAAAAAATCTGATTTTGAACAAAAATGCAAACAAACGCATTTTTGTTCTTTTTTTGTTCCTGGAACAAAAAAACAAATTTTCTTTCATAAACAAAAAAAAAAAAAAAAAAAGAATAAAAACATGCAGGCCCTATATGTCACATTAGAAGCAACTGACTTTCAACCAATACTGGACGAACGCCCTTGTCTAGTTTTGGATGTTATAAACGAATCTCTAATGGCTCAAGTGACTATAGAGAAAGTGACCAGGTGCAATGAAATCCCCAGGAGCGGTGGCCAATTTTATTAACACCACAGGAAAGGCATTCAACTTGATGCCCTCAAACTGGTGAAAAGCTTCTTCGAGGCATTTAATCTTGATCCCAATCTAAATAAGACTGATATATCACTTATCCCCAAAATGCTTAATCCAAAGAGTCTAAATCATTTTGAACCAATCGGTTTATCCAACTTCGCTCATAAATGGTGTGTTTGGTTGGACTTTTGAAAAAAGCTTTTGGGAAAATGCAAGAGACTTCAAGTTAAAGTAATTTTTCAAAATGCAAATTGTGTTTATTAAATCGTAATTTAAAAATCTATTGTGAAGTACCTTTGAGTACAATTGTGCTTTGGAAAGATTATACTCATACAAAGCACTTTAATTATTAAAAAAAAAAAAATAGCCCTAACAGACCATGTGCCACTTGTGTTGTGCAAATGTAGGTAGCCCTTGTTGGCGTGATCCTCGCAAGGGTCACTCAACTTCGACGAAGGCCAATTAGGTCACGCGAGTTGGGGCCAACTAGGTCATGCAACCCCTCACCAAGGTCACTCAACCTCGGCAAGAGCCAGCTAGGTCGAGCAAACCTAGGCCCTCGCCAGCATGACCCTCACGAAGGTCGCTCGACCATGACGAGGGCCAACTAGGGTCGCTTGACACTAGGCAACCCCTCGCCGTGGTTGTGCAACCACCGAGGGCCATCTACTGTCCAGATTGGGCGACCTCAGTCGGCCTCATGAGGGTCACACTACCCAGACGGCACTCGCCTAGGTCACGCAACCCCTTGGTGACGGTTGCTTGGGTTGTTGGTGATGTCGTCGACCTCTCTTTAGCTCGTGGTGGACCCTTGCAACCATGGCGACCACGTTGGCTAAGCCCAAGGAGAAGAAGATGAACAATCGCAAACAAGGGCAAAATCGGAAAATCAAAAAATCAGTGAGGATAAAATCGGAATTTTTTTTTTTACTTCCCCTGCCTTTGGAGAAGGTTGAAAGCCCAAGGCAGCCTAGGATCTGCCTTGGGCCTTGGGCTTTCAACCTTTTAAAGGCAAACTTTGCTTTAAGGTGGGTTTCAAACATTTTTCCAAACCCCTAATATTTGGCCCAAAGATTTATGGACGCCCAAAGCACCTTCCTAAAGTGTTTCCCAAATGCAGCCAATATTGTTTCCAAGGTTGTCGCTAATCACCTTTAACCTTGATTACTTGAACTAGTAGCCAGATAACAAAATTCCAGGTTCAAGAGGTTTTGCATCAACTTCAAATTTAAAAAGAAAGAAGAAATTCCGAGCAATGTTGAAACTAAATATATAGAAAGTTAGGGCGCAAATATAACCATTCTGGCCAGAAATTGATTTATGGAAGAGAAATAGATTTTTATATTTCTATTTCTAGATGAGTTTTTAAGCAAAAATACCAATTTGATAACGACACAAAATTTTTCCCTTTGGCCGGTGGTCGGCGATGGATGGACGGTGGTAGCCGGTGATCGACTGACGGTGGCGGCGGCGACGAATGGACGATCGGTTCGTAGTAAGGACGAACGATAAGAATAATTTTTATTTCTCATTTATGTTTTAAAAATAGAAAAGTAAAAAAAAAATTACTTCTGATTTTTATTCTAAACCTATTTTTGGAAACAAAAATCTATTTCAGAAATAGAAAAATAAAATAATTTATCAAACGGATTTCTATTCCAGGATCAAGTCTGGAATAGAAAAATTGTTTCTGGAACAAAAACTGAGGTTTGTCATGCACCCCCTTGATGGACTGCATATTAAAGATAAAATTCTATGATAAATGGCTATCTTTGATCATGCACAGCGTCTCCCGAGTTACTTTCATGTCAAATTTAATGGGGAACTTTTGTTGTACTTTCAATTTACGTGGGGCATCAAACAGGGTAACACGTTTTTCCCATATTTATTTATAATCATGGCCAATGTCCTCTATCATCTCATGGACAAAGCAGTCAAGGAAAGTAGCTTCAATTAAATTAAACTGAACAAATTTTGCCCCACTTCATCTCATCTGCTATTTGCAGACAATTCTATTTTCTTTTGTATGGTAAGATTAAAGAATGTTAGAAGCTAGCAGCTTTTCTAAATTGATATTGTTTTGTTTCAGATCAAGCCAATAATCTAAACAAAACTGGAATGTACTTTAGTAGAGGCTGTCCACAAAATCTACGGAGGAATATGACTTAAGAGTTGAGAGTACTAGAAATTGAGAACATTGGGAAATATCTGGGAATGCATTGAGATTGAGGTCAGTTAAAGAAGAAAATGTCTACATAGAATTTAGCAAGGTACACTTGAAATTGGAAGATTGGAAAGAGAAGCCAATATCTAAAGCAGGCAAGAAGATCCTAATTAAAATAATTGTGCAAGTCTTGCCCCAATATGTAATGTCGATATTCAAGATCTCAATCTCAACTTGCAAAGCTATGAAGTAAAGAATTGCCTTGTTTTGGTGGAAAAATAGTGGCTTAGCAACATCCGAAATTTCATATGATCGATATTAATGTATATAAGGTGTAAAGTTATGTAGCTTGGAGTTTTGAATGGCCCGTGTGGAATCTCGGGTGGGTCTTTAATTTTGTAAGGTACGGAAGGTGCAAAAGATGATTTTCCATAACAGTCACTTGAAATGTGATACTTTAGTATTAAATAGATTGATGTTGACATGTATGTTGATGGTGTAGAGTGAGGATAGTTGATTTACGACCATATTAATGCTAGAAGGGGATCGAAATGCTCCAAAATATGTATTGAAAAGTTTTCAAGTTATAAAACTTATTGACTTGAGATTTTCCTAATATTTGTTATCTTTCACTAATAATTTTGGTGGGTTCAAAATATTTTTCCCAATTTATCAATGTTTCTATATACTTGTGTGCTTATGCTTGAGTGACTGCACGAAAGAAAGAAGCTTGCTCCTTTTCTTTCATTAAAGATTCCTTGCATGATGGTTCTCCTAACCTAAGAAAGAGTTCTTTTTTTACACTGGCTTCCTATTTTTTTTCTCGATTCCACTGCAGATATACCTAACTTAATAAAATATTTACTTTGAAAACTATATAGTAAAGCCATTTGTTACCTTCGAATTTGACCACATCACCTCTTTTAACTTCAGCCAATCAATGCTCTTGATAACTCATTTATGCATTTCATTTGGACGAAGAAGCTCTCTCTTTACCAATCAAAATATCTTCTTTTAACTACTCTCATTGGGCCACTTGAAGATTTTAGATTGGAAAACCAATTCCTCTCTTTACACACAGTAATTCTAACCCAAGGTCCTCGTTACTATAACCTTGGTTATTTATTCAAGCAAATCTAATGTGGCCATGTGTAATAATTTTTTATGACATCTCCTTCGATTCTTACCGTAAACTCAAGGTCACTGTTAATTTAACATTGGTTGGTTAAGTCAAATTAAAGACTTCAAGATAAGGCCTATGTGCAAGACATAAAGTGAGAAAGAAGAATGCATCAAATCATCATAGATAAAACAAAACTCTACAGTTAACGATTCTCACTTGTGTAGACAAATGTATATATGTACCATGTAAAAATCTAAAGTCACGTGATGTGACGATAATGATACTATCGCCCAGCGGATTAAGTGCATTTACTGGCACTCATCGCATATAAGCAAATCATCCACGGCCTCGATCTTGAGCTAATTCAAGGCTAAAGACGTATCTCTCGAGTTTCTCTCTCTGTTGAACTGCCAAACGAGCGATGACATTGGATGTAGCCATGGAATGTTAAGCCTCACATGGACGGAGACAAGTCGACTGTGCAAATTGTATGCTTGAATTTAAGTAAAGGGGTTCCATTTTCAGTCCTTTTTTTTAATCAATGCTTGGACCAGGGAGAAAATATTTCAAAACGCTAGTTCAGAAAGCGTGCAGATGGAAACCCCTACTTGAATTTACATGAAGATGAAAATTATCCAAGGCAAGTTCTAGATCAGCTATGACTGTGAGAGCCACTTGTGTTAGACATTACCTTGTAAAAATTTTGAATCATATGTCCGAGATTTTTTTTCCCCTGAAAGACTGAATCTATGTCTCCTCAACCCTCAACGTTCTGCTCGGAACCAGGCCACATGCCATACATGGTGGAAAATACAAACCCTAGATTATGTTATTTCGCATAGAATTAACAATGAATAATATTTTCTTCATTCTCAGGTTTTCAGAATGTTAAGGAGAATGAGTTGGTGAAAAAATATTTTTATAATTAACGAAAAAAGATAAACCAATGGAGGAGACATAACTTGAAGAACCAATGGAGAAGCTTACAGCTTCTATGAACCAAAATTCTTGTTGTAGGATTGGAAATCTCACTAGAACCATTACACTCCCACTTTCTGTCGTTCAACGCTGGTTTGCACGAATAGGGCATGTGCGTACCTATTTATCCTTGAATGCTATAGAAATTCAAGTGCAACTCTCATAGGAGCGGTGATAATTTTATAAAAATAGAGTTACTTTACCTATTTTAGACAACAAATAATGCAATATTTGTGAGAATATATTTGGATTTCCTTCCCTTTATTTTTTCTTGTTTATACAACATAATGAGATATAGAGAAAATAAGAAAAATAATGACAAAAAGAAGGAAAGGACATTTTTTTATTCAAGAAGTTAAATTAGAAGCATTGGAAGATTGATGCAAAATCAGGGATTCTGCAATTTATTACTTGATTTTATGCCGAAAAAAATAAGCAATTGCATTGTGTTGGGATTCTTGAATGTATCCCACAAGTTGGATGACATTGAGAGCTTAGAGAGATAATTAGGTTTATATAATTTAGATCGTTTTTCATTGTTCTGAAATTTTTTTAAGTATTTTGAAGAAAAAAAAAGTGGTAACATAATTCTTAATCTTTGATTCAAGATGTTGAGTTTAATTTATATTTTTATTTCTTCTTTTATTATGTTCTAATTTTCTTTTGTTAGGGCTACGATATAGCATGATTATGATGATATGAATTTCATGATTTTTATGTTTTATAAGTGATTTAATTCATGTGAGTTAAAAATTTTTGCACTTAATGCTTTTAAATAACTAGCTACCATTTAAATGATCTAATGTGCATGTTTGAAATTGAGAAGTGATAATATGCAATTGTTCATTATAATATATAACCATGAATTAAATGTGGATAGAGATATAACATATTATTTGTATAGCTTTCGGTGATAAGGTGGTCCAAAAGATTCATTCTAAATCGGAAGTGTTCATAGATTTTAATGCACTTTTGCTTATTTAAATTCAGATAGAGATATGATGGATTAATAAACTGAATAGGTTTGTTATACCTAGAAATATGCTAGTTAATAAATTAGGAATTTTTGCTATCGCATTTTTGATATCGTTCTTATATGAGTAATGATCTGAATTCATATCTAATGATTATGGTGAAATCATATGCTGTAACATATTTATTTGATCGATTTACTACATTTAGTTCCTAAATTTTGCTTTCAAGATTGTCAATTTTAATTCATTCTCAATTATATTTTAATTTGTTAGATAAATTTTAGAATTAGTCCATTTTTAATATTTAATTGATTTATTAATCTTCGATCTCTACGGAACGATATCTTTTCTAGTCATTATATTATTTGTTTGATAGATTCATCGCATTTAGAATTTTACGAACAAGCAGCCCCACTCCACGTTCATATAGGTGGTTCCATCAAGTGTACACTACAAATAAACACACTAGTTAGCTCAAGTCATCCTTGCTTGATGTATAACTTAGCACTAATCACATGCATTACAAGAGGGACCTATGATACGTTTCGGTGCTATAATATCAACGAATGACTTCTTCTTACCTAGATAATTACACTTTTATGATATCTACTGCCACATAGATTGGGTTACCACCATCATTAATATTTCGAATCAGCATAAGTCTCATTCCCCTAGACATTTCAATTATTTGTTTTTTTCCCCAAAAGTTTAGTCATGAGGATAGCTCAAATTCACTTCTGACATCACATAATCATCAGTCCATCCATACAACTCCACATTTCAATTTACAAGCTCCAGGCCAAAAGCAGGATCTTACAGTTTGGTCGACATCCTCTGTTTCTCATTTCCCAGTGTCCAAAGGTTTCTAAAACCTACGGAAGTCGTTCCTTTCTCCTCGGACGAAGCCGTGGCATCGTTCGGAATTCACCATGATGACATCGGACCGAACGTAAACCCGAGCAAATCGCCGACCCATCCGAACCCAATTCGATCAAGAGCAAGGCGAGGCAAGGCCAATGCCATTTCGCATCCTCGCCGTGCCCGGAAAACACCCACTTCGCCGCTTCATCAGAAGCTTCAACGCATGGGCTCGTTCCATAAGGAAGGCCGCCGTCTCCCACCCGCACAGACCCCACAAGGCCTTCGAGCTCTACTCCCGGATGCACCGCTGCAACGTCCCTTTCGACAGCTTCTCGGTTCTGTACACGGTCAAGTCTTGCACGAACTTGCACGACCCAAGAGTCATACGTCAGCTCCATTGCCATGCCGTTAAGCTCGGCTTCGGTGCCCACGTTTACGTCGCCTCGTCGCTGTTGTATGCGTACGTCGTCGTGTCTTTCCGGGATGCTCGCGTGCTGTTCGACGAAATGCCTCATAGAACCACGGTGAGTTGGAATACTATGATTACTGGGTTTGCGAAGACGGGTGACGTGGAGAAGGCGCGTTCGGTTTTCGCTGAAATGCCTAGTAGGGATGTGCCTTCGTGGTCTGCCATGATTGCGGGGTATGTGAATTACGGCAGTGCGGTTTGTGGATTAGTGCTGTTTCAGGAAATGATGGTGAAGGAGAGACTGTTTCCCGACCAAATTACAGTCTGTTCCGCTTTGACTGGGTGTGCTCGGATTGGTTCCTGCGGTTTGTTGGCCGGGAAATCAATTCATGGTTTTGTGGTGAAGAATTCGTGGGAGATGAATGTTGCGATCGGGACTGTTTTGGTCGATATGTACGCCAAGTGTGGATTCTTCAAGCAGGCTGTCCGCATATTTGACATGATGGAGGAGAAGAACATCATGACTTGGACGGCTTTAATTTGTGGGTCGGCGCAACATGGTTTCAGCGAGGAAGCACTATCTTTGTTCGAGATAATGCAAAAGAGGGGTGTGAAGCCAAACGAATTGACTTTCACTGGGGTTTTGACCGCTTGTGCCAATACAGGCTTAGTAGAGGAGGGACACAGATACTTCAATTTGATCGAGGAATATGGCCTGGAGTTGAGAATTCAGCATTATGGATGCATGGTTGATTTACTTGGTAAGGCAGGATTGCTAGATGAGGCTTACGAGATAATTCAGACCATGAAATATGAACCCAATGTAATTGTTTGGACTGCATACTTGTCAGCTTGCAAGACACATAACCAATTTGGGATGGCTGAACGAGTAATTGACCAGGTTTTGAGGATGGTGAAGCCGGAGAATGATGGAGGCATTTACACACTCATATGCGATATCTATGTCTTGAGCGGGAAGTGGGATGAAGCACAAAGGATAAGAGATTTAATGACCAAAGAAAGTGTGAGAAAGGTCACTGGATCTAGTTCTGTCAAAAGCTAATATTTGTAGCCAGTTGTTCCTTGCCTCGTATCTCCCATGACTGAATGATGCACAATGAAACCTCAGGATGGTAGTAGAATGGGTTGCATTTTCTGCTAACACATTGTAGAGGTGGTTCTCAGGTAACAACCTTGGAGCTAATTCATTTCATTCTTTGTGGAAGCATGGTCTTCTCCTAGACATACAAGATTTTAGAAGAGACTGTTGTACCTTATACAATGAAATCCAGGACCAAGAGTTGAAGAGCAGTTGACAATTTACCAATCCCTGAACTGAGTGCATTATTGTTGCCTTTTGGATAAATTGGCGAGATTTACAGTCTAACTCTCACCACTGGTTTTCAAGAATCAACATTTAAATCTGTATAAGGGCTGAAAAACTGATTTCTGGATCTGGGTGCCCTTATTTTGACAGTTGAATCTTAAATTTAGCTGGCTGCTAGTGCAATTGTGCTCTTGGATGAAGATAGCATGATTTGCTTTTGTATTTTGTACTTTCTTCTTCTCTTTTTCTTGGGCTGAGAATTTTCACTGACAAGTTCAAGTTGTGCTTTGTATAGGATAGTCAGAGGTCACCTTATTCTTTGAATGAGGGATAGGATATAGTTCTACTCTTGCTTGACAAGTAACGCCCATATGATTCTTTATCATAAAACCGACATATTTCTATTGTGCACTGTATGTTTACAACATTATCTTTAAACAATTTTCCCGAGGCCGATTGCAAGTTGTACTGTGCTTCCACTTTTCCTCCTCTTTTCAAATTGGTTCTTCTTATGACATCTTCTTTGATTTTACTGCTTCCTCTGCACGTCATATAAGTCAAGTGGGAAGGAATATGGAATTTCCACTAGGAGTCTCTGTTCTTCTTTGGACAGACCTTTGCTCAAGGAATGACTGCCAGACAGCTTCCTTCTAGTCTGGAGAGTAAGCTTGATTGATTTTTTCACCGCAGCTCGCCTTGTCATGTATTATGCAACTACTACGCATAAAGTAAATAGTGCAGAAACCTAAGATCAAATGATAGTCGAATCAGGTTCAATAAGGACCCAAGATCACTTCAAGTTTTGGTTGGCATGCTTCAGAGAGGACGACTCAGGGGGTTGCTGCACCAAATTGTTCTGTGAGCATGAAGTCTTTATGTATATGATGCATTGTCTTCTGCGGGGCTGTGGTGTGGACAGATAGTAGGATCATGTCTGAGTAACAGCATAGAGTAATATAGAGATCTGGCTGGTACGAGTAGATATGCCGGAGGGATTTTTGAGCTTTCGGTTGTGGCAAAGTTCACTTCGATGGCACTCGAATTCTTACCACCAATATCTACTGCAAGCTGAGAATCGGGATATGAAGCTCTCCTTCCATGGAAGCCAACTGCGAAGAAAACGTCTATGCACCATCCCCCGACATCCGAAGCATCGACTCATCTATCAAAGACACCCAGATAGCATTTGACTCAGGCACAGACGTGAAAAATGATTCTGATCTGTGTGAGCCGGCTTCGGTGTAAACTCCTCAGCACAGATTCATTGATTCATCAAAGGCACTGGTTTTCTGCTTAACTAGTCATAAACAGTGATGCCACGGTGCGAGCTGGATGCAAGAAGTTCAATGGGAATATTAGATGAAGGAACGGATTTTAGCGTTATTTTGCGGATCAATCTAACTCGGTGGACCGACTTTCTTCCGGTTGAATAGGGTCCAAATCGATGAATATATGATACACCTAGTGAAGTGCACAATCGGTCTTACTCTTTCCGGTTCGCCATGGTCGTGTCATGCATCTAGAGATGAATCCTTAAGATTGGTTTTGATTAGTTTTGGGTCAATTGACTGATGCCACTGTCCATCAAGATTCCCGTTTATCGACAATTTAGAAAACAAAAAAAAATGATGCAAATGGTCATCAAAATTTAGATTTAATATATAACATTATTCTTGAACTTTTAATTTGTTCGATATGATCTCTAAACTTTTGGTGTGTGTTTAATTTAGTCCATGAAGTATATGAAAATATCTAATATTGTCATTACATTAATTCAAATTAACAGAATTTACTAATTTGACTTCTAATCCGGAACGTTGGAATGGTGAAAAAAAAATGTGACGTGTGGATTATTCAGTCATTGGCAGTCATTTGTAGTGGCAATTTCAAGTGAAAAATTGACCATACGTACATACAAAAGGTTCATTATTAATAGCTTAATTTTTTAGTAATCAAGCACGCTAGTGCTTAGGAACAAGGGCAGGTGCTACAGCTTCCCAAACATGTGTCCTAAGCTAAGATTGAAGTGTTAACTTTGCGTGACATTTCATACATTGTAGGTACTGCTAAATTCACATTTAATAGATACAAAGAAATGAAAAATGGGGAAAAAGGAAAAAGCCACGTGGAACAAGAAATGGGCCCTGATTGGGTGGGTAGGTGGCACTTTTTGGAGAAGGGGGGGATACGTGTCGACTGTCGAGCTGCTCAACCAGAAAGGAGGCGCCTTTCTGGTTTCCTTTCTGGTTAGGCCGACGTGTCAAAGGCCACCCAATAAATGGCCACCAGCAAAGCTGGTCAACGACACGTCAGCATTCAAACCCCTCTCCTCCTTTCCTCCTCCTTCCCTGCCGGTTCGTTCCCTGGTCATGTGAACGTTCTAATTCCTCCAGCAACAAGAGTCAACGATTCCAATTTCACTTGCCTCAGCTACTCGATAATATTTCTCACGTGAAACCTCCAAATGTTGCAACCCCCTTCCAACCAAACCCAGATTTTGTGTAGATTCCCTAGTCGAGTCATTCGATCGAAAAGATCAATAAGTCCCAATGTAATACTGGAACATGCAAGAGAAGCGTGCGAAATAAGAGTAAACAAGAGTTGCGCTTCATATGAGCACGATTGACTCGTGACCGATACTCCTCGGCATTTCTTGATATGTACATTTTTTTTTCTTTGATGATAATTGACTCGTTCACCAATGGAATCAGATTGTAAAGACATGCCCGCATGAACACGACATTAAACAATCGGTTTGAAAATCCTAACCAGTGCATTAGGAACTTATGCTATCGAGATCTTGATAATTGAATCAACCCCAAAAGAGATCAATGAAACATGCACTATGTGCATGCTTGAACAAGTAGCTACACCATGCTGCAGAAGATCAATGAGACATGAATGGTCGCAAGTCTTATGGCTTGCGAAAAAATGACTCGCATGCTTAGTCCGCTTAGCTAGTGTTCGCTAGTGTGCTAAGTAGCATCTACATTGCTTGTATTTTGCAAAAAAAGGAGATAAATTTTCTTAATTTGGACATTGATTAGGCACTCAGAATTTGGTGGAACCTTGAGCACGAAACATGCTAAACAATAGTTTGTAGTTCTGGTTTGATCTCTTAGGCTCTATCTGTCTTGCAAAAAAAAAAAAAATTATGACTTAAAAACATTTTCCTAAAAATGATCACAGTATCATTCAAAATAGTTAGCTAAAAATCGTTTTCATCATCCGATAATAATTAACATCTAAACATCTTGGTGAACGATGAGAAAAAAAATTCACTCAATCAGTTTCGTAAATGATATAAGTGATTATTTTCGGAAATAATTTTCCAAATCAATTGATCATTTTTCATTAAATAAACAAAGTCGTAATGAAAGTTTTTCAATTAAGTTGATTGGAAGAGGCAAAAATAAAAAGACACGCACGAGATAAAAGAAAAATGTTGGGGCCCATCTCTCCAACCATATCATATCTACCAAATATTTTTTTCCTATTTAATTTATTGGCCATGAAACTATCTCTATCTTAGTAAGTGACTTCTACCTCTCTGTCTCTCTCTCTCTCACTTGTATAAATAGCCCATCCTCCCACAGCAATTTCTCAAACCTTAATCCTCATACCAGCCTCACTAGTAGCTCCTCCTACCTCCTCCTCCTCCTCCTCCCTCTCTTTTTGTCTACAGAAGAAAATGAGAACTCCTAGTGCCATTCCAAGCTTGCCACTACTCTCTCTCTTGTTCATCATGCATGCCGCGCTCTTTCGGAGCGTCGCCGGCAACTACGGCCCCTGGCAGAGTGCCCACGCAACGTTCTACGGCGGCCATGATGCATCCGGCACGATGGGTAAGTTAGAACGTGGCGAGAATTTTCATATATACAGTCGAACCGGCTAGACATTGTCTTTCGCATCACATATTGGCACGAGAAAGTACCATAGAAGATGAGTGTCTTTTCCTCTGTTGCAGGAGGAGCGTGCGGCTACGGCAACTTGTACAGCCAGGGCTACGGGACCCAAACGGCGGCTCTGAGCACCGCTCTGTTCAACAACGGCTTGAGCTGCGGGTCCTGCTACGAGCTCCGATGCAGCGGCGACCCGAAATGGTGCCTCCCCCACGCGATCATGGTGACCGCCACCAACTTCTGCCCCCCTAACTACGCATTGGCCAGCGACAACGGAGGGTGGTGCAACCCTCCTCGCGCGCACTTCGACTTGGCCGAGCCCGTGTTCTTGCAGATCGCCCAGTACCGGGCCGGGATTGTTCCCGTGAGCTTCAGGAGGTAAATTACATGACTCAAAACTAACGATCGAGCTTGAGCTTGCCCGTTTCCGATGCGCTAACCATCGTCGGCTGCATTGCGCCGTGCCATTGTGACAGGGTCCCCTGTGTGAAGAAAGGAGGCATAAGGTTCACGATCAATGGCCATTCATACTTCAACCTGGTGCTGGTCACCAATGTGGCTGGTGCAGGGGATGTCCGATCGGTGTCCATCAAGGGTTCAAGGACTGGGTGGGTGCCAATGTCAAGGAACTGGGGCCAGAATTGGCAGAGCAATTCGTACCTGAACGGCCAGAGCCTCTCCTTCAAGGTCACCGCCAGTGACGGCCGGACCCTCACGACCTACAACGTCGTCCCGGCAGGTTGGCAGTTCGGACAGACTTTCGAAGGCGACCAGTTTTAGGTGAATGGAAATGATCTATCCAAGGAGGGCATAGCTCGATGTATAACACATAAACATGTATCCCTGGTTCGTATATGAGACGAGGCTTATAAATGTACAATCCTGGAATCTACCTCAAAAAGGAAATGGAAAAACCAAAGATATAGTCATTAAAAGTATTATCGCTTGTGTGTTCCTTTTTTTATGTACTTACAAAACTGAACGCTTAGAAAGTTGCCTTGATCAGGTATATGCAGAAATACGAAATACATAAATTCCGGTCGATGTTTGTTTCGCTGCTGAAGGTAGATTCTTGGAAAGAGCTACAGAACAAGAGGGAACGAAATTCTCTCCAGGAATGCAGATGCTTGATTTCTTTCGTGTGTGAAAACATGTTTGCCACTTAAGATGAGCCAGCAGTGTTATCTTCCACTTTAGCATCACGTATGTTAGAATTAAGCCATGGATGTGAACCTGCCCTGCACAACTAACATTCTCTACCGTCTTCTAGAAATCAACTCAAAATGGGCACTGAAAGCAGAACAATAACATTTCTCCGCAACATCTCTATAGCCTTCGGTTTTGAGTGACGTGGATGACAACTTGATGGCTGAACCAGTAAACCGGAAGTTTCAATGTTACAAGGTCATCTGTGTTCGAACTTGCTAAACAAGTAACAGGTCACCCTGTCTCCCTAACCCGGCAAATCAAACAAGACACCATCATTGGGGAGACTTCGAGGAAAACCCACCATCAGCTCGTCGAGAGGGTGACAAAGATAACAGATAGGTCCAAGATAAGCTTCTGTGTAGCGCGAATCTTCCGATAACACCTTCCAAGTTTGCTCCCTTTCTTGCTTTAAGCATCTTTGCGAAACCACTCCAGACTCGTTTCATTGCCTTTTCCCCTTCCATGGTACTGCTTATGACCAGCCATCACTGAAAGCTGATGGCACCTAAACTAAACTGATCATCTAAGAGGAGATATAACAAAAGAAGAGTCTTTAAGTGGAATAGGATAAAAGGACGACAAGGATGGAAGGACGACACGGCACGTGGTTTAAGTGGTGAAAAAACTGCATTGTGACAATAAATTAGACAACTTCAGATACATGTATCTACAATTTGGGAATCTCCACTTGTTCAAGGGGCATATTAGCCCCGTTCCAAAATTAGGAAGACGCAATTCCCCATCAAAATTGGAAGAATAATACATGCTCAAGACCACCCATTAAACAACTTTGAACTGCAATGTTTCCCCACACGCGAACACTACTGCATCTCTACTAAAATCGCCGATCCCACCTAACTAAAGTCAGCACCGGAAACGATACAGACGCACATTCGCATTTTCAATAATTTAACAAGGAGTACTTCACCCTCAAAACAATCTTTCCCTTCTCCACACCTAGCTTTCCGCCAGTAACTATCCAATGACCGGGGGGGTCTTGTGGTCCCTTGCTCATTTCTGACATATCGACAAACTTCACCAACTTGTTGCCACCAGAAGGGTTTTCGCTTGAACTCGAATGGGAGGCATCAGAGTTGGCACTGCTTCCATTGTTACAAGCTTTCCTCGACATGTCTTGCGGTGAATGGTCCCATAGTGATCTTCGAATTGTGCAATTGGGTAGCCGAGAATACAAAAGCTTCATGTATAGAACATTTCTTGACCCAAAATCCCACACTCCAAGTTGAGCTCCGGTGACAATGTAGATACCAGAAAGATCGCCATTGAAGCTCTCTGTATTTTCAATTGGTGCTGTACTAACATGTGAAAAGTTCTTCCATTTGACTGGCTCGAACCATCGACTATCTTGTTCCTCTGGCCCCTGCCACTTGGGAGCACCAATTGCGACATGGGCATCCCAGTGTGGCTGAAGGATCTTCGGAAGAGATGCAAAATGTTGAAGCTGTATGCATAGCCTATTCTGCTTGCTTCCTTCCAGACATAACCGCAGGCCTGTGACAGGTTTCCTTCCTACTGACACCTGCATGTTTGTTGAGTGAATCTCAGCTGAACTTCATTTACAAGCTTAGTGTTAGTCCAAAAAATGAAAGGGCAACGCAATATCAGTATGATTACACACCATAAAGAATATCCTAAATTTCACCATTAAATCAATATCAAGCTTGATTGGCCCACCAGAACAAGACAATAAATTATTTAAAGCAAGCCAAGGCAAGTGATGCACTGCATTGCTTCATCAATGTATATCAGGGGACAACTGAAAATTTCACCACGATGTCATTTGATTCAATTTTTTTAATTAATTATGGCTCTCGATATCATACAACAACTGCCCACAATAACTCTTATTCTCATGAAAAGGACCTCCTAACTCTATATTCTGAGCACAGAGAGAGTTGTTCATATACTTGATTGATAGAATGCGACAAATTAGTCTTTATCAGAAATTACCCCGTGCCTAATACCCATGTAATTGCATGGAGTGTTGACCGTTAAGAAAACCAAGAGGGTTTACTGATTGATAATTACACAATGTAATTGTAGTTGTAAATTCAATCAGCCCTTAGATGGTACAGGCTGTCAAAGATTTATTAGATACAGTGAAGAGAGAAGGTTCAACAGCTTGATCATTTCGTTTGTGACTACCAAGTGCAAAATACTGCAACCAAGAGTATCAAGGCTCAAGTGCAAGCATCCATGCATGACTCTGTCTGAATGGTGATGTGTTTTGCTCCAAACACTATGGATATTACTCTCTGTGCAGATATAGGAGATATAGCATCCCTGCCAATACCTGCTCTTGGCTGACATAAAGTTTCTGCCCCATTATACTAAATTGCAAAGATGGACAAACAGGTTCTTTTCTCTGGGGGCCCAGAATTTTGTCCTGAACAGGAGCCCATATCCGTGGAATCTGGAACTCTAAAAAATACCTCAGCTCTTCAATCTGTGGCTTGTCTGCAGAAGTGAAAAGAGAGTTCATGTGTGCTCAAAGAAGAAACTAGTGAACAAGAAAGAAGAATTTTCAATCATCTCCTAAGCAATCAATCTCCTCACATTCAAGATAGAGATTAATAGCTCGAGTCAAATGCTCCTTTCCAGTTATTCCATCAATGAGAGCTGTAATTGGATAAAAGGTCATCTCAATGATATCAGGAGAAGACTGCACTGTTTTTGCCCACTGGAAATGATTTTGTTCTAAATCATCTCCACCCCTCCTCCGGAATATCACTGTAACATCCTTCAATGGTATTATAAGAAAAAACTCTTC
This sequence comes from Eucalyptus viminalis, assembly GCA_014182385.1. Classification (NCBI taxonomy): domain Eukaryota; kingdom Viridiplantae; phylum Streptophyta; class Magnoliopsida; order Myrtales; family Myrtaceae; genus Eucalyptus; species Eucalyptus viminalis. Next base: position 12,005,428 of record CM024526.1, read on the forward strand.
AGTTCATGGCATGACAATAACAAAATAGCACCCGTGTAGTCACCCATATGAAATTAATATTATAATTTCAAACAGTTATGATGGAAAAAAGGCAACTCATTCTCCAAGTGGTTGTCACATTTATAAACAAAGGCACTGTACTTTAAATTTGCAATTATCTGTCACTGTATAAAATACCATCACCAATACAAATTGGAGGATTTAACAAGTTGCATGTTTCTTAGACCTGAAGAAGAAAAAAGGTTGGACAGTTCAACATCGAGTGGCCCATGAATATTGCCTAATTCAACTGGAAAAGAGGAAGGGCCAAGGGGTCTAATTTTCAAACATGCTAAAAGCGTTCTCTTCCTGGAATGCCAACTTCTGGAACCAAAAACTATTAGTTGGTTGTCTTACATTTTGACATTGGCCAACACAGTATGTGAATCAATGACAAAAAGTGAAAAGTATTAATTAATTTATTTAGTGATAGATAAGATTTCATTAATAAGGTACCAGGGGGTACCATCCCTGTGCAGAGCAGCTTCAGATAAAAGCCACCCATATACAAAATTATGCACAAAAGACTGTTTCTAACATTTACAAATAACTAGATGTATAATAGTAAACTTTCCTGCTATACTGAAATTGAAGAGTGCACACACAATCACCCCCAAAATTCCTCTTATGTACTATGTAGAAAGTTAATCTCCAACACCATTTTTCCATTGTTTCTCTTCCAACAGTCGGTCCCCGTAGCTCTCGTTTCTTGCTAGTGTATACACACCATAACTATGATTAATATATTTATAACTCAAGAGGTAATTATCACCCACATCACTTTCAAGGCGCGCATGACAAAATTTCTATTTCAAAAATTAATTTCTGACTAGAAATTGATTTCTTAATTTCTATTCCCCGGACAAGTTTCTAAGCAAATAAATATAACGACTCAAAATTTCTATTTCTGAACAGAAATCCGTTTGATAACAGAATAAAATTTCTATTTCTAGGAATATAAATTAATTAGATAACAACATAGGAAATCTTAAAATACAAAATAATAGTCGAAATAATACTAAAACAACATAGGAAATCCTCAAATACAAAGTAATAGTCGAAATAATACTAATACATTACAAAAGTTGAAAATACAATTTCATGGAATTTCGTATTACATGTGCTTACGTTTCCTATTACATAATATTTTCTTTCGAAAAATAAACGTGGCAAAAAAAAAAATCAATTGAAATTCAATTGTAGTGAATATGTCGTTAAGTTTTTGCCGAAATTGATTTCACATTAATCAAATAAGTCTAATGATAGCCATGATTATAATAGTCTAATCTCCTAAAAAAAATCCTAACTCCAAGTCTAATTCCAATTTCTTTCCAAATTTTGTTAAAAAAATCCTCACCATGTTCAAAAACCGTCACCAGTTTTTTTCAAAATCATCAACACTAGGATTATTTAAAAATTTATTATCAAAATCTGTATTTTCATCAACACTGTTAAAGAACAACGGATTCCTTATTAGATCTCTTTTTACCCGCGTCTTGATAAGTGAGGACACTGTATAAAAGAATAATCAGATGAAACCCTAATGATTTGACCCCTTTTTACCACCTCAATATGAAGTTTATGATTAAAAAACTAGTTAGCCAGATAAGAAAGACTCATTAAGATAGGTGAAGAAAGACTCATTAGATATGAATATGGCAAGTTGACTATTACCATGCGTGCAACAAATGAAGCATTGTTCATTCGATTCCCACCATTTGGCCCAATGGTTAAGACTTTCAATCAATATTGATTGAAATGATTATATTAAAAAATCATTAAAATATTTTGGACTAAATTAACTAAATCGAAAAGTTGAGAATTTTTTTTTTTTTAATTTTTATTTCAAAACTGAGAAGTTAAAAATTTCAGCTTCTGATTTCTTCGATTTCTCTATTTCTGGAATATAAATCTATTTCAGAAATAGAGAAATCAAATTGTATTATCAAATGGATTTATGTTCAAAACCTATTCCGGAGAATAGAGAAATAGAGAAATTAAGAAACAGAAATTTTACCATGCGTGCCCTCAATCTATCACTCCAAAAAGACCACCTGCCATCGCATTGACAGAAACTTGACATTCAGATTTTAAGATGCAAATACAAATTTCTTTATTTGATTAACAAGACAAAAAGTAAAACTAATCTAGGTTGTGCTCCAATGCATTTAGGATGCTGGCTCAAATCATCATGTAATAAGAGTAAAGCTTGATAATCATTAATCTTATACTGTCACACAGTTATCGGCTCGTGTACTAAAACTAAGGCACCCAAGAGAAAGGACTTCTCCTCATCGCAACATATCTCAAGTATCCACATCTCAAGTTCTCTTATGTAGACATAACAGATCATCCTTTGTTTATCGAATCTTAAGTCGTAGCACAAAGAATTGGAATCTAGATTCCATGTCCTTTGCAGAAGTGATCTGAAGTTTTATCGGCATGCTTAAATTCTGTTCCACCCGCAGGCTTATAGACTGCCAAACTAGAGTCTGTCTTGATACAGGTTTAATGGAATTATTTAAACAGCACTGGATCCAATGGGATCCTTGTTTTCTAGGATTACTGAGACCTTTAGTGAAGACCCTTCAAAAAGAAGGTTAATAATATAAGTAGCTGTCATAAACCTCTAACCCTATTGGGCTCTAGGGCAAGTTTTGGTATCCACATGGACTGCCTCCAATTCTTTGTTTATGGCAAATGTCAAAAAAGTAAGACGAATAACACAAACAAGATCAAGATCTCACAGAGTTTAGATTATTTCCTAAGAAAATACTTGATATTGGAACAAAAACCAGCAAAGAGTCCTCCAAGAAGATCAATTTCAAAAGTCAAGCAAACTGGCACTCTGAATCTAAGAAAGTGCATAATTATGGGAGGCAGAAATTGTTGGCAAGCAAATTAGATTCATATTTAGTCATCATGTCGACAGGATCTAAAAATCCTTGAGGGAACTTTACTGCTTGATCATAGAGGTGACCCCTCATTGCATAATAGCCATTCTTGATCTAGAAGCTAGATACTGAAGAACAGAGAAAACATATCAATTACTTCCAAACTGTTTTAATTCAAACTCTCACTACCATCTTTCCTGGGAAGGCATCATAGAAAATTTCTGCCGAATGGGCAAAAATAGAGGGACTTTATTTCAACAAATAAATCTCGGTACAAACTAAGCAGAATAAGACAAAAAAGAGGCACTTAGGTTCCATGTCACATAAGCATTCCATCGGAAAGAAAAATAAGAAGGTTACTTACTTCTTTACCGGATAGAAATGGTGCCCCCGTAGGCTGAGGGTATACTCCCTGGCTATTAAATAAGTGAGGTTCTGCACCCTGTCGAGTTTAAGACAGGTCCACAGAAAATAGTACTGTGAATGATCAAATAAATGGGACTACAATATAAGAAAATGAGGAAATAGTCGGCACTAGCCTTGTCCTTAATCTTCATTTGACCTGAACTGGAATGACTCTCTGCGTCAGAAAATCGCTGGTTTCCAATTTCTTGGACATAACATTTTATTTCCTGAGTTGTCAGAGGCGATGACTGATGTTGTTTGACATAAATCACATCTTTCCCACCAATTGTCACAGAAGTAATCACATGTGTCCCAAAGTTCTCAATGAAGCTGCCAAAATATTAAAAATGATCAACACTAATGACATCAGAATAATAGTTAGAAACTCCAAATGTTACCTTGCTAAGGAGGGTGGGTCCCATGAAGAGGGAACTGCTTGCTTCACATTTTCTTGCAACACTAAAGGAGATTTGCTAATTTCGACCTTAGCAAGTGGTATATAGAACCCATCTGTAGAGAGGGTCTTCGTTGCCGCTGCATCAATATGCTTTGAGCCAGTAAAGCTAAATGCAGCATTGAAGCTCCCTAAAGGAGGGCTTCCTAATAGATTAACCTTTCCATTGAAGTATTCCACCATCTGCACCCACTCATCCAAACACACGATACAACAATTGAATGAGCACAAATTTTAGAAAATATCACTATATATCTCAACATATAATTTTAACAAATTCCGATCATATAGTCCGCACCTCATAAGCAAAGTGAATTTGAATATTCTCTCTATCGCTGTTCTTTCATTAAGGCTTTGCGCAATCCATTAATCCAATCAAAAATCCAATGTGGACGATCGGATGGGCCTCTCTAGCTACAGATGATGTGCTCGAAAATCTTCCTTTTTTGTTTTAACTACTTTATGTTCTCCCGAATGAAATAAGATAATTATTTCTATATTTCTAAAGTTTTTGGATTTTATTGACTTGTTATTTGATCTTATCAGTTTCTGACCAATCTAAGGATGTTTTAACCGCCTCAGACTGCCAGCTCAATACATGGACAAGTGACATATCACAGAGTTGCCAGATTGCCAAAACTGAAGGAAGCAAACAGAAACAGTGTTCTTACCAAAAAAAAAAAAAAAAAAAAAAACAGAAACAGTGCCATAAACGCAGACTTTGTTCCAGCAAATGGATTTTAGCATATCCAACACTCAATTTCAAGAAATTATGTCACTTGGGGAATACCATTGCACTCTTCCTAATAAGATGGTTGTTAAAGGCGTGCTGAAGCCACACTCTAATCAATTACTAAAAATGAGCCGGCATTGTCTAGCGGTAGCTCATTATCTAACAAAGTATGCCAATTGTACGAAAAACAGAAGATGGAAACTAAATTTCCCAAATGTCAGTACATGCGCTGAACACTGAGTAAAGGTTCACTTCAAATTGATTTTCTTGCAAATTTGAAGAATTTGGAAATATCAGCTAACACAGCAGTACTAGTGGCAGAAACATCCCTCGCTCCACCATCACAAGCACATTGCTGCAACAGTGTCTTCCCTCAAACTTTCCCCTTCTCAATTCACAATCCCTAAGTGGATAAACGTTCAGTGGGAAATCACTCCACCACGACAAGAATCAAAGGGTCCCCTGGGATTCGATATCTAGAGAACAAAACGCTCGAAATTTAACTAAGCCACAAGCCGAGAAACGCCGAACAATCACCACTCCATACCTCATCGTAGGTGTAAATCCCGGATTGCTGGCGGCCGGATTGCGGGTGCGAAACGCCGACGTCCCTGGAAACGCCGCGCACGGCCAGGCCATCGCACAGCCGGAGCTCCAAGGCGTGCTCCTCGTCGACCCGCACCACCCTCGACCCCGCGGCGCCCTTGCAGTACAGCAGCCTCGTGTCGAAGTTCACGTCAAAGCCCCGGCCCAGCGCCTGCACCGCGTTCGCCGCGGTGTGCAAGGCAACCGGATTATCTCCCATCGCTCATCAAAAAAAAAAAAAAAAAAAACCACCACCGCCCCCGGCGATTCGCACCGAGGAAGAAGAGAAAAGCTTCTCCGATCCCGCCCCGGGGGGTGGAGTTCAATTCCGAAACCCTAGGAGATCCTCCTCGGTCCCCGTTCCTCCACGGCGCAGGAGCGCGCGCCGGGATCGAGCGGCTAGGCGGAGCGAGTTGACCGGTCTACCGCGAGCTCCCGAAGCGGATTCGCAATGCCGGCGGCGCGGCGGGCTCCTCCAGATCTCGAACGGCGGCCGCCGCCGGGGGGCATTCCGGTCGTCGGCGAGCTCCTCGTACGGCGGAAGGACCGGGAATCTGGCCGCGATCTCTCCCTTTCTCTCTCTACAATTGGGGAGCTTTCTCTCTCCTCCGTCTCTACCGTTTATACTGTCCACACGGGGCATTGACTCGTCAGTCGCTTCCGAAATTTGCCTCCGTTTTCTTTTCTCTTTCTCTTTCGTTTGTTCGTTTTTTTTTTTTTTTTTCGGGAAAATCGCTGGGGTCAGCGCGCGCGCGAGAGGATCCGAGCCGTTGGATTTCCTGGAACGGTCCGGATGAGAATCCTCGTGGTGTCGGGCGATGCCTTGGTCAATGTCTCTCTTTCTGGATTGCTTCTGCCGTGGGGCAAGGCGAGATGATTTTTGGCGTGTCGATGTTATCGATTCCCATTGATTTTTGAATTAATATTATAAAAAAATTCTAAATTAATCCTTTTATAATAAATTTACTATAAATTAATTTTTTCGATCATCAAAATTCAAACTGATACTACCGTGACAAATTTAACCTCTATTAATTTCTATTAAATAGCACATAACAGTTGAAGGGTATGTCAATTTAAGGTTTGTTGCGGTATTAATTCATTTTAATGAAAATTAATAAAGAATAAATTTGTCATAAATATATATATTTTTATAGTTAAAAATTGTGTATGTTAAATCTGCCATGGTACCAATTGAGGATTTTTAGTAATCAAAAAATTAATTTGAGATAAAATTATCATAAATGTATTAGTTTGAGATTATTTGTGATATTAATTTTTTTTTAATCTTTTTCTTTATAAAAGTCTATGATGTGTTTTGCACCTTTGATGCTTGTATCATAAGTATGTGATGTGATGGGGCCTCTCGATTAGGGTTAATGATGGACGGTGGATGGACCTCATTCAATGATCTTTGAGTTAGGAGGGCTCGAATTCGCGTTATTAGTTGAGGATACCCTATATTGATCGGATTGGCCTCGCATTTTTAGAGGAAACCACACCTGTGTCGATTGGAAGTTCATTCACTCCCTCCTCCCTCCCCTTTTTTTTCTGTCTGGTGCTCCGCCACGGCCACGTCTCTATCATCGCTTGCCATTGCAACGCCAGCTTATTCCACCACGGAGGCCGGCTCAGCGCGAGGCTTGCTCTCACCACCCAAGCTCCAAATCCTTTTAGCAGTGGCGGAACAATCACAGTGGCATTATTAAGAGACTTTTGCCTTGCCTCATTGCAGCGCGTGGGTCTGAGAATGTAGGGATTTGAACCCCTCACCTCCCCCTTCCAAGTTAGAAGGGTGGCTACTGCGACGAACCCCCAGTGGTTACCGGGGCGACTTTAATAACTATTAATTTGCTCCGGTGAATGTCAAAATTTCTTTTATGTTTTCTTTCTCTCATTGTTCATGTCTCCTCGTTCAAATCTAGTGACATTGTCAGTAACTTTGCAAGGTAAGTACGAGAAATTACATGTTGATGAGAATGGTATAAGATATTGCATGAGGTTTTCCGTACCAGTAACCTTTTATAATAGAATAAGTTCATACCTATTAGTGATTATCAAAAAAAATTTCTAGTGCATTTAGTAGCTTTGAAAGGTCAAAAAGAAAGTTCAAATCTATATAAAGTGAGTTTACACACACTGATGATGTATTGATAAAGCTAATTTGAACCGATGACCATTATTCTTTGAACTTTGATGACCCGTGACTAGTCCTGTCAAAAAGGATGAGGTCAAGTCGAAAATGATTTAATCCGAATTGACCCATTTAATCCGTATTAATTCATTTTTATATGATACGTATTTTAGCCATGCAAACTCAATCAAGACTCGGCTTGGACCTAACTCGTAACGAATCGAATTTGGACTTCAATTCTCAATATTTTTTCTTCTTAATTGTTGCATTTAAAGAATGGATGGCTCTGTAGATCTGCTCGCTAAGTCCATGAGGGGCCTCGGGTGCTCATATCGTGTCGTAGGTTAAGATTTCGCGTGGCACGTGTGCAATGTGGAGACGTACTCCCAACCTAGCTTGGCCACATTGGTTGTTTTTTTTTTTTTTTTTTTTGTGGGGGGGGTAATTTTGGCCATATATTGGCAAAATGGAACAGCTCACATGCTCCACCGTTTTGTTCGATAGTTCAACTTCAGTCCTTGAACCCATTTTGTCGCATGTCCAGCTCGGCTGTCGCAGTCTCACCTTCGACCGAGCTCCCAGGATGTCGGATCCGATGTCGCGAGCGTAGATCGGTTGCTGTTGCTGCGGCCTCACCACAACTTGGAGCCCTTCTGTCCTCGTTAAAAGAAGGCGTGACGGAGATTGTCGACACGGTCGAGGCTTGACGCTTCACAGGCGACGGACGACAACGGGCCAGACTCAATAGTGGGTGAGGCATGATGGCGGGCGAGAAGCGAGGGCAGTCTAACTAGTGTTGGCTTGCTTGATGAAGAAGAATAAGCCTGAAAGGCCAGACTTCTCTAGACTTAAATGGGTCGAAAATGAGCTCTAGAAACCCATTAAGGCCCAATCTAAATGAGCTTTAAATTTTGGGATATGGACACATATTAAAAGTGAGCATGTCAGATCGCCCAAATCGGGACCACTTGGATCAAATCGGACCGGCTAGTTTGGTCCAGTTCCCAATTCCATAAAAATGAAACTGGCAATTGTCGGTCCGGTTCCTGGTTCCGAGGGGAACCAAACCAGACTAGACAAACTCTTTTTAAAAAATATATAAAATATGTTTACTGTGATTCCTAAATTTTAGTTGTACCTGAATTTTTAATGTATTTAATGTAGTCTCTAAATTTTTAGTACATGTTCAATTTAGTCTTTAAACTATATAAAGAAGTTTAATGTTGTCTATAAACTTGAATTAATAGAATGATATTTTTTGATATTTTCATATAATCTAGGGATTATATTGAATATTTATCAAACTTGTAGAGATCATATTAAATAAATTAAAAGTTTTAAGATGTCATTGCATATCAGGTCAAAGTTCATGAACCATTTATGTCATTATCTCTCAAATTTTTTATCCCATTTTCAATTGGTTGATATTACCCGTGTATCATATGAGTCAGTGACACCTCTACCCGCATGCGATGTTTTGAGACCTTTCACCGTTCTTAAGCCGATAAAAGAACAAACGTTCGTAAAAGTCAAACTTCACCTTTTCTCTCTTCCACATGCTACTTTGTTGCTTCAATTATCTTTGTGGCACTAATAGTTGTCTGCGGCATTTCCTTCCTGATTTATATGGTATCATGATAAATCATATCTCAAGTTTGAATCAATGAAAAAAAAAAAAAACTCGATCTAAGTAGGTTTCTTTATTTAAGTGATTTGTTATTTTGAGAGGATTTTCTAAACAGGCTTTTTTGGATACAAATATACATTGAAATTTTACTAGGTTTTTACATATTAGAGCTAAAAAGAGTAGTGTTAGGATTTTATTTATAGGTGACTTCTGTGAGAGATTGTGAGATAACACTTATATATTGACATTTTGGAATAAACCATGTAAATATCTAATATCCTCATCATCTATTAATTTCTGTGGAAATTTCTTCTTCACGTGTTAGATTTGAATTGCAAAATTCGACATCTTCCATGTTATTTCAGAACACTCTTTTTATAGATTCTATGATGTATTCAGCCAATAGTACGACTCACCACCCTGTCAAAAAGAAGCACAAGGTTCGACAACTTTCATAAAGTGGACTGATTCCATGGCATGTTTCTTGTGTACTTAGAACACGTTTTTCGAATTGTTTGACTCTTGCCTCGTGTTTCACTCTCACACAAGATAAACCGAATTCATCACCCAAGAGCGTAAGAAATGAACGCTTCACTAATCGAAGGATTTATTGAGGACTCCAAGGATGATTTCCAATGATTCTAGTACACTTATAGGGTCTCCTACTTCTCCTAATACATGAATGCAAGGACTAGATACTCACCCTCTAGATGCGTCCTAATACAATGTATCACATTCAAACAAGGTTCATCCCCTCCCTTGAAAACATTTCGTCTAATCCTAATACATGAACCAACCGCGGATATCAAGGGAATGTTCTTCAACTTTACTTGTTCTTTGCTCTTTCATGTCTAGCCTGCACATTGCACATGGTCATGCATGCATATCTCATCTGCATTGTGCATCTAGCTCATGTGTACATGGTCGTGCATGCGCATCTCGTTAGCACCGCTCTCGATCAGCCCGTGCCAATCTTGTAGACTTGATTGACTCGAGTCATAGCATTCTTCCCTGGCTATTTCTGAAATGCCCTCATTTTGAAAACCCAATATTTTCCACTGGCTTCCATGAAATGTCACCTTCCCTACCTCCCTTCCACTTGACAGGGTACTCAAGCCTACTTGGCTTACCCACCACCTATTGGTAAGGACTTGCTCCACATCCTTGTCATACTCATCATGTTGTGCATCCATAGATGCTCAATGATTCTCCTTGCAACTCGGATTGTTGTTATCAAAACAGTGGATTCTATGATTAAATCACAACATCTCTCACTTAAAGTAACCTTCAAAGTTATGTTTGTTTTCAATGGGCATTGCCTTACAATGAATGTGAAATGTTGTCATGTGAAGATTACTAAAGCCAAAAAAAAAAAAAAAAAAATCATATTCGTTCAATAAGACGAAAGAAGTTATATTTTCACTTCTTCTTTTTTTTTAAGTGTATTTCGCCTATTGATAACTACTAGTTCTTCACGTGATAAAAGTAGTTCAAAGTCGGGAAAAAAAAAAAGAATTTTGCACCTGTCAATGGTCAGAGATTTGCAATGATGGTAGTGACTTTTCATAAAACAAAATAAGTCTGACCCCGTTTTTCGCAAAAAGCTTAATGATTGCTGTATACGAAAGGAATTTCAAATTTCAACCAACCTTAGTCAATATTTTTTGGATTGTTTCTCCGTTGGGGTAAGTAGATAGATTTTGACGTCATGTATTTAGATTTTTAATTTTAATTCTTTTTATAATCGGTCAAGTTAATTCAAAACTAGTTTAGAACCGATTTAACTTGAAACCCTAGCCGATTCTTTTTATAATCGGTCAAGTTAATTCCCATATTGAACCAAACTCGATGCTCACCCCTAACTAGTCAATCAAAGTTTTTTAAACCATCTTTCTTTTTCTCTTATCTCATTGTTTGCTTCCTTCTTTTTTATATATAGTGAGACATTGTTAGTGACTCTGTAATAAGCACGTCAAATAGGCATTGGGTTGGATAAAAAATGCATAATCTGATTTGACTTATTTCCATGCATATTAATTTAGCGATCCATACCCAACTTCACTTAAATCTAGCTCATACCTAACTCAATCAAGGGGAAAATTACCATAAAATTTTTAAAACTTTTTGCAACTTTACCAATTCAGTCATAATTTTGTTTTGTCAATCAAGTTCTAAATCTTTTGCAATGTGTTTGTTTAGTTTATCTGGCCAAATTTGGTAGGCTCACATTGACGTGCACACAGTTGTCAAGCCAATGTTGATGTGGCCAATTTTTTTAATAATATTTTTTTTTTTCGAATTTCTTTATTTATTTTATATATTTATATTTTTTTCCCTCCTTTCTTCTTCCTCTAGTTAGTCATCAAAGCTCAGCGACCAGCCAAAGATAAGGGCTAGCAAGGTGTGACCTTGCCAGCCGATGGCTAGGCTCACCCCCGGCCACAAGTGAGAAAGAGGTCAAGCCTCACCAAATCTAGCTTAGCCTCGCTTAGACATCTGGCGAGGTCAAGCCTCACTGACCTTGCCTCACTAGTCACCAAGCTCGGCGATCAACTCGAGGAAGAAGAAGGGAGTGAAAAAAAGAGGAAAAAAAGATTAAAAAATAAATAATAAATTTGAAAAAATAAAATATTATTTAAAAAAGTCATGTTAAAGTCAACCAATCAAATTTGGCTGAATGGACTAAATTGACACAATTATAAAAGATTTATAACTTTTTTTGGATAATTTTCCCCCAATCAAGATTTCAATTATTAGGGATTTTTCTCTTTAAATTGTTGCCTTTGAAGAACGCGTGACTCAATGAACTAGGTTGCCGAATCGATGAGGGAGCTCGAGTACTCAGGTGGAGTTGCAGGTTAGAGGTTCACATGGCACATGAGCAATGTGGGGACATGGGTAAGCACCACACTGATGAAAAAGAACACACGGGTGGACAAGTTCCGACATCAAGTCCTGGACGGAGGCATGAAGATGGTTGAGAGGCTAAAGGGTAGTGCATCTCGTTCAATCAATGAACCGGTTCGCTCCTAGGCATCGTCAATTCAAAGATCCTCAGTCAATGAAAGTTGTCCCAACAACACATATACAAATTGCAATTTCCCAAACCAGAAAGATCACTTTGTTTGCTTACAGCCCTTGCTTTATTTCTTGCAACAGAGGGCCAGAAAACTGTAACAATTTACCAACCTAATTATCCGCCACTTTTCAGACCTAGCTCAATGCTGCAGCATGAAGCCCTTGGATTAAGGCCTCAACCTCAGCTTCTTCATTGATCAAAAGCTTCTCCACATTCATGATCACATTGTCCTGGAAATCACAAATAGCCACCTCAACCCTGGCGAGATCTTATATATTTCTATATATATATGACTGGGTTTTTGTGTACTAAAGTGGGTTTTTTTTATTTTTAAATCTAATCTCTTTTATTATTTTTGGCAATTCATTGTACCCATTTGAGTTTGAGGGTAAATGACATATTGATTGAGCTAATTTATGCGATGTAATTAGAAAATGTCCCTTCATTTTCGCACGCTCCCTCCAACGCATCCGAAGTAGAGTTGAATCATTGATCAGTTTTGCACCTTCTGGCGTTTTCTTTTCCCCCATGTGAAGCTTTTGAGAACGATAGTATTGTAGGTTTTTTGGCTCTTCTCTATTTTTACCCACCTCTTCTGACGGTGAAAATCTTCACAAGCTACAAGTTGAGATCGAGATTTGGCTGCTAATTAGATGAAAGAAAACGTTCCATTTGTAATAGTAGTATTAGATAATTGGAGGCATATCAAATCGAGATAATGAAATTTCACGGAAGTTTTTTCCCTTATATAATTAGCAAAAAATTAAAAAATAATAATAAGTAAGAACATTATTAATGGAAAAGATTATGGAAAAAGAATTTAAAATTGGGTCAATTTAGAGAGGATAATAAATTTAAATAATTAGATATTCACCTTATAGATGCTTCTTATACAATGATTTTTCAATTAGGAGGGCTCAAATTCGCCGACATCAATTGAGGATACCCTAAATTGATCTGATTGACCTCGCAATTTTTGTGTGGAGAAAACCACACCTGCGTCAATCGGAAATTCATTCACTCCCTCCTCCCTCCCCTTTTTTGCCTGGTGCCCCGCCACGGCGCATGTCTCTGTCGTCGCTTGCCATTGCAACGCCGGCTTATTCCACCACGCCGGCCTCCGTGAGGATCGCTCGGTGCAAGCTTGCTCTCACCGCTTGAGCTCCAAACCCTTTTAGCAGCAGTGGAACAGCCGGAGTGGCGTTACCAAGAGATCAGGGTAATTTTGGCCATATATTGGCAAAAAAGAACAGCTCACGTGCTCCTCCTTTTTTGTTGAATAGTTCAACTTCAGTCCTTGAACCCATTTTGTCGCATGTCCAGCTCGGCTGCCGCAGTCTCACCTTCGACCGAGCTCCCACGATGTCGGATCCGATGTCGCGAGCGTAGATCGGACGTGGCCCATCGCTGTGGTTGCGGCCTCACCACAACTTGGAGCCCCTCTGTCTTTGTTAACAGAAGGGGCGGCCGGAATTGTCGGCACGGTCGAGGCTTGTCGCTTCACCGGCGACGGACGATGACGGGCCAGGCTCAACAGTGGGTGAGACATGATGGCGGGCGAGATGCGATGCTGGGCGAGAGGCAATGGCAGTGTCAGCTTGCTTGATGGTGGCCTTGGTAGAAAGAAGAATAACCCTGAAAGGCCAGACTTCTTTGGACTTTAATGGGTCGAAGATGGGAGCTCTAGAAACCCATCGAGGCCCAATCTAATTGAGATTTAAATTTTGGAAAATTAACACATATAATGAGCAATGTCATATATTTAATGTGATCCCTAAATTTTAATTTATTATGCAATGTCATCCCTGAAATTTTAATTTATTTAATATAATTTTTGAAATTTTAGTACATATTTAATTTAGTCTCTGGACCATATAAAAATATTCGATATTGTCCATATATTTGAATTAATGGATGATAACTTTAGATTTTTTCATATAATCTAGAGACTCTATTGACTTTTACTAAATTTTCAAGAATCATATTGAATAAATTAAAAATTCGATGATGACATTGTACATTGGACCAAAGTTCATGAATAATTTGTGTCATTATCACTGAATTTTTTAGCCCATTTTCAGTTGGTCCATTAAAGTTCAAATAAACCGTATATGACCTTATTAAAAAAGTATGAGTCATGACGTCCCTATTTGAGACCTTTCACCGTTCTTAAACTGATAAAAGAGAAAACGTTCATAACGAAGTCAAACTTCACATTTTCTTTCTCTTCCACATGCTACTTTGTTGCTTCTATTATCTTTGTGGCATTAATAGTTGTCTGCTGCATTTCCTTCCTGATTTATATTGTATCATATCAGATCATATCTCGAGTTTGAATTGATGAAAAAAACTCGATCTAAATAGGTTTCCTAGTTTTTTTTTTGGTTTTCCAATTTGAATGATTCATTATTCTAAGTGGTTTTTCTAAACGGGCATGTTACTTTGGATACAAATATAGATTGGAAATTTATTTAATAAATAATTAATTCAATAAATAAAATATTATTTAAAAATTGGCCATGTCAAAGCCAATCAGCCAAATTTGGCCAAATAGACTAAATTGACACAATTACAAAAGGTTTATGATTTTTTTTTTTTGGGTAATTTTCTCCCCAATCAAGATGTCAATTCTTAGCAATTTTTCTCTTCAAATTGTCGTCTTTGAAAAATGGGTGACTCAATGGACTAGGTCGCTGAATTGATGGGGGAGCTCGGGTACTCAAGTGGAGTTGCAAGTTAGAAATTCGCATGGCACATGAGCAATGTGGGGACGTGGGTAAGCACCGCACTGATGAAAAAGAACACATGCGTGGACAAGTTCCGACATCAAGTCCTGGACGGAGGCATGAAGATGGTTGAGAGGCTAAAGGGTAGTGCATCTCGTTCAATCGATGAACCGGTTTGCTCCCAAGGCATCGTCAATTCAAAGATCCTTAGTCAATGAAAGTTGTCCCAACAACACATATTACAAATTGCAATTTCCCAAACCAGAAAAGATCACTTTGTTTGCTTACAGCCCTCGCTTTATTTCTTACAATAGAGGGCCAAAAAACTGTAACAATTTACCAACCTAATTATCTGCCACTTTTCAGACCTAGCTCAATGCTGCAGCACAAAGCCCTTGGATTAAGGCCTCAACCTTAGCTTCTAAATTTCATTGATCAAAAAGCTTCTTCACCTTCATGATCACACTGTCCTGGAAATCACAAATAGCCACCTCAACCCTGGCCAGATCTTACATATTTCCATATATATGACTGGGTTTTTGTGTACTAAAAAAGTGGGCTTTTTTTTTTAATCTCTCTTTTATTATTTTTGGCAATTCATTGTACTAGTTGAGTTTGAGGGTAAATGATGTATTGATTAAGCTAATTTATGCAATGTAATTAGGAAATGTCCCTTCATTTTCGCACGCTCCCTCCAACGCATCCGAAGTAGAGCTGAATCATTGATCAGTTTTGCACCGTCTGGCGTTTTCTTCCCCCAATGTGAACCTTCTGAGAACAATATTATTGTAGGTTGTTTGGCTCTTCTCTATTTTTACCCACCTATTCTGACGGGGAAAATCTACATGTTGACACCCAAATTTTGGTGATCTAGTTATTTATTTATTGCATAAAAGTTATAGATTAATTTTTAACCCCTAAAATAATAGAATTAAAATTGTATAGCATATAATTTTAGTTGCACTTATTTATTTGTCACTTTTGCATTTGATCAGCGGCAGATGAGCTTCAATTTTACGAATTGACAATTCGGTATTTTCAAAAAGGATTCATATTATTCTTCCAATATTTGATAAATATTTTATATATTCACGTTAAGTGATATATTTTATAGAAGATTGGAAGTTTAAGAATGAAATATCAAGAGGGAATATTGCATGTGAGGCATATATCGAGTAATATATTCTTTGACTCAGTATAAGAAAGATTACACAATCAAATCAAGTTCTTCACCCACTTGTACTCGTTCAGTTTGGGGCACCCAATTGAATACGCAGCAAAATTGAGAAACACACGTGAGAATCGAGAGAAAAAGGGAGACAGAGGGATTCTCGGCTGGCTTCAGCGGAGATTCACACCGCGGCGTGTCCACCATTACCGCGCGCCGCACCTTGCCAAACCGGTGGTGCCAGACTCAAGCCCGCTCACTTGCAGCTGATCCGTGCCAAACCTAGCACTGCCCGCGTCACGCCTAGCGTCGCTCTAAGCTCGTCGCATGCTGGTTTGCTGCCGTCCACCATCGACGCCAACGAGCTATTGCTGCCTCTTTTGGTCGGCAACGTCTCACCTGCTGTCCAGAACCGTCTTCACTTCGATACACACGGAGGCGTGAAGGATTGACAAGTATAAAGTTTGACCGAGGGGCTCTAAAAGTCAAAGTTGAACACCCAGGGAATATCATGGCGAGAGCGACCAAATTCAGTCAAAAGTCGAGGGATTATTAACAAAGCTTGTTATTGGTCAAAGTAAGAAGACCAAATAAAATTTTCTTTGGGATTATAGGGCAGGCTTTGCTTCAAGACGTTGCGGTTGCTCCTTGGCGCCACCGCACCACATCCACGTCCAGCAAGTTTTGCCCTTCTGTTGCCATGATTAATCTCTACTGCAGATTTCTATAGTTACCGCGAGTCAAGGCGTACCGTTTCGCTACTCCTGCTGTCAGCGTTCATTGCTCGCCCAGTTGAAAGCTCATCGAACCGTGCTGGCTTCGATCGTAAATCACTACGCCGACCACCTGCGAGCCACGTGCCGCCATCATCACCAATTCACCAATTCGCCACCCGATCGTGATTCGCAAGTTGCCAAATTTGGAAGCCAATATTCGAATTAGGTAAAAATCTTATCTAATCCGATTTTCCAATATTCAGTTTCCTTATTTGAATTATCGTCAATGCATATGATTGAAATTCCTGATACGCTATCATGTCTACAATATCCATTAACTTTTAAAATTAGGAAAATCTTTTTAATTTCGCAATGTGCATACGATTGACAGTCCGATTTCATACCTGAAATATGACTCGCAATAATCGTCACTCTCGTCACTCTGATCTCAGTCAATCCGATCTCAGCATGAGATACGATTCGTGATTTTTGTTAAAATTGGCCAATTCAATCTCATGTGCATGATACAATTTATCAATTTATTAGATGGATATCAATCATATCTTGCCTAATTTGCTGTCGTATTGTTTGAATTGATTTTGTTTCCATAAAAGAAAACCCAAAAAATATATTTGAGTTAGATTATATTCATGTTAGAATATTGCTTGTTTTAGGGTTATTTTGCATGTTTAGAATATAAAATTTATTTATTTCGAATTTTTGAATTAAAAATAAAAAATAATTTATGATGTTATTTTTTCCTTTCATTAATTTAAATTGCATGTTTAATTATTCAGTAATTTTAATTTCGAAATTTAATTAAAAATAAAAGAAAACATAAAAATTATCATGCACATGTCATGTAGAGTTAGGTCATCCATTGCTTGTCATCTAAATGTGTAAATGTTAGAATAGTTGCATTAATCTTTTCCTATCACTAGATTAGGTCATTTAGCGTGACATATAGTTCGCATGTTAATAATTTTGTACGTCATTGCATTGCATTGCATGTAATTTTTAGGCTTCATTTAAATAAAAGAAAATCTTGAAAAAGATTGAATAACTGTGTGTTTATTAGAAATCATATCTATGACTGAATTATGATCTAACATTGCAAATGCTTTTGTTGTCATAAAGTAAGTTCCAAAATTATTTATTGCTTTATTTGGGTGTTAAATTTGTGGTTTGCGCACTCGCATAATCACCTCAATGTTAGGGAAATAAATTAAAATCAATTCAAGCTGCTTGTAAAATATTTTTTTTTCAAAATAAAAGAGAAAGGTACCGAAGGGCATTAGAGAAATCTAGCATGACCAAGTCCTCAAACTCATAATCTCTGGTTTGTAGGAGTAAAGTAGATTTCCCGTTACGAGTTTCTAATCAGCCCACCAAAAATAGATTAGTGGCGTAAAAAAATCAATTGCATGTTAAGAAGTTGAACCTAAGTTAGGTTGCGACACTTCACAAGCTTCAAATTGAGATTGAGATTTGGTTGCCAATTAGATGAAAGAAAACGTTCCATTTGTAATAGTAGTTTTAAATAATTCGAGGCATATCAAATTGAGAAAATAAAATTTCACTGGAATTTTTTTTCCCTTATATAATTAGCAAAAAAATAAAAATAATTATAAGTACTAACATTATGAATGCAAAGGATTATGGAAACATTGAAAGCCTTTAGGGGAAAAAAAAAAAAAAAATTGGGTCCATTTAGAGAGGATAATAAATTTAATCAACTACATATTCAGAGGCTTCTTTATGCAATATATTGCATTTAGCAAGATTCATACCACTCCCTTGAACACATTTTGGCTAATAGTAATACATGAACCAGCCACAAACTTCGAAGAGAAAATATACTTGAAGACTTGCTCTTTACTCAATTCATGTCTAACTCAGTATGTTGCACTCGTTTGCGCAAGCACATCCCGCCTGCATCTCGGGTCCGGCTCGCGTGCACGCTACATGCGGTCAGCTCGCGGCCAGCCCGTGCCAAGCTCCGTGGCACCTAGTGGCTTGGATGGTGAACATTCTCCCCCGCCTATTTCTGAAATGCCCTCGTTTTGAGAAGCTCAATACTTGTCGATAGCCTTCATAAATTGCCCCATCCACTCTGCAGATTTCCATGAACTGTTACCTTCCGTAGGCAAGGATGGCAAGGATTTACTCCATGCTTGTCATCCTCATCGTGTTGTGTAGAGGGCTCGATGGTCCTGCTTGCAACTCGCGTCACTGCCATCGAAATGGCAGATTTCGTGCTTGAATCACAGAATCTCTCATAACCTCAAAGGCCACGTCTGTCGCTTATGGATATCGCCTTTTGGTGAACATTCTGTCGCTCATCTTTTCAAAGATTGATGAAACATCTGACAGTAAAACCACGGTCGTGCTTCATCAGGTTGAGTCTGCTTTGTGTGGATATTCTGAAAACCTGATCGGCAGGCCACTTCTGGGAGAAGGTCAATCCTTCCCAATAGAAAACATAATCTGTAAATGAATGAGGTTGATGAACACCATCTAAGCTATCTACCAACTTCTAAAGACAACAATCTAAAGAAATCTGAAGTAATGTTAATATGTGCCAAGATAATTCCTGAAAATCTTGTCAACAATCTTGTCTTTCTGTTTTTTTATTTTTCTTTTGTTGCAATTTAATCACTGATCAGGGAGCAGGCCGGACTCTAAGTCATTCTGGTCTCCAGCGTTAGGGTCTCCAGCGTTAGGGACCATTGTCAGCTCGTCGGCCCTCTTGACCTGATGCTTCCAATCCGTCTGAATCAATGTGTAAGTCATCAAGCACACACAGGAGATCTGGGATGCCAGTAGTCCGAACCACAGACCACGGAACCCGACTTTGAATTGGAACGTGGTGAGCACCGCGACGGGCAGTCCGACCACGTAGAACGAGAACAGGTTTATGCGGGCCCCGACGTTGGGTCGGGCTGTCCCCGTCAGGACCCCACAGGATGCGGTTTGAGGGGAGTTCCCGAGCTCACAAAGGCCAAGGATCGGGAGTGCAGAGGAGACCAATTTGAGGATCTGTGGATCGTCTGTGTAGATCCGGCCCCACACCGACCGGATGGCGATCATGAAGACGAGGGCGGTGAAACCGAAGGCAACCGCTGCGGCAATCCCGATAATAGTTATGAGCTGGGCTCGGGATGGGTGCCCCGCGCCCAGAGCCTGCCCAATGCGTGCGGACAGGCCCGAGCTGAGTGCAAACGGGAATGTGTACAGCAACCCGGTCGTTTGAATCAATATTCCCATTGCTGCGACTGAGGCCTTGGGGTTGCTGACCAGGCCACAGAGGAAGAGCATGATCTCGTACCACCACCACTCGAGGCACACTGAGACACAGCTCGGCAAGGCCAGGGCCAGAAGCGGCCGCCACCCGTGGAGGATTGAGGGGAGGCTGGCCCCGTGCCACGGCTTCAGGATCGTGTCTGATGTGGCCAGGTAGATGAGCAGGCCGAGATTGAGGTTAATTGTGTTCCAACCGAGGGCGAGCGACACACCCTTCACACCGAGGCCCAAGTAGACCACCAGGAAGTAGTTGATGGGCAAGTGCAGGATCACCGACCAGACACAGGCTATTGTGAGGGGTGTGGTCACGCCCTGAGTCCTCATAAAGATTCTCAATGGATGGAGGCAAGCCTGGGCAAAGAGCTCAGGGATTGAGAACACCATGTAGACCTGGGCAATGCGGGTGATCTCCAGGTCCTGGCCGAGCCAGGAGAAGATTGACTCCATGTTGAGCCAGAGGGCCGAGATCGGGACACACACAAGGAGCATCAGGCACAGGGTCTTCTGGTACGTCTGGCTCATGACTGACCACCGCTTTGCCCCGAAGGCCTGGGCACAGATTGGGTCCATGCCTATCGCAAGGCCCTTCAGGATTGAGTTGCCTGTAATGTTGCTAAAGCCAAGGGCTAGGGACCCGCCGGCCAGCTCATCCTTGCCAAGGTGGCTAAGGAAGAGCATGGAGATCACCGACCTTGAGAAGATGAGCAGTGTGGTCATCACGATCGGGCATGCGATCTTCATGAGCAACTGTAATTCCTCTCCAGCCTGTGAAGACTTTCCATGAAAATTTGCCAATATTAGGCATAATGACAAAAGTAGAAGTCCTGGATTATACCACAACTTCAACAAATTCAATCACAGTATAGAAATATATGTCACCTGGGAATGGCTATGCAAAGAAACAGTACTAACAATGAAGTTTGAGACAAGTCCACAGTACTGAGCTGAGCCAGGCTGACAGGGATGTGAAAAATAGAGGACATACAAGTGCACCAACAAGTTTCAATATCAATTTATTACACTCTTCGAGCCCAGGGACATCTCTAAGAGATTATTCCCAGACAAATAACTAGATAGGACACTGTAGACTGATCTTCACCTTCAATCTTCTCTTTTATTATTGAGCAAGGAAGAAGATTGATCATCTCACGTTCAAAGGTAAAGCTAGTGTCCTTAAAACCGACGAGCCGAACAAGAAAGAAGGAAAAGCTTTCTTCAATTCTGGTAGAATCTCTGGAACTGTCATATTTAGTTTGGATATGACCTTATGCTTTGATAAATGATCAACCTAGGGGTTAATCTCTATATATTCGACAATACAGGCTCTCTGAAACATAGGAGTTGATCACTTTGATATGGGGGGTGGAGTCTTAGACATGAATAATGATCCCTCAAGAACTCAATTTAATGTTCTTGTCACACGCAAAAAATGAAAATTGGCTCTCTCCAGCAAAAGAGTAGAAGTTGAGATCTCACCAAGGTACAAAGGACACTACAAGTAGATTGTATCTGCTGAATATTATTAAACTATATCAGACTCGTTAGTGAAACTAAAATACATGAGTTTTAAGTGTATGTGCAAAATTTCATCAAAGTTTGGAAGTTGTCACGGAAACTAGCTAGCATATACCAACTATTGAGTCGAGATTAGGTTCCCAATGAGGAAAACTAAAACCTGCAAGAGATCCTATAGGGTTCTTGCAATGCAGTCCCAAATACTCAGAATCCGACACTGTAGATTGAGTCAGGGAACCCGTTAACCTAACTGGCAGTCGCTATCCCAACACCACTGAGCCGTCATGTGCTAACAATGCGCGCTAAACAAAATCTGTCCTAGAGAAATTAGTATCTGTACTGCTGCGTCCTAATCCTCAGGGGACAACTCATCGCCTTATGGTAGCCCCACAGCAAATTGCCAAAAAGTAAAGTCGAGTTGAATATTTCTGCTGAAAAAGCGAAAATGAACTTTTGGAATGAGATGGCCAGTGGGAAACCCAGAGCATGTGTATCATTTTCTGGAAAGTTCCCGCTGAAATGCTTATGGAAAAAGGTCACCCCTGATCACGCTGCTACACAGTGAAAAAGAGGCCTTTAAAGCCCGGTCTCTGAAAAAGCGAAAAGCTTTAGTTCATTGGAGAACAAGATAGTGGGAAGAAAGAAAAAAGAACAAGACACTACAAGTGTACAACCACATGATCCCTCCATTTTCCTACTTATGTTGCTGCCTGTACACATACGAGGATTCTCAAAAGGTTTTGCAGATCACAAGCACATGCGATTTGATGGGTGCGTGCGAGCACACGTGTGTGCATCATTGGATTTGGTTGAAACATTGTGTCGGATCCACCTCATCTTAGGATTCACATACATTGAACTTTCGTGCACTCAACGCATGTGATGGTAACTTCTCGATGACTGGGTAGTGGACTGAGAAGAAAAGCGCAAAGGGGACGTAAAGTCATCCTAGAAAACATTCTACCTTGTTTCCTGGGATCATGTTTGTCGTTCATAGGTCTTCTTCTAGTCAAACATTGATTTTAGGCAGGCTATCTATGCCCTCAGAAGCCCTGGGATTTTAGGCAGGCTATCTACGCCCACAGAATCACTGGACTCAAAACGAAAGGAATGATGTTTGACCCATCATTACTAGCATAAATCTAAAGAGTCTAAAGCATGATAACAAATGTCGAATCTACAGTTGAGCGTGTTGCGTTGGGAATTCAACGCTGCTTAATTCTCTTTCAGTCTGAGGGTAGATCTAACAAACATCAGTGAATAAAACATGCTGAACAATCAATCACGATAATTAACTTCTTTTGTGATACGATGACTTGCAATCACTTTTGTGTATAATGGGATGTAAAATTGAACGGAGCCAGAAGATCAAGAGGTGTGGAGTTTGGCTCTCCAGACTTTTATTATTGACAATGTGATGTACTAATATTATAGTAAGATAATGATCGATGTCCAAGGATGTTGAAATGCCGAAACATGTCCTTATGTCAAATTTGAAAGAGAGCTAACTTTGTTTGAGTCATCATTCCACACTTTCAAGTCGAAACACTTTCAAAGGTTTTGCATAAACAAGAAAGCCCCCGCATCTTATGCCTTTGCTAATCGGAGCATGTTTCAACATTAAACTCATATTGATTAAAAACATTAAAAAATTAAAAGAATTGATTCTAATTGGAAAAATAGCCTTAAAAGAACACAAAGCGCACATCTGAATGATTTCTGCAACTCAAATCTTCTGTCGCTTGAAATTAAAAACCTATTTCATTTTGACAAAACCTTTAGTTTTTACAAGGAAAAAGAAGACAAAGTTCCATCACCAGTAAAGGGGCAAAAAAGGAGAACTTTTGGGGGAAAGATTAAGGAAGAACTGAAGAAGTCTTTAGAGTAAGAAAAGAAGAGAGCTGTCTCCTATAGCTCCATCTCTTTGAAATCTGCAGATATTGGAGACAGAAAACAGAAGCAGTGCTTCGTCTTCCCCTTTCTTTTGGGCACAAAAACGATGTCATTTATAAGAGAAAAGGGAATAAAATATAGAAGTAGAAAAAAAGACTTTTAACTGCAGTTCCCCCTAGGGCATAGGGAGGTGGGATCCACGTGGATTCCAATTGGCTCCAAACCCACATGAAAATGAAAATGATAGCTTCAAGAAACCAGACAAATCAAAACACTAGGAGGATACTTACGCTTACCGATCTTACGTTTGACTCCCCCAAAAATGCCAAAAGATTTCAACTTTTCCTTCTTATTCTTCTTTTTTTGTTCTTTTCGTTTTTCAGTTTTCCCATTTTCTCCCACGAATTTGGTCCTACCCCAGGAGGTCATTGTCATTTGTCACACATCAAACGAAAATGGTAAGATCCCAGGAGAGAGAGTTCTCTCTTTTGGAAGAAAAAAGATCATTCTTGATGCCCCATGAACGGTAGAAACCTCAAGAAACAAAAAAACAAATTAACCTATTCATCGTACATGCAGGAACCAATGCAGAACATCAAAAACTTCCACTTCATTCCAAAAAAAAAAAAAAAAAAAAAGAAGAAGAAGAAGGAAGAAGAAGAACAAGGAGATGGTAATATGTGATAAATAATTAATTGATCACCTGGTTCAAGGGGAGCTTTTCAAGAGCGGCAATGACTGGGAATCTCTGCTTAAGCCTGTGCAAGAATCTGCCTTCTCTTGATCCTCTCATTGTTTCTTCTTCACTAGTACACTCACCATCATCGCCGTCGTCTTCCTCTTCTTCTTTTGCTACTTCTTCCTTTAAGCCATCAAAACGGTCTCTGCTTATAGTTTCAGCAGATTTGCTAGTTGAGCACATGTTTTTCCCCCTTTAGGGCCCACGCAAATGGACAGAGAGGGACACTCAAATTAAGAGAAGCAAAATGGACTGGAAGCCAGAGGAAAATATGAATAATTCTGAATGTAGGTCTATATGACCGCTCAACAAAACCTGCAGAATTAACTCTTCAAGCCCGAACGTACGGCAGCCATGAAACTGAATTTATTTTTGTTTCTTCAAGCCACAGACTACATAAAGAAACAGAAAGCAAAAAACAAGGAGATGGAAAGGGAGCTTAAGAGTGCCACATACGATGTGACCTTAGGGAGAGCCTCGGCAATGGAAAAATGGAAGAATCACGAAGGAGGAGGAGGAGAAGGAGGAAGTAAAAGAAGAGAGAAAAGAGAGTTGTGTTGCATTGGGAAGTGGAGACCACTGCAACAAAACTACTTGGAACTTCACATCAGTTGGCCTCGATTTATAGACAAAAATCAATGGAATAGTTACTTTTGGGCAAGTGGGAAAAAAATTAGAATTCTTTCATGTCACATTTAATTTATATATAGTTCCGATCACGCTGGCTATCGCTGACCGAATGTTTTCATTCAAATCATATATACTAAGATTGGTGTTGTTTGATCAGATGCTGATATTACGGCACTAATGCGATGCGATATGGTTATTACACAAAATTGTCCAAACTGTTGTAATTTCTGGTGTGATTGGAAAGGCTTAAAATGGGGTTGGGGATATGTCACAGAAAAATGAGTGAAGACAGAGAGCAGAACTCTTTTGCTTAACCCAAAAAGAAAGATAACCCCCACTTCTAGTACTGCAATGGAAGTTATAAAATATGGGGAAAGCTCTCTGATGCACTCATGGTCCAAAATTTTAACTATGAACCAAGAAGAGAGACTCTCTGGTTGGGGTTTGTTTTCAAGTGACGGTGAAACAAGCATATAGAAAACCTGTTTGATGGGACAGGTACGATACGAAGGGGTGGGAAGATACGGTGTGAACCCATTTTGTTTTTTCCATGACTTCTTTCTTACTCTTTTCGGGTCAACATCTTCGGGGATTTTAGGTATGTATATGTATATGAATGTATATATTTAACCCATTCATGGGTAGCTGTCTTAGTTGAGAGTACATCTCTTATCACAGAGGTCAAGAGTTCGAAATCCGTAGTTGTTAGCGATTTAAGTAGGAGGCCTTGTTGGTGGGTTGCTGGGCTAGTCTCCTCCGAGATATAGGGGTTCGGCTCTCAAGAGCCGTTCGGGCACGGAGGGTCCGTGGTGGAGTCCTCGGTTACCAAAAAAAATAAAATGTATATATCTATATGCATAATAAATCATACATTTACTTCCATTCTTAAACGTAGTCAGTAATCCATTAATACAATGTAAGCCATTTTAAGGCTCCATAAAAATAAATGATTTGAAAATTATTTTCCTAATAATGCTTGATTGTATTTCATATGAAAATAAATAAATGAAAAATATTTTCATTGTTAATGAAAATGTTTGGATATAAATTGTTGTTAGTAATAAAAATATTCTCCAAATCTTATTTTCGACAAAACTAACGGAGCATAATTACATGCTACTCTTTTTTCTTTTCCTGCAATAATTACATACTATTCTAATATATAGGCTGCGAGAACTACATTTTCCCTGGGTATTTCCAACAGCAGCTTCCGTGCGCCTTTGTGGTGCTTTTGCTGGGTTCGGCAATTACAATCTCTGGTTTTTGGGAAATTTAGATAGTTTGAGCTTGAATGGCAATTTTAGGAAGGATTTTGCTAATGGTTAAAACCCTACTTAAGGAAAAATTATAATTTCAAATGACTGTTTGTCTCATGTTATGTGTGCTACAACACTGCATCGAAAATCGAAACCTTTCCTTATCAAATAAATTGATAAGTGCCCCAAGGGCATTCATTAACAATACCCTACTTAGGCATTTAGATAAATAAACAAGCCCCTTCAGGGTTTCATCCATGTTGCTTGTATCATACGAATGCCATGTTACTTTATTTCACATCTAGGGTCGAATATAATTGAGTACCCAACCCACCCAAACCTCAATGCTTGTAAATGATTTAGGGTTTCGAGTAGTAGGACGATTTTGGATCAACTACCGAAAGCCGTGTATGGGATTTCGGGTGCCTTTAGAATTTTCTTGTAAGGACATCATATATCTAATCGTGATGTATTAAAAAGTAGAATTCCCATTATTTCCTTTAGTGTCCTTAGGTTATTCAGTAAATATACAAGATCCCGAAACAAGATTAGTGATAGCCTAATATTTTGAGTAACAATCACCATCTTAAGCCTGACTTCTCATTTTAGGATTGCTAGATTCTAGAGTGCGGCCATAACTTATCTTGGAGATCCACAATGCTGTGAGTTCCAAATAAACGATCGTGCTTGGAAATTTGAGATGGTTTATTATGTATTTAATTTGAGACAATTGTTCATTAAAAGTCATTCCTACAAGATGGGTAGTCGGGTTTGGGATCTTATATCAAAACTTGTACCGGGTTAGTAGTTAACCGGACAGATCCGGGACCAGGCGTGCTGTCCTTGAAAGCCCATTGGAAATACTGAACTAAACGCAGTCTTAGTAGTTAACCGGACAGATCCGGAACGAGGCGTATCATCTACCCGTATGTGTCGAAGCTTTCGTTTTGCTTTTCGGTTTATTCCCAGAATCGGATTGTAAGAGTTTGCTCTTTACCGGAGCCCACCCAAGAGTCTCAGATTTTACCGAAAGAGAAATAAAAAATTTGCTCTCTTAGTCTCAATGCGGCGAACCACAATTTCTGCAACGTGCCTATGAACTCTAATTAATTCGAGAGTGGGAGAAGAGAAAATAATCGGATTATGATTTAATGCGCAACAGATGATGCAAATGCAATCTCTGATTGGAGCTTTTCCACTAAGAAATAAAGTGGTTGCCCCCACTTAATAAAACATGTAACTGGTCCCCAACGAATTGTTTAGTGCCGACTTTCGTTGCGCTAGGTAATGATCGCGTGAGCCGAATGATTCGAGCAAAGGGGAAGCGAAAAAAAGGGAGTGTTGGATGCTTCAAGACAGACGACCATCAAAATCTCTCTTGACCTACCAGATTTCGTGGCGATGTTAGGTGATGGATTAAATTTTCACGACCAATGATCATGGGATGGCTTAAAATTTAGTTTTGTGGATCACATGGGAGATTTGTCGGTCATTTTTTGAGGTATAAATTTCGAGTCTCGATGTGGATGTGGAGTGATTTGGTCGGAATTTTTTTAGATAAATTCCGTCATAAGGATTGCCAATGTCACAAAAGAGTCTTGATTGCGATGGCTCCTTTGATTTTGAATGACTAACCATTGTTTATATGATTAGCAATTAGCCGCATGCGGAGTTCTTTTTGTTTTGTTTTGTTTTGACAGGTAATAATAATGATAATCTTTTTTTTTTTTGAGTGGCCCTTGGATATTGACTGATGAGCGCCTCTTCAATAAATTATGTAACACCACGTAGAACAAAAATTTTCTTTTATCACCATGTTATTAAAACAATACTTCATTTATTTCACAAAAAATAAATGATTTGAAAAAAATTATTTTTAAATGACTGTTTGATTTTTTAAAAATAATTAGCCAATGAAAATATTTTAATCATCAATATCAATTTATATTTAAATATTTTCATAAATAATGAAGATATTTTTTCGTTCACTCATTCTTTTCTAAATAAATGCACTCTATGTTTAAAAAAACAAACATATACTATTAGATGATTAACTTAACAACTTTCCAACTAACACATGCGTGGAGGAAATCTCATACCAGAGTGGAAAAGGTGCTGTGCTTCCCCCCAACTTTATTGTGCTTGTTCCTCGGACTTTGCTTCTCCTTAATTTGTCTGCTTGTGATGGGTACGAGGTTTTTGTCTTGGAATTTCTAAGAGATCGTGCAGAAATTGACTACCTGGTTTCATTGCCGAAGACTCCAGCTCACATCTTGCCTAAATAATCCAAGAACACGGCGATGAAGCAACTACGAGACACGGAAATAACACAGACTCCGTTTATTTCATGATAAATAAATAATTTAAAAATATTTTCTTTAAGATAATCTCTTACGTTGTTGGAATATTTAGTCAATGATTTTTTTTTGTTATTAACAATAATTTACATCTAAATATTTTTGTAAACAATAAAAAAATATTTTTCATTGATTCATTTATGTAAACATTATGATCGATTTCTTTTTAAAAATTTTCTATCAAAATCATTCATTTTTCGCCACCTTTTTAGATGAATCACACAGTTTTGGAGCAAATGTGGGTTAGAATGATGTAGGGGGACGTTAGGGAGTGATTTTATAGCATGTGGGACAAATTGTTTTTTTTCAAAATCATTAGAATAATATTGTTAAATTATAGAAGTTATAAATAGTTCCTCCCAATATATATTTACAATTATTAACATCCTCTGTCATGTATTATAAACTTGACCTTACATATGAAACGTAAGATGTAGCTTTATCAATGAAAGTTGACATAATATAAAATTTTAACAATGGTGCTTGTACCCATCTTAATTCAAAAGTTTAAAGGAATTAATAATTGATTTGATATATTAACTACTTCACATAACATATTTCTATGCATGGCAACAACCATAAATCACCAATTTAGGACGGCGTGGCGATCATGTAAATCTATGGTCTCTCTTTAACAAATTGAGTCGCGATGACAATTCTTTGCCTAACAAACATGTTGATCATGAGATTCTTCCTTAATATTCACTGAAACACAAATCCACATTGGGGCTCACTAGTCGGTCATCGTCTGATGCAAACTTTTCAAAATGCGCAGTAGAATAGCGATATCTCATCCCAGTTATATCACGAAGGGAGAAGCCCAAATCTAACCCATTAACATGTCCAGTTAAACCTATTTTTACTCAAAATGCTTAATTGAATGAGTGGCCAAGAGAGGGATCACCAGTGCTCAGCCCCTCATGACCAAGAAGAGGGCCAGTAGAGGGTTGCCACAGCCACAATGGGTGGCGCACAACCTTGATCTGGCCATGTGTTGCCTCACAAACAAGTTTGAAAAGAGAGAGGAAGAAATCGACTCATTGAGGCTTGGGCTGATGGACGCTGGAATTGACAACAACGAAAGAGGGACGATGGGCAGTGTGTGTGTGTGTGAGAGAGAGAGAGGCAGGGAGGGAGGGGGAGAGGGAGGGAGAGATTAGGGCTTCGTATTGGGAGTTTGAAACTCATCTCTAGCAACCAATCTAATTGGGTAGCTAGAGACCTAAATTTTGGTCATACAATGCCAGTTTTAGCGACTGAAGTTGGAATTGACAACAACAAAAGAGGGGCGATGGGCAGGGAGGGGGAGGGGAGGGGGAGAGAGAGAGATTAGGACTTCATATTGGGAGTTTGAAACTCATCTCTAGCAACCAATCTAATTTGGTAGCTAGAGACCTAAATATTGGTCACCTGATGCCAGTTCTAGGGACTGAACACATGTTAAGTCATTTGGTCGCTACAACCTCTCTTCTACAAATTGAATGTAGGTTGTTAGAATTGCCCCTAGATTTTGGTTCCCTACAAATCATACTTTTGGTAGTGACTCTACACCGTAACAAATCTTATATAGGTAAACCTTAATAATAGTTTTACCAAATGATGCAATGTGTGACTCTTAATAACAATTGAATATAACTTACTTTCTTGCCACGTCACTTATAATCTAGTATTAATGATCTGGCTCTACTATATTCGAGCAACTCATTATAGTTTTTATAGCATCGTTCCGTGAATAAATTTCGTAGGGCGGTGTCTTTATGCCCCGGACATCATAGGGCAAAAGGGTACATTCTAGTGGGATTTGCATAACTCCTCCCCTATGAAGAGACAAAGTTCTATCTAAATAGGACACATGTCGGTCACTTCGAGGCAGACATGTGAACTTTCAAAAATTTATGATTGAACCTTGCCTCATTGCGAAATGATTACTCTAAGCTATAGACCGCTGAAATTATTTTGTTCCTTACTAAATTATATTTGTTGAGTAGGGTGTCGATTTAGCATATCTTTTGGATTGTCGAACCTGTGAAACTGTTTAAATTAACTTAAATATTCTAGCATCGGGTTGTCCCCTGTCTTGTACTCATAGCTTGGTCTCATCTGATGTTGGGAAGTGCATCAGCAAGCTCTTCCAAACCCAGCGAAGCACACTCTTACCCTGTGAAGAGACAAGGAATAAATCGAGAAAATAAAGTTTTTAAAAAATCTACATTCTAAAATAAGTATGTCTATCTGTGAAAGGTAAAAAGAATTTGAACAAAATACTTTACCAGATTTAACTTCGATATATATAGCTTTTATAAGTCTAAAAGAGCTTCCCACTGAAACAAGAAGTCCACTAGGTGATGCTTCTAGAATCGCATTCATATATATATTTTTAAATTATCACTTAAATTTTAGAGTTAATACCACAAAAAATCTCAAATCGATACATCCAAGCCACATTCATCCCAAATTAATTTTTATGTCACAAAAAATTTCAAACCGATACTCCTCTACTCTTCATTAGCTTATGTCTAAAATCTTGTTAAATTGCTGACATGGAAATACATGTAACAAACAAATTAAATGATTGGTGTGAATGTGGATCTAATGTGGAAATTCAACATTAATGAGTCTATTATAAAATGTCGTTTTGGGGAAGCTAGATTTGAAGAAAATGAATTGAGATTGGAAAATTTGCTCAAATATGCTAGTTTTGCCTTACAAGTTCTTTCATGTTATGTTAAGATATCTAATTTTGCCCCAATTTTGTCATTAAATTCTAATAGATTTTTTACAGGTATACCATAGTAAAATTTTTTGTGAGATGAAAAATTAATTTGGAATAAATGTGGTACAAATGTATCAATTTCGAATTTTTTGTGACATGAAATTTAGCTTGAAAGGTGGCACAGATGTACTAGTTTGAAATTTTTTATTGTAAAATTCTAAATGCCCTAATTTTTCAAAACAAGTTTGAGAAATTTGCCAAAATCTACTAATTTTGTAATGAGAGCTCTCTCATTTTCCAAACATACGTTGAATCTCCAATTTGTCTTGATTTCACTCTACGATTTTGGTAAATTTATACAGGTATACTAGTTTGACATTTTTTGTGATACAAATATTAGTTTGGAGTAATTGTGGCATGAGCATACCAATTTTACATTTTTAGTAGTATAAACTTTAAATGCCCTAATGTTCAAAACAAGTTGTTTATAGCAGCCATTGGAATGAGGCCATATGTATCAAGTTGCTCTAGTTGAATTCGAACCCACTGAAACTCGAAGAGAAATAGATATTCAACTTGATGTTCTGTTCCAAAGAGGAAAGCTCATGATGAAGATTGTGGAACCCGAGGACCACTTGCTTAAGAAAATTACCCCCATCTTTGGTTAAGAATGAGCATGCCAATTTTACATTTTTAGTGGTATAAACTCTAAAAGCCCTAACGTTCAAAACAAGTTGTTTATAACAGCCATTGGAATGAGGCCATATGTATCAAGTTGCTCTAGTTGAAATTCGAACCCACTGAAACTTGAAGAGAAATAGATATTCAACTTGATGTTCTGTTCCAAAGAGGAAAGCTCATGATGAAGATTGTGGAACCTGAGGACCACTTGCTTAAGAAAATTATCCCCATCTTCGGTTAAGAATGATTGAACTCAACAGTTGCAGATGTTCAACAATTTTATATATGTTACCACAATTAATAACAAATTCAGAAGGTGAATCGAAATGATTTTATATCGGAGAGACTTCCTTGCTAATGAACAGACGGATGAATGTAGTGGACGAAGATATTTCTGAACAATTAATTCCCCCCAGTCCCCCTTTATAAGCAAGTTGTACTTATTATTTTTATTTTATCTAACTTTAGGACTTTAAATTTCGTACATAAGATTTCAACAAGCATTTATTCCATCCAGAAGTAAATGCTTCCTTTATGAACCCTGTTTTTTCCTTTAAGATTCCTTACAATAGTGATGGTATTCCTTACAATAATGATGGTACTTTTAAATTGAATTACAAACTTATTTCCAGGAGCATTTGAAGTAGGACCTGTTATCCTGTGAAGGTGTGTTTTGATTATTTCATATTTTTTTCCCACAAAAATTTACTAATTTTCTATAAAGTGAAAAAAAAAAAAAAAAAAAAAAAATCTAGTGGCCCTAATTGTTAATGTTTACCATTTGTCAGATAATCAGAATGTTTGATCTTGACAGCTCAAATTACAAGCAAATTCTTGTAAGTAGAAACTATCCCAAACACTTGCAATGAATGAAAATACTCTATCCTTATTTTCACCAATGTTTGGACATATTGTGACGCCCAAAGTCTTCTGATGGTTGGGTGAGATCCATGATGTGAATGTGATTCATAACTAAGAAATCATCTCAAAATAATTACAATATTGTATAGTTATTTACAGTTCTCTTTTTATGCACTCATCTCACGTGAAATGTGTAAGGTCAATTAAATAGAATCGGAGTAGGACTTCCTATAGTAGATGCATGATTTAAGGAAGGATTTGGCCCAAGACAATCCAACGAGGGATGGAGAGTGATTACTAGAGCGAGAGGTCTCAAGCAAAGTGCAACTCTTGACAAGTTTATAAGATGGTGAAATGATATGAATGGATTTGAACTTGCGTTGAATAGAGGGAGACTCGCGTTGGATGACATAATTGGTTTTAAGGGGAGAAGGGGAGGGAAGTTTGTGACACCCAAAGTCCCACATTCGTTGGGTACAGCTTTGTGATTTGATTCTCAAATTAAGGTTTACATTTAATGATTGCCACCTTATGTGGTTATTTAAGTACAACTTTTGGGAGTTTGATGCATGTGGAAGGGGCTAAGTCATTCACATACTGGGCTCAACAAATTTTGTGGGATAGGAATTTATCATAGATAGCTTCACGAATAAAAGATTATTAGACAATGAGACGATAAACTATGAGATGATACATGAATACCTTTTATATTCTAGCATCGAATGAGGTGGACATCACTGACACTTTTTCTTTGATTTTAAAATTCAAGGGCTCAAGCACAAGGACATGAGCACCTATGGCCTGGGAAACACCCTATGAACCCATGAACCAGTTAAGTCCAAATCTTTGGCTTAAGTACATAGTTGTCTTAACCTAAAGCAATTTGCATGTAATTAGTGGGATTTGAACAAGTGCCCTTCAATTTTTTGGTAGAAAATCCCTTGATGTTCCAACCAACTACATCAAACCCTAAGGGTTTCAGCTCAAGTAACAGTTGAGAATCACAGTCGCACGTGTACTTGGTGGAGGCAATAACTTTCATAGTTGGACACCATGAGGTGATAGTGGTACCAACTTATTACCTATCGAGTATACAGAACAGGAGCACACCGAAAGGAAGCATAAAGAAATGAAATCGATGTGCAACTTACTCCTTTCGCTGTTCAAGACATAAATTAATACATTCTTTTTAGTCCCAATTCCACCGGGCATTCAAAGTACTTTTTAACCTAAAAAGTCTGCATAGGACCATTTTCTTCCTAATACTTCCCTTGATTGAGTCATTGCAGTCACGCCTCTCTTAAAAGTGGCTCTTACAATACTCCATCGGCCTAATTAGCTTGCTTGGCTATTGCATATCCAAGCTGTGTTTTTGTACGGCAATGTCTTTTCATTCCTACCATTTCTTGACTTGTCCGTGACTGAACGGACCATCTATAGAAATTATAGTCAACTTTGAACCCCCATTGATTCGTCCTTGCTTGAGAGCAAATGGGTGGAACTTCTTTTCGAACATTATCATCTGTAATGAAGATTTTAATATTTGACAGAGAATTTTGTTTGCTTTTCTTTTGACAAAAGTTCAAAGGAGCTAGCACCTTAAGCCATTGGTCCCGAAGCCTATAATCTATCACTAATCCTCGATTATAATTATTGTTAGCAATTTTTTTTATATTGCCTTTTGTTTTTTCAAGCAGGAATCTGACTAGGAGGCCATTATCATAATTGCACGCCTTTTATATGTTTTGGCCAAAATGATGATGCTTGGAATGTCATCAAATGCTTTCAGTCATGTTCCCATATCTTGGAGCCATCCTTTGAAAGTAGAATATAGATAAATAAATCTCAGTGAGAAAATACTATAAGCATTGTTATGCTTTTTCGATGCTCTTTGGCTGTTGAAGTTCAATCATACACGCTTGCGTAGGCAGGAATGATGAATGTTCATGTTGGTGTCTCCCTTTCCTTACACAGACTATACTGTTAGGTCTCAATGTCGACCTGAGGATTCAGAAACAAATTCACAGTGTTCTTATGAGAGATGAGTGGTCCTGTAATGAAAGTAATTAACTCCAACGTCTCAAACGAAATGGAAAAATAAATTTAGTCTCGTTCGTTCTGTAGATACCCAACAATTCACTTTATGGTTATCAATCTTGAAAGGTGATATAGGGGCATTTGATCAAGATCAAGCAAGTAAGCTCCAATTCTGGGACGGGTTTGGAATGGGACTTGAGATCAAATCCCTCGAGAGACGCTCCGGACTTGTAGAGTGCTAATTAACTTATCAAGAAAGGGAAAATTTTGGAAGTCTGAAAGTATTACTTGGCCAAGGCATCTATAAATGTAATGCATAATCTAATAAATTTTTTGGTTTTACCTTGAGAAAATTACATGCAAGAAAAAGCTATTGAAGTGGACCCCGTCCGGGGTTTGGACGTGATCCCTTGCTGCGAGAGGGTGCTTATTGTTGCATGCACAGCATACGTTGAGCATGATATAGTAGAGAGGGAGCGAGCAGTTCTAGCATATACTCAAATGCCTGTTGACAGATGAAGCGTCTTAGGTTGCTCGAAGTCATTGGAGGATGGAGAATATGCGTAGATCGAATGCAAACTTTCAGATCTCGTATCAGCAAAATCTTCCTAAAAGAATCCTCAAATCTAAGGGGTATATATTGCGAGCGGGTCACCATGCTCAGCAAACAGAATCTTGCGATGTGAAAATCTAAGTTTAGTCAAATAAGTGGTTGATATATCGTGGCATGTCGTAAGTATGGCAGCCTATAATTGGTTGCAATAGATTGTGAGGACAATGACTGTAGAGGGTTAAGCATGGGTCATCATCAAGCCCATTAGAAAAGAGTAGGAAATGGATTGAATCTTTTTTAATGAATACCATTTCAAGACCACCAAATTAATGCTTTCTATAATTTAGCATCTCACTAACACCAGGATAACCTTGGATCTTGTGAGTAATACTGAGTTATTCCTGCATGAAGCAACCCCCATGAGGTGCACCTGCAAACAAGTTCCTAAATACTCACATTTTTAGTAATAAATTTGCAAAATCTAAATAAGAAAAAAAAAATATACTTGTCTAAGCATTCCGTTTTTTTTTTTATAAACCAGGGGTATGATGTGAAGACCCGGCTACAAAAGGCTCAAGGAATACCTTACAAACCCTAAGAACCAGTTAAGTTGAACTCTTTGACTTATGCAAGTGGCCCTTACCTAAAACAATTTGTTAGTAGATGGTAAGATTTGAATATGCAACTTTTAGTTAATGAGCGGAAAATCCTGGATATCACAACCAAATGCAAAC
Source organism: Eucalyptus viminalis (assembly GCA_014182385.1). Classification (NCBI taxonomy): domain Eukaryota; kingdom Viridiplantae; phylum Streptophyta; class Magnoliopsida; order Myrtales; family Myrtaceae; genus Eucalyptus; species Eucalyptus viminalis. The sequence continues at coordinate 12,041,260 of CM024526.1, forward strand.
CATAAAGGTTAAGCATTAATTCTTTCCTTTTGTTTTCACCCCTAGCGCGCTCGGGAAATATAAGGTGATAAGGGCCTCACTCCATAGCAAAAACTGACATCACAAGCGCATATAACAAGAAGGAAAATTGAAACTTGCCGAGTACAATTTCTAGAAATATAGTTTCCATTTATGGTAATCGTTGGAATATATGGGTTAGTTACAGTTATTAACGGAAGGATCACATTGCATATCAAATGAGTTAAAGCCCTCTTCACAAAAGAAGAAAAGTTGAAGCACAAACTTAAAATGGTTAATGCCCTGAAAAATTCCAAATTAGTACACATGTGATAAATTTATCAAAAACTAATTTTTTGACCACCAAAAACCTCAAACATGTATACATTTGGCAAATTTACCATAAACTAATATAGTTGTGACAAATTTACTCTCTATTAGTTTTCGTTAAATTTTACTTTCAAATTATTAAGTTAAATGACACATGACAAGTGATTGGTATATTGGTTAGGATTTTACTCTCCGTTTGTCATAGTTATACAATTTTTATAATTTTTTGTGGTATTAATCCAATTTAACGGGAGATATATTTATCATAGATGTATCAATTTAATATTTTTGGTAGTCGAATAAATTAGTTTTGGGTAAATTTGTTACAAGTGTACCAGTTTGAAATTTTTTATGATTGGTTGTGGTAAATTTATCATGGATGAATTAGTTTGAGTTTTTCATAATAATAAAAATTAGTTTTTGGGTAAATTTGTCAAATGTGTATCAGTTCGGGATTTTTCAGGGTATTAACTCAACTTATAAAAAAAGAAAAATTACACCAAAATGCCTAAAAATCTTGTCCAAGTGTAATCAAGTCTTAAACTATCGATTCTTTCAATATACTTACTGTACATCTTCCAACGTTCAGGACTTAGATTGCATTTTGGGCAAAATATTTGAAGAATGTCGGCCGCCCAAACATACTTATTCTCGATTGGTCCCTGCGACATATGAAAACAGTATCGGGTCTCCAACGTCGAGTCGAGCAAAGTGGAGAAGTTGGCAGCTTTGGCTTTCGCGTTTTCTGTATATTATACTTCCCCTTTGAAACTGTGCATCATTATCCGAAACCCTAAATGTCCGCTTGTCTTTTGCTTTGTGTTTACTACTGCTTCATGGGGAGAGAGAGAGAGAGGAAGGAGGGAGGGAGGGTGGGAGGGAGGGAGAGAGAAGAGCGCGTGCGTGTTGTCTTGAATCCGTGGCCACGGGACAAAGCAAAACTCCCTGTCCGTACGACGTTCGCCCAATAAAAGCGAAGGCATATGCGATTCAGTTCCGAATGTGTTGGCTGTTAAAGTGTCCGTGACCTTTTTTGTAACATGCAGCGTATGGATCTAAGGATGAGCAGCTTTCGGGGGCTGTTAGAAAGATATATTCTATGCGTCGATCACATAACTAATCCGTTGAAATTTCAAGCTTGAACTTTTCGAGATAAAGTTGCCATGGATCCCTAATTTTTTTTCTCAACCCCTGCGATGAAATCCTCGAATTATATATTTGCTTGTTCAAGTTGGTCCCTCCATCGTATATTTAGACAAACGGGTCGCTTGACATCCAAATCAGCAGCACGTCATCAAGCTGCTCTATCGGGTTTCTGACGTGGAAAGAAAGATAAAAAAAAAAATTGCAAGTTCGAGAGAGAGAGAGAGAGAGAGATGGGGTTTGTGCTATATGGGAAGGGGAAGCAGAGAGAAGGAAGATCAAGCTCTGCATCTTGACTCTTCTTGCTGATTGCAATGGTAAAACCCCTAGGCAATCTAAACCCGCGAGTAAATAACAGCTTGGCCAGGCCCTCATCTTCAACCAATCTACTATTCCCCTTGTTGCTAATCACCACCAATCATCTGCAGAATGCTTGTGCAAAAACCAAAACACAAGGTGTTGAGGCAAGGTTCGAAAGGAGAAGGAGATGCATGAGGGAATGTGATTGTGCACGCGGATCTGGTCAGTGAGTTTTGTTGGGTGAGACCTTCGCTGGGGCGAGGGCTGCAACCTCGCCGCTGACTTGAGGAGGTTTCTGCGGTCCTCACCGGCGTGTGTCAAGGGTCGCTGAGGGTTCGCAATTGGGATGCAGAGACTCATAGTAGAGCCAATACCCCTTCTGCAGCAAGAACGCATTTTGCAGTCAGATATATCCAAAACTTGTTTTCCTTCTACAGTTAGGTACCTCCAAACACGTTGACTGTCCTTATGTTGAGTAGATTGTTCAACATTTACTTGGTCCATTTAAACTCTTCGACGATCACATGTCCTTATATGTCCACAAGGTCCATCCAAACTATCTGACGTTTTCATGTCCTTTCGTCTGTTTACATTCTATTGCTCCATGCAAACTTTTCGACAATCATACATCCTCTAATTTGATCACCATCCACGAGATTTTCCCAAACATTAATCTCTCTCACGAGGAGTAACTTGTTCATCACTTGCAAGGTCTGTCCACTCATCAACATATTTCACATTCGATATCCCGTTCACCTTTTGCAGAACAAAGGTCCTTCCACACTCTTAGACATGATTTTTGCTAACATCATCTGTATATAAATCTATATACGTAGAGACAGTGTATTCTACATGCTCAATTTATACTTAAAATGTTTTGTTATCCTCAAAATAACATAGGATTTTTACTAACACGTGGAGTTTATCTTCATAAAAACATAATCGAGGATGAATGTTCTATATCATATCATGATAGTGTCTCATTCTATACCGTACATTAATATGTACAAGATGATGGTACATGTCTATAACCCCCGGAACTGGGACAATTGGTTGGGGCGTTAGGTGTTTTCCAGTTTAGGAACTAGATGCCACTCGTTCGTATCACACTAGATTGTAGGGAAAAGTGTCAAAAAAGTCATAAACCTTTTGGTTTTGTGCCGATTTAGTCCTAAACCTTTTTTTAGTGCCGATTTAGTCATAAACATTTTTACGTTGTGCCAATTAAGTCATTTCCGGCAAATTTTGACCGGATTTTGCTAACTGGACGCCGGCCGGCTGACGTGGCTTGATTGGCGCTGACGTGTATAATTTTTAATAGTATTTTAATTTTTTTGAATTTTTTTCTTTTTATTTTAATTTTTTTTTTCTTTTCTTTATTCTTTTTATTTTTTATGCTCATCTTCTTCCTCCAGCCGGTTGCCGGAGCTCGGCGACCGGCCAGAGGCGACGGCCGGCGAGGTCGAGACCTCGCTGGCCACCTCGCCAGTGGCCGCGAGGGCGGCCTCGCGCCGAGCGGGTGAGGCTCAACCCTCGCCAGATCCGGCGTGAGGAGGAGCTAGCAGGGCTCACCCTCGCCAGATCCGGCAAGGGCGAGCCTCGCCGCCCAGGCCTCAAGGGTGGCCTCGTGCCGGGTGGGTGAGGCTCGCCCTCGTCGGATCTGGCGAGGGTCGAGCCTCACCCAAGGCCGGCGAGGTTCGACCTCGCCAGATCCGGCGCGAGGAGGAGCTGGCGGGGTCGCCCTCACCGGCCGTGGGTGAGCCTTGACCCTCGCCGGATCCGGCGAGGGCGAGCCTCGCCGCCCGGGTCTCGAGGGCGGCCTCGCCCACCGCCGGCGGCTCGACCTCGCCGGAGATCTGGCGCGAGGAGGAGCTGGCGGGGTCGCCCGCCGGCCGTGGGCGAGGCTTGACCCTCGCCGGATCCGGCAGGGTGAGCCTCGCCGCCCGGGTCTCGAGGGCAGCCTCGCACCGGGCGGGCGAGGCTCGCCCTCGCCGGATCTAGCGAGGGTCGAGCCTCGCCCACCGCCGGCGCGGCTCGACCTCGCCAGATCCGGCGCGAGGAGGAGCTGGCGGGGCTCGCCCTCGCCGCCCTAGCGGCCATTGGCGAGGTGGCCGGCGAGGTCGGACTCGACCTCGCGCCCAAGCCGTCGCCGGCCGGTCGCCGAGCTCCGGCAACCGGCTGGAGGAAGAAGATGAGCAGAAAAAATTAAAAGAGAAAATTATTTAAAAAATTTAAAATATTAAAAATATTAAAAATATTATTAAAAATTGTACACGTCGGCCCGATTAGGCCATGTCGGCCGGCCAGGCCGTCAGCAAAATCCGGCCAAAATTGGCCGGAAAGGACTGAATTGGCACAACATAAAAATGTTTAGGACTAAATCGGCACAAAGCCAAAAGATTTAGGACTTTTTTGGCACTTCTCCCCTAGATTGTATGTAGACTATTCTAGATTAGGATTACCTGCATAAGGCGAAAGTTTGACTTTAACCGATTCATGGATTTGCAGGAAATTTCATGATACCCCATAAAATTGGATTTCCATGTCTAAGTCCGTAAAATGTCAAAAGATCGTACGTGTCAATGACTTCATAAACATCTTGCTCGATAGATGTTAAGATCCTAGTTATATGCATTGGGGACATGATAAAGTGATGGAAGATCCCTTATTCTGAACTGATATTCGCTAGAGCAGTGGTTCTTTGCTTTTGTCGGCCTATAGCATGATTTGTCCTTTTATTATATGTTATCCAAGTTGCTATCATTCATCATCTTCGCTTGGTTCCGACCCATCGATTTTCTAGGACATTTGACAAAAGATGTAGCAACTCGCTTTTTCCTGACAAAGGCCAAACACACGTTTTGAGGTGGGATTTTTTAATCAATTCCACAACCTATAATCAAGTTCTTTCCACACACAAAATAAATAAATAAATAAATAAATAAATTTCTTATCTTGATATCATACAAAATCCCCCAAATCAAAAGCTTTTGGTCCTGATCACTTTTGCAAATTAGGTTTCTTTTCGAAAAGAACTATTCTATAATTGTACTTTTAGTGAAAGTAACTGTTGAGAGTAGAAGATAATATTAAATGCCTCGACTTTCCGTGGATTGTGCTGCCTTCTTCTTTTTCTTTTCTTTTTCTTATTAACTTCACCCAAATTATGTGCTCACCTTATGATAATTAATAAGTGTAATGCTAAAGCCTATGGAAAAGATTAGGTAGAAGAAGGTACGATATATGAGTTAAATACTTTTTGTAACTATACCAGGAATCTTTGATAGTGGAGCCCGACCTGTTGTCCCTCCCACTAATACTCCCACACAATTATGATTTTAGCCCCCTTATGCTAATAATTAATAAATTAAATCTTATCACTAAGTATGGTTATCATCTACTCATGCTTCAGATTTTAATTTGATTTGTTCCTGATGAATGGGGCACTTCCGTCACCTGCTCATGCCATGACAAACGGTGCTTTTCAAGCTGCTTCTTAGTTCACAACAACGTCTGTCGATGTCATTGAGAACCAGGCACAAATTAAAGAGTTTATTGGTCATTAAGGAAAAGAAATGGAAAAATTACCAGAAAGTCCTAAATCTATTGTATTTATGCTAATTCAGTTCCAATGATTTGTCAATATAGTCCAGCTGCTCCATTTTGATAGGAAATTGTTGATGTGGTGGTTTAGTAAGTGCTAACATGGACAATTTGATTTTTTTTTTCTCTTTGTCTATTTTTTTTCTTTCCTTTTGGCAGGTGGCCAACATCGGGTGAAGGCCACAATCCTCACAGTGGCTAGCGAGGGCTTGCAAGCCCTTGCGGAGTGGCCAACAAGGGTCATCGAGCCATCACTAGCCATAATAAAGAATAAATAAATAATTCAAAAATATTAAAAAGTCACGAAAATTATTCATGTCAATGCTGGCGGAGCACCGAGGATGGTCGGCATTTACGTTAGTGATCTCTTGCCATAATTGGCTAGATGGACGGCATTGATAAATTGTCAAAAGATTTAGAACTCAGTTGGTCATATTAAAACGTTTAGAACTAAATTGGCGTAAATGTAATAGGCTTAGGATTTTTTGGTTTCCAAATAAAGGAGAAAGCAACTGAGTTAAGTATTTGATAGGAAGATGGGGTCTTGTTGCACGTACTGAGCTTTTTTGGGGGGCAAATAATTGGTTTGCAATGTATTATATTATACACTTTGGTAGTGAAAAGTATCATTGCAACAAGCACATATATTCGATTTTTTTTTTGGCTTGTACTAGATTAATGGCACGTAATATCAACTTATAGTCCCAAACTTCTGTCAATCCTGGCCAAGAATTCACAAATAATTTGCTTTACCGCCTGTCTATATATAAATATATATGTACTTCATTTGTGACGAAGGACCATTTCAATAATATCAAGATTTCTTTCACATGTATCCAAATTGCATGGAGGGTGTTCATATCTGCTGGAAGAATACATATATTGGTCATACTGCTGGAAGAATATTTAAAAGTCACTTTCTTCTAATATTTGAGAGGGTTTTTCATGGCTCAGCATGATCAAATAGTATATCATTGTTGGAACCCTCAATGTGTAATAATAATTTCAAATGCCGCAAGTTTCATATAATTTGGAGATTTCTAGGTGAAGTTACGTCGTACATATATGTTGCTCAGTTTACACCGAGATGTGCCTTCTAGTATTTTTAGATTTTTGTTGAGTACTATATGTTGACTTTGTTTCTTGTATCTTTTTAAGACAATGGTAGGATTTGTGTTTCGGATCGTTGATCTTGGTCTTTAAATATGACATAGTAGATGCCTTAGTGCAATGTAGTGGCGGGCCTCTGCTCGCCCCATCGAACTACAGGATCATTCCGAGCTTTCCGAGAAAACGAAGTTTTAGATTCGAAATCAAAGACTAAAATATCGAAAGTGAAGAGAGAATTTATAATTTCTGAAAAATCTATTCCGCGATCTAGGGTCTAGAGTCTTCCCATCCCTGGACCATTTAGTGGGCACCGTATATGGACCATTTGGTGGGCACTATATGTGGTGCATTTGGTGGGTGCTGTGGTCCTCCAAGTTCATTTAATCCGACTCAAAAGGGCATAGCTAGCTAATTCCATTGATCATTAGGTAATAAGATGGGAAAGCAATGTTATTCAAGTCCTTTTTGCTGATCTGTTAATCGTAATCAACCTTTTCCCCTTGAAATAGCAATGATTCACCTATTTTTTTTTTCTACACAATGGGGTTTCCAATACTTTTTGAACACACGAATGATCTTCACTAGACATGACAGTCCCCTCACCTCATACAGATTAAGTAATTCCTAGAGATAGACAATTCTATGCTCCTCGAGATAGCTTTAAGAGAATATGTAAATATAATGATCCGAATGCAAGCTTTGAGCCGCAAAGGTCGAACACACTCATCACTTGAGCAACTCATAGGGACTATAGCCACAACTGATTGACCATGCAAGCTTCATTGACATTTATAAAGTCTTTAACCCCTTGTGGTAGTTGGTTGAGGTGTAGGAGAATTTTCTATTTAGGTTCGAAAAGTCACCAATTCAAATCACACTAATTGTATACAAACTGCTTTGAGTCAGGTTGCCAATACAGTCAAAAGTTTGGACTTAACAATTTCATTAAACTCGCATGATGTTCCATAGGTCTCAAGATAGTTGCATCTCCGTGTTCCATGTCCTTGTGTTTTCCAAAAAGAAAAAAGAAAAGATTACTTTTGCCGATAAAATTATACAAGGGCTAAGTTTTTCTTCAAGTGGATACTTGCCCAACTTAGATAGTTGGGCCTTGGCAAGTTGTTCTAAAGAAACCTAGCAATTTTTCAATAAAAATTCGGAAGGCATTGGTTTTTCCCCAAGTGGGTTCTTGCCCCACCTAGATAATTGGGCCTTTGCAAGTGGTTCTTGATTTTACGATTTGTGAAATCCGACACTTCTTTCCCTCGTTTCTTTTCGGGGGCTTGAAGAAATATGTAAATAAATGGGATGAGAGCCTCTAAATAAATTGACATATATTAGGGGTGAGCATAATCCAGATATGCGGTTGGAATCGAGAACCACCCACTAAAAGACTGGTTTTAAAAAATTAGAATTGGGAATTGCCGTTGGTTTCATGGATCCACCCAGAAATTAGACCCCTAGTCCGATCTGATTCTTAGATGGGTCCATGAAACCAATCCCCAATCTATTGCATTCATCAATTAATATCAAAGTAAACCTATTTTATATTTTAGAGCACCAAAGCTTGTTCCACCTTATATTCAAGTTGAATTGCAAACCATTGACTTTTACTAAGGATTGAAAACTATAGGGCAGAACAAATAAACAATACTCGTTGATTAGAACATAATTTCTTCGAAGGTTATGGTATGGTCCTCTTAGAGTTCCCCAACACTGGGAACATGCAAAGGTTTAGAGTCTACATTAAAAGTCCTAACCTCCATAGAAATGAAAACATTAATCGCTTGATCCATTTTCAATGTCCACTTAATTAAATCATGCGGATGACCAAGGAAAGAACTAAGTAAGCTCTTAAAACAAGCCGTTAGCTCTTAATTTCATATCATAACGACAAAGCACCACAACATTTATGGACACATTCAATCAGTCCTCTCATTTCTCTTTGTTTGTTTATTTTATTTTGGTTGGAAAAACAAGTTATAGATTATTAAAAAGAAAAAAAGAAAAAAGAGTATGGGGTTAATCTTATTACACATAGTTAATAATGTTTAATGACTATAAATATACATATATGTACATATATATTTGGTCGAAAAAACTATAAAATAATTAAGTAATTGAGATGGACTTTTTTTTTAAATATATATAAAAATATACCGGTCTAGTTTGAGTGGGTGGGTGAGCGGTTCCACACTTAGAATTGAGAACCAGACTGGTACTCATCAGTTTCACTAAATTGGAATTGAGAATCGAACCAACTCCCATTGAAACTATTGGTTCTAGGTGGTCCAGGTGATTCTTGGTTTTTTTTCACACCCCTAACATGTATATAAGGTCAACATCTAAATCTAATGCAACATGTATTCGATGATAACAATTTATGTGAAAAATGAGGTATCGTTTCTATGCTTGACATGGTTAAGGGGAAAATTGCCCAAAAAGTATTAAACTTATTATATTTTTGTCAACTTGGTTTTAAATCTTTTAATTGTGTTAACTTAGCCTTAAACCTTCTCACATTTTACCAATTGAGTCCATCCATTCACTTTAGCAGAAATCACTAATATAAATATTAGTTGCCCTATGTGGTATGGTCAACATCGATGTAGGTATTTTTTAATTATACTTTTATATTTTTTCCTTTTTCTCTTATTTTTTATTTTTCCCTTTTTCCCTTTTTCGCTCTACCAAGCATCACCAAGCCCTAATGAGGGTTGCCCTTGCCAGCCCAGGCCTAGTTGTCCCTTGCTCGAGGCCGACAACCTCCACTGGCCATTGATGGGGCCTAGTGATGATGTGCGAAGGAGAAAGAAAAAAGAAAAGAAGAGAAAAGGAAAAAAAGAAAAGAGAAAGTAAAGAAGGAAAAGAGAAGAAAGAGAAAACAAAATATTGAAAAATGAAAAAAAAATTTGTTCACATTAATGTCAATTGTGCTACCTAGGATAGTCAACATTTATATCAGCAATTTTCGGTTAACTCTAGTCAAATGGACTTAATTGGCAGACGTGAAAAGGCTTATGACTCAACTAGTATAATTAAAAAGTTTACTACCGAATTGCTGAATGTGTAATAAGTTTAAAAAAATTTGGACAATTTTTCCATAGTTATGAGTAGTTGTGTTTCTAGAAGAAACGCTTTTGGGTAATTTTCTAGCATCATTTACCGTGGAATCATGGGTTGTTGGTACATTTTCTTTCTAAAAAAGAAAAGAAAAATATTTAACGTCTTACATATATGATTCTAACCATAGAAAAACATATGAACTCTGAGTATTCCATCTAATTAGGTCCTACCTTATTTGTATTTGTATTTTTTTTTTTTTTTGGAGTTGTAAGACAATAATTCCAACAGATTGAACGTCTCCAATTTAAAAAGGGAATGGCCCACTTTCTTGAACAGAACATAAGTGGTATCCTCGCAATTTACAAGGTTTAATACGTGAATCTTATCAATTTTGTTAGCGAAGCTTTGAAATCCTTTCTTAGTAACCAATTAAGAAAATATCATAATTTACAACGTGTTAATTGTTTTATTGAAGTATGTAATTAGTGTCCTAACAGTTGTTATCGATTAAAATTAATTAGCGCTTAAGTGACACTTGTTAATAAGACTCACTTTATTTTAAAATGTATTTATGACACTTATTAATTAACTAATTTGAAATGTTTTTTTAATTTCCAATATATTGACATTTATCATGATATATGGAATAAGATCCATAACTTTAATATTTGGATGAATTTGATCTCGGATGAAAATGCCGGCTTATACTAGTTTTTAATAGCAATTCATCATAAAAATAAAAGCCATCGATAACAATACATGTAGAGAAAGATATATATATTTCCTCCATTCGTTCCTTAGTCAAACCTTAAATTTTAAAATAAGGTCTCCACATGTTCACTAGAACCTAATCCAACGCATACTCTCAGATAGAGTCCTATGCCACAACAATGAAATTACTATATAACTGTATCAGGCACGTTTCGACGTGTATGATCCCATCACTTTGGTCACAAAATCCGGTATGTCTCTTCTACTTCATCCTTGGCCAATTCAAGAATCCAATTGTGCAACCTAGGCAAGCAAAACAAGTGGAGCCTTATCTGATTGGTCTCAACACTGATTAAACAATGCTTGCACTATTATAGAATTCAAGTGCTTCATCACAATCTTGTAACACTCTTTTTTCACTAACATAAACTATGAAGCATCCTCTTATTGCCAGCTTCTTGCCATCTCCTAACCTTTTGATGAGCCAGCGCAATTTTCTTTCAAGAAGGGCCATCGGAACTTTCCAACCAAGACACCAACTCAGTAGTGGATTTCATCTCTCAACAAAAGGAGGGATGCTGAGATCTGAATTACCATATAAATTGTTGGAGGCTTAGCAAATGGATTATCTATAGAAAGATAAGGAAGATAGAGAAATTTTTTTTTGTGGAATTAGATCGGGCTTTGTTAGCGTAAGAATTTTTGGGATACTATGAGAATAACAATTTATTATGGATCACAAATTCTTGAAGAAGAGGATCTCAAAACAATTTATAATTATTTGCAATTTGATTTTTTGGGGTCTAGAATAGACTATTATTTTCACAGTATATTAAAGACTATTACGCAATAATTTTTCAATTAGATTAGGATTAGGTTTGTTATTCTCATTAGAATTGGGACAAAGAAGCTTAACTTAGTTTGAAGGGTTTAAAAAAGATTTAAAATTTGGAGCTCTAGTGAAACTTTAGAACCGGATAGAGAAGAACTAATTCTGCGTGGAATATAACTAGATATAAGTCCTCCTATTCATCTGATTTTTGCTTACATTGATAATTTTTCAAATTGCTGATGTTGCAATCAATTATTCAATTGAAAAAAAAATAGAGAAAATCTTGTAGAGTTATCTTGAATTAATATAGGGCCTTTTGGCCTCCCCTTTGACCAAAAATAGAGGAATAAAAGTATCTAAAGTAAAAAAGGACCAGTTCAATTGAAGTAAAAGGAAAAGAAAACAATCTGAAAAATTGTGTTGACCTTTGATTTTGGTGATTTTACTAATTTCCAACAACCGTCTCTTTATTAACGACAATTGAATAGAGTATTTTTGTGGTGAAGGTTTTGATGGAGAGGATTCTCGGCAAAGAAAGGGTGAAGACTCTTTCCTCCACCTTCCAAAAATGATAAAAAGAAGAAGAAGAAGAAGAAGAAAATATACATATATCATGGTGTTGACACCTAAATTTTGGCGACTCGATCATTTACTTATTACATAAAAATCAGGAATTAATTTTTTATTAATTTTTTAATTTGCATATAGTTTTAGGAGCATTTCTTTTATTACATTTGGAATTGATCGGCCACAGGGATTTGAAAGTCACGAGGGAGCTTCTAATAGTAGGCCATGATCTTTGCATGATCAAGAACAAAGGTGGCTGGGCACCGTTCCACTACGCGGCCATCAGGTGTAGGATCAGTCCGAGGCGCTCAAGAAGTTGTTGAAGATGGAGACGCAGATGACCTTGTACGATGACGATTGGAACACAATCTCACAGCTGGCTGCGGCTTCGAAACATCTCCAGTCCACTAGACGGCAAAACCGGGTCAAGCTCATTGAAAGGTTATGATGATCGCACCCTTTTAATGCCAGAATTTTAATTCTGTTAAGAGAAAGTTTTGACCCATTGCCCCGTGCAAAAATTCTTTCAATCTTGTGTGGGCACGCAACTTTCAGTAATTAAGGAAAGGAAGGATGCGGTGGAGACGTCTTTGAGGAAACGAAGGCTGGTAGAGAATAGGAAAGAAAAGGGATACGGGCGAGAAAGTTGAAAGAATCAATATAGTGGTATTTATGCTACATTATTTCTTGTTTTAAAACAAGAAAGAATGCACCATCAAAGAAATCGCACGCACCCATGAGGAAAACGAATTCTCTGCATCAACTCAAGAACAAAGAAAGAAATAACGTCGGATATACCCAGGGATCTATTCACGGCAAGAAAGGGGAGAAATCGACAAAACTTGCAAGCTGATATTCAATTTGAAGAAATAAAATCAAAAAGGGAATATTCAGCACGTATTCAATCGACTTGGAGCTGCCATATTATAAATTGAGCAGTAAATTGAGAGAGAAAAAAAACTTTCGAATTTCAAAGACACACGAGAGAGAGAGTAGAGCATACGCGAGGAATCTTGACCAGCTCTTGGCTGAGACGCTCCTTCCATGCATCCGCCCCTTCCACGGCCAGACTTGGGGTCGTATTTCTGTCTCCATCACCGCCACATCGTGCTGCTGCCCTGGTGAGGTGTCGACGACGGCCAAGCTGCTCCCTCGCATACGTGCCACCCGAGAAGTCAACCGAGTCCGAGCTGTTGCACCCAACCGCGTTTCTGCTTTGGTTCGTTGTTGTTACGCACTGGCGCCATTGCTCCCGGCTCGGCGGCGTTGATCCTCCACTGATGAACGCTGCCCGATGCTACCCCTCTCGTGAAGGGATCGCTGCCTCATCGAGTCGGCAATCTTATTGTGTTTTTATTCTGCTTTGCAACTCTCCCTTTTGCCGTTCTAGTCTTCTTGTGGCTGCCCCCCTGCTGTGCTGGTCATCCTCGTTGACTTTGCCAAGCCGAATCAGCGAAGCATCAGCCACCACTTACTGAGCGAGACACCATCCTTGAGCAGCACGTCATCTTGAGCTGCCGCCCGTGAGTCATCCCGTCGTCCTTGTGCTATCACGTTGAGCCTCTACCGTGATCCACGAGTCGCTGTTCGAAGGCCACATTTGGAAGCAAATATTTGGGATAGGTAAGAATTTTGTCTATGTTAATTCCTGAAAATTTTGTTTCCTTATTTGATATACTCATTGGTGCACGTGATGGAAATTCTCAATATGCCATGATATTCGCAACACCATTAGCCTTTTAAATTGGGAAATCTTCCTAATTTCACAACGTACATATGATTGACGGTCCGATTTCACGCTCGAAATACGACCCGCAATCGTACGGAAAAATCACCAATCCGATCTCACGCTCGAGATATGATTCGTGATTTTATTTAAGTCATTTACTTTCCTAGTTCATTTGTTTAGGACATTTTGAATTTCTATTTCGATAGGTCTGTCAAAAGCTCCGTTGATGAATAAAGTTCTAGAATATTGCCATGGATCGACGTATTTTCATATGAGAATGCTTATTTTTGTTCATTTCTTATATTAGGTTATAACGGATCCATCACGTTCGCCCATCATCACGCGATTAAGAGCGAGAATGGCCGAACAAACCGAAATGCATGATCATGTCTCCGCTGTGGAGACTCAACTCCAACAAGTACTCGCCTCTTTACAACTTGTGACGGATCAACTCCAATTCCTCCGAGCAAATCCAACAGCTGCACCTGCTCTTCCTGAAGTGGTTATCCCAAAGCAAGCAAACAAGGTTCAAACGATTGACGATGACATGCCCGGACTGGAAGATGATCCATTCCTGATCAATGTGGAAAAGGCTAAACTTGTCAACATCCCTAAGACGGAGCAGGATGAACGCTTTGCTAAAATGGAAGAAAAGTTGAAACAACTACATGAGTCACAGAGTTCACTCCCGTTCGACTTGTCTGTGTACGAGAAAGTCAAGATGCCAAAGAAATTCAAAATGCCGGATTTTGAGAAATATGATGGTACTTCCTGCCCAAAAGCTCATTTGCAGATGTACCACGTGCGCATAGCCCAATATGTCAAGAACGAGCCTCTCATGATCCAATCATTCCATGCAAGTTTGACTCGGGCTGCACTAAATTGGTATGTCATGAAGAATGTGAACCTACTCAATACCTCGGAATGAAGTAGCCGATGCATTTCTCAAGCAATACAAGTTCAACATGGATATTGCACCTTCCCGAGAGGATCTTGAGAGGATGGAGAAAAAGAGGAGCGAGTCGTTCAAAGAGTATGCCGTGAGATGGCGAAATCTGGCAGCTCAAATCACCCCTGAGCCTACTGACAAGGAGCTGATGAAGTTATTTATCAAAACTCTCCCATCTGAGTTCCGTATTCGGATGGTCAGCACATACGTTGAAAGCTTCAATCAACTTATTTATGTGGGGGAACAAATCGAGATGGGGATAAGGGAAGGATGGTTTATTGAATCATCAAATAGAAGATTCTCTGCCAAGAAAGAGAAGGAGGCTGCTATAGACGTAAATGTGGCTTATAGCCAGGAAAGTGCCAATCGCACTCCGGCTATCTAGATGAATCCGAGGCAACAGCAAGCTACCGGCCGTCAATCGTTTGCTCAAGCAAGAAGGCAATTCTCTCCTCTCCCTGGATCTCCATCCCAAGTCTTGGCAATCCTAAGGAAGAAAGGATTGCTTACTAGTGAACCGAAGCGCCTTAACCACGAGAACATTCGTGGTTACGACTCGACCAAGAAGTGCGACTATCATAGCGGTGAATTGGGACATTCAACGATGAATGTTTCACCTTGAAGCATAAGATCCAAAATCTCTTAGACACGAAGGCCTTCTCATTTCAAACTACTCGACCGAATGTCCAAAAGAATCCACTGCCTGAGCATGAAGGTACGGTCAATGCTATCTTGGAGCCTGAAGTCAATCGGATCAAAAACTCAAAGGTACACGTAGCAGATGCTTACAACGGGCTGATAAGAGCTGGATATTATCCAGATCAGGAGGATGTTCCTCTATCACTAATAAAGGAAAGAGTCACCAGGATGGTGGATGATGGAATCATCGTTTATGCTGACCACAACTGCATAGTTTCCACTATTTCCCCCATCATTATTGATTGGGAGGAGGAGCGAGTGGCGCTCAATGCTGATAAGGAGGAAGTTGATGCTTCACTCGTGGACATGCCCCCACTTGAAGATGCATCCAATGATGAGATAGTGATTGAAATGCCTCAACCGTATGAATATGTCAACAATAAGGCGGTCCCTTGGTCTTACGATCTAGATGTTGACCTCGTTACAAGGTCCGGTCGGACTTATTCTCAGGCCAATGTTCAACCCGCAAAACCTGTCACCGATGAAGAGGCTAAGGAGTTTCTGGCCGTGATCAAAGCAAGCGAGTACAAGGTGGTCGAACAGTTACGAAAGATGCCCGCCCAGATTTCTTTGCTTGAACTCCTGCTTACATCCCCTGTGCATCAAAAGTCCCTAATGAAGGTGTTAAGTGAAATTCGTGTACTTGAAACGGTCGAGGCAGACAAGTTGGAAGACTTTGTGGGATCGATCCTTCTTAAGGACATGATTGCCTTTTCTGATGAGGAATTCCCTCTCGAGGGTAGAGGGCATAACAAGGCACTCTATGTATCTGTCAAGCATAAGGCTTCTCATGTGTCTCGAGTACTCATTGATAATGGGTCCGCCCTAAACATATGTCCACTGGCCACTCTTCATCGCCTTAAGGTGGACCCGTCCAGGATACATGCTGCAAAGACTTCTGTCCGAGCTTTTGATGGTACAAAGAAGGAGGTGCTTGGGGAGATTCACCTCGATGTGCAAATAGGGCCGGTGGTTTTCAATGTTCCCTTCCAGCTAATGGATATCCCTACTGCTTTTAATTTCCTGCTGGGTCATCCCTGGATTCATACTGCTGGGGCGGTACCATCAAGTCTACATCAAGCTGTGAAATTCGTAATCAAAGGGAAGTTAGTCACTGTCTATGGCGAAGAAGATCACCGAATTTATCATGAGACAGCTATCCCCTATGTAGAGCCAGACTTTGAGTTCGAATCGAGCTACCACTCATTTGAGTTGGTATCCACTATTCATGCTTCTCGAGACTCACCACCACCAACTCCTGAAGTTTCAAATGCTACTCTAATGGTGGGAAGGATGATGGTTGAGAATGGTTTTATTCCTGGTAATGGCCTTGGAAGAAATGGTCAGGGGATTCGAAACCCCATTGAAGCCCCTCAGAGGTCCCGTGCTGCTGGATTAGGGTACCATGGAAGAGGTGGGGAAAGTTCTGGAGGACGAAGACAGGAAAGGCGGAACCCGTCACCTGATCACGGGTGAGGAAGGCAAAACCCATTACTCCCGAACATTCGCGAGACATTCCCTGGTCCTCCAATGATGATGCAGGATGAAGTAGAAATAATGGACACCACAGGGGCAGCCAAGCGGAAAATTCGACTATCTAGTGAAGTATTCGGCTCCTCCCGGTTTCTACATTGATCCCGCAACATTGTCCCAGATGGATGGGGTGGCATGGATGATCTCGACACCCCGGAGACGGAAAAACCCGAAGATGCATTGGAAGGAATTTCTAGTCTCTTCGATGATGTCTTCATAGGGACCATTGACGAAGGACCTCGGAGAAGATAGGCTCTAGCCCACAAGAGTAACTCATTTACTGCTTTCTCACATTCCCCGCGCGGGGAATTTTTATCGCTTTCTAGGGCTTGTTTTTGATTTCTTCTTTTTCGCTTTCTTTTTAGGGCTTGAAAATTGCATTTCCATTCAATAAATGTAATTGATTGATGAATATCAATAAAATTACAAGTTTTATTTTGAGGGCATGATGAGGTACACCAAACCAGCCCAGTGATGATATCCAGCCGATAAAAGAAAAAGAAAATCCAAGGAGAATTCTGAGGCTGGGCTCCATCATGCTTTCTCATGTCAAAATTTTTTAAAAACAAAAAAACAACAACAAAAACATAAAAACAAAAGGATAGATTACTTTGTTTGTCTTTCTAATTTATTTACTTCATGTTTCAGGAGTAATCTTACGGCATACAAAAGTATGGAAATGGTCCATGCAACAAATGCTGACATTGACGACCTCGAGGACTTGAATGAAGATTCCATTGAGGTGCAGCGAAGCTGGGAACAACATGAAAAAGCCAAGGCTCTCACATTCGAGCATCGTCACTATTAATTTAGGTGACACCGAAGAAGTTAAAGAAATTAAAATTGGGGCAAATCTTCCCAAAACGAGGCCGAGCGCCTAACTCGGCTACTAAAGGAATACCAGGATGTCTTTGCATGGACCTATGCCGACATGCCAGGTTTAGACCCATCAATCGTCGAGCATTGCTTGCCTACTAATCCGGACGTACCACCTAAGAAGCAAAGGCTCCGGAGAACTAAGCCCGAGCTCTCGAAGAAGATAGAGGAAGAGGTGATGAAGCTTCTGAAGGTGGGATTCATTGAAGTCTCACAATACCCTGAATGGGTGGCGAATATCGTGCCGGTGATGAAGAAGGATGGTAGAGTTCGAGTTTGCGTCGACTATCGAGATCTGAACAAGGCTAGCCCAAAAGATGATTTCCCGCTGCCTCACATAGATGTCCTCGTGGATAGTACTGCCGGATTTGAACTATTCTTATTTATGGATGGGTTTTCCGGATACAATCGAGATAAGGATGAAGGAGGAAGACAAGGAGAAGACTGCATTTATCACCCCGTGGGGACTTTTCATTACAAGGTCATGCCTTTTGGACTCAAGAACGCAGGGGGCAACTTACCGGCGAGCCATGGTAACACTATTCCATGATATGATGCATCGGGAGATTGAAGTCTATGTTGATGATATGATCGCAAAGACTCGGCCCGGAAGAAGCCATGTGGAAACCCCGAAGAAGTTGTTTGATCGACTCCATGAATTCAAGCTTCGGCTAAATCCCACTAAATGCGTGTTCGGGGCAACATCTGGTAAATTACTCGGATTCATTGTAAGCGATAAGGGGATTGAGATTGACCCATCCAAGGCTAAGGCCATATGCGAATTGCAACCTCCATCAATAATGAAAGAAGTTCGGAGCCTCCCGGGAAGACTAAATTATATAGCCCTGTTCATTTCCCAACTCTCTGAAACTGCCAAGCCATTCTTCAAGCTCCTAAAGAAGAATGCACGAATCAACCGGAATGATGAGTGTCGAGAAGCGTTCAACAAGTTAAAGCAAGCACTCGATGAATCCACCGCTCTTGTCCCGCCGTCACCGAGCATCCCTTGATTCTCTACCTCACCATTCATAGTGAGTCATTGGGTGCAATGTTGGCTCAAGAGAGTCCTGTGGATAAAAAAGAACGAGCCATTTATTATCTGAGTAAGAAGTTCACTGTATGAGAGCTGAAATATTCTGATGTTGAAAAAACTTGTGCGGCATTGGTGTGGGTATTGCATAGATTGCGACAATACACACTACATTATCGACATTTCTCGTGAATCGAGAACGACCCCATCAAATATTTACTTGATCGGCCAGCTTTGGTGGGTAAGTTGGCCAAATGGCAAATTTTGATCTCCGAATTTGATGTGCAATACATGCCACAAAAGTCGGTTAAGGGACGAGTGATCGCTAATCTATTGGCCGAGAATTTAGGAGTCTCTAATGAAGATGACAGTTTCCTTGACGACCGTGTTTTGAGTGTAAATGAAGATTCATGGAAGATGTTCTTTGATGGAGCTGTAAACTTGTCTCGGTTCTGTGCGGGGCAATTCTGATATCCCCGGATGGACAACACTATCCGGTAGCTGCAAAATTGATATTCCCATGCACTAACAATGTGGCCGAGTATGAGGCTTGCATCCTCGGACTTCAAGCTGCAATCGAGATGGGTGTGGCCAAGTTAATGGTATTTGGAGATTCGGCACTAATCATATTACGGTCGTAGGTGAGTGGAAGACCAAGGATGCCAAGTTGCTCCCGTACCACAAGTACTTAGAAGATCTGGTAAAGGAGTTTGATGAAATTTCATTTGAATACTTGCCAAGGGCTCACAATCAATTTACGGATGCACTCACGACTTTGTCATCTATGTTGCAAGTCACTGACGGGTTAGAGGTTAAGCCTTTGAAGATAGAGGTGTTGCCGAAGCCGGCTTACGGTATGATTATAACTGAAGAACCTGATGGAAGACCGTGGTATTACGATATCATGAACTACATTAAAAGGCAGGAATTTCCCAAAGGAAGCACTCCTTCTGATAGGAAGTACATCACGAAGATGGCCTAAAAAATCTTCGTCAGTGGCGAGAATTTGTACAAGAGATCTTATGATTCAGTTTTGTTACGGTGTGTGGATGCAACCAAAGCCACTCAAATCATGCAAGAAGTGCACGAAGGAATATGTGGCCCTCATATGAATGGGCACATGATGGCTAAGAAGATTATGAGATTAGGCTACTATTGGCTCACACTAGAAAGTGACTGCATCAAGCATGTACGGAGTTGTCATCGTTGCGATCCATGGTGATAAGATAAATGTTCCTCCAACTGAGCTGCATCAGTTTTCCGAGCCATGGCCCTTCTTAATGTGGGGCATTGATGTGATCGGCCCAATAAATCCAAAAGCTTCTAATGGGCATCGATTCATTTTAGTGGCCATAGACTATTTCTCCAAATGGATCGAAGCTACGTCATTTGCAAGTGTCATTGCTCGCAATGTTGCGAAATTCATCAAACGTGACATAATTGCTCGTTATGGTGTCCCTGAAGCAATCATCACTGATAATGGGACCAATTTGAACAACAAACTTGTTGATGAGTTGCTCGGAGAGTTCAAAATCAAGCATTTGAATTCGTCTCCTCACCGCCCTCAAATGAACAGGGCTGTTGAAGCAGCTAATAAGAACATTAAGAAGATTTTGGCTAAGACAGCCGAGAATTATCGAGATTGGCATGACAGGTTACCCTTCACGCTGATGGCGTATCGAACATCAATCCACACTTCCACTGGGGCTACCCCGTTTGCTTTGGTGTATGGCATGGAGGCAATTCTACCTGTAGAAGTGGAGATTCCTTCTCTGAGAGTTTTATCCCAAGTGGAGTTGTCTGAAGCTGAATGGTCACACCAAAGACTTGAACAGTTAAACTTAATTGATGAGAAGAGACTGAAGGCGCTTTGTCATGGCCAAGCTTATCAACAAAGAGTTGCCAGATCCTTCAACCGAAAAGTACGACCGAGACATTTCGAGGTAAATGATCTTGTTCTAAGAAAGCTGTTGCCAATTTTCCCTGATCCTCGGGGGCAAGTTCGCCCCAAATTACAGTGGTCCATATGTGGTGAAGAAGGTACTTCCCGGAGGTGCCTTGATCTTGGCAGAAATGGATGGTCGTGAGTTTTCCACTCAGCTAATTCGATATCTGTCAAGAAGTATTATCCATGATAGAATTTGCCATGTTTTGTCTTGAATTGCAAGTATTTTATCATGAATAAGATGCCTCAATCAGTTGAATTGTTCAAGTTTGTCATAAATTTTGCATTCTTCTTCCTTAATGAATCGTGTGAGATAAATTGGATGTGTCAAATGAGATACCTTGGAATGATGAAAGGCAAGCCTTGTTCCATACACTACCCCATACACTAATCCTCGATGAGTTGTGTGAAAGAGTTCCATGCCCGTAAGGAAGAGGGTGATCTCGCAAATGGTACACTAACCAAGGTGACAAGAGGCAATTTCTTCTTCTACCTGAAACACTACGAGGTATGCCAATTGTTTAGCCCTTTGAGCCCACACACATGAAGAATTTTTAAATCATCCCTGTTAAGGATCATCCCACATTGGGACAAAGTTTGAAATGAATGAAAGGAATTTTCTTACTCACACTTGCATCAATCTTTGAGTATTGCTCTCGCGTTGTAACTCATATGATAATTTAAAGTGCCCTAGGATGATGAAGAGCAGTCATTTCTCTATCCTATACACTTTTATCCATTGCATAGCCCACTTGAGCTTATGAATTCATTTCATATTAAACCCAGTTGGTGATCATCCCCCACCGGGGCAAGAAAAAAACACTCAAGTAGCATGAACTAGAATACCGACAAAAATGGAGATTTTGTTAAAAAAAATGCAAAAATGGGGCATGAAAAAAGCAGTGTGCCTGGTAAAAGCAAGGCCGATGCCCAAAAGAAAAAAAGAACTCAAATGCTGTTGCAATCAATGAGTGCAAAAAAAATTCTCCGACAATGGAGAAGGAAAGTGGTGGAAATGTCAAGATGATCACCAACTTTGACCCTCTAAACATTTTTTAGCCTAATGATCCTTTCATTTCACAACCCATGAATCAAGCCTACGTTACGTCCCTTGCAAAGTCTCTTCAGATTAGGGCACTTGAATTAACATAAGAGTTCATATGCTTGAAAGCATTGCTTGAAGAAGTACGAGTAAGATAATTACTTCCTCATTTCATATGTTTCTTGACTTGAAAATCCCAATACAATTATGAAATGTCATTTTTCAAATAGCCTCGGCTTAAAGAGTCCCCTTTGTTAAGCCGTTGACCAAACCTACATTACGGTCCCTTTTAAAGACCTCTCAAATTGGTGAGATCGTACCACTTACGAGATTGCTCAGACTCTTGTTCGGCATGACGATGGTAAGATAGAGTGATTGACAAAATCCTGCATCAAAGGTCAGGATGAAATTGCCATTTTAATGAGGATGAGAGAAAAGTCCTTTCCAGACCAAAGGATCCCTCATTTGACACATTCATGACACTCATGTGTTCAGAATGGAAATTAGGTAATGCAAGATTAATGTAAATCATCATGAACCTCAATTATATTGATGCATGTTTATGATTACAAATGCATGTTGCCTCTCCTACACCATGTTTTGCAGGAGATGTATCCCGAAGATTGAGATGTTACAGGTAAGTATATCTCTATCCATACCTTGAATATGTGTCATTGCACAGGTGTTCCCTTTTAAGCATAGCGACACTCAATTGAGTTGTCCCTCAAAGATTTTTCTCCAGATTCAATCTGATTAAGGCGACCGAAGAATGGTTCAGGTTCTGGTTGGATGATTTCTATCGCAAGGTTGGGCGACCGAAGAATGGTTCGGGTCCTAGCCAAGCAAAACCTCAATCTAGGCGACCGTAGAATGGTACGGGTCCTAGACAACATTTATTGCTCTAACAGGCGACCGTAGAATGGTACGGGTCCTGGAAAATGAATCCCCATTTAGGCGACCGTAGAATGGTACGGGTCCTAGACAAAACTTTTCTGTCGTACTGGGCGACCGTAGAATGGTATGGGTCCTGGGAAGGCAGTTCCTTACGAAACATTTCTGCCGTATTGGGCGACCGTAGAATGGTACGGGTCTTGAGAAATCAGCTCCTTTCTGCCATACTGGGCGACCGTAGAATGGTATGGGTCCTGGGAAAGCAGTTCCTTACAAAACATTTCTGCCGTATTGGGCGACCGTAGAATGGTACGAGTCCTGAGAAAGCAGCTCATTTATGCCATACTAGGCGACCGTAGAATGGTACGGGTCCTAGGAAAGCAGTATCTTCACAAAGTCATGTTACTATTCTAGGCGACCGTAGAATGGTACGGGTCCTCGACAGGTAACACCCACTACCTCGAATTACTCTATCCTCTTCGAAGGTAAGTTATCTAGGTAGGTTCATTTATCATTTGTGTTTCCATGCATCATATAAATTGCATTCAAAAATGGAATTCATTTTCCAACAAAAAAATTATTTAATGCATGTGCATAGTCAAAATTTATGTCTCAATTTATCTTTGAAGGCAACCTCTACGAGCTCACCTTTAAAGAGGGGCAGCTGTTGATACCTAAATTTTGGCGACTGGTCATTTACTTATTACATAAAAATCAGGAATTAATTTTTTATTAATTTTTTAATTTGCATATAGTTTTAGGAGCATTTCTTTTATTACATTTGGAATTGATCGGCCACAGGGGATTTGAAAGTCACGAGGGAGCTTCTAATAGTAGGCCATGATCTTTGCATGATCAAGAACAAAGGTGGCTGGGCACTGTTCCACTACGCGGCCATCAGGTGTAGGATCAGTCCGAGGCGCTCAAGAAGTTGTTGAAGATGGAGACGCAGATGACCTTGTACGATGACGATGGGAACACAATCTCACAGCTGGTCAAGCTCATTGAAAGGTTATGATGATCGCACCCTTTTAATGCCAGAATTTTAATTCTGTTAAGAGAAAGTTTTGACCCATTGCCCCGTGCAAAAATTCTTTCAATCTTGTGTGGGCACGCAACTTTCAGTAATTAAGGAAAGGAAGGATGCGGTGGAGACGTCTTTGAGGAAACGAAAGCTGGTAGAGAATAGGAAAGAAAAGGGATACGGGCGAGAAAGTTGAAAGAATCAATATAGTGGTATTTATGCTACATTATTTCTTGTTTTAAAACAAGAAAGAATGCACCATCAAAGAAATCGCACGCACCCATGAGGAAAACGAATTCTCTGCATCAACTCAAGAACAAAGAAAGAAATAACGTCGGATATACCCAGGGATCTATTCACGGCAAGAAAGGGGAGAAATCGACAAACTTGCAAGCTGATATTCAATTTGAAGAAATAAAATCAAAAAGGGAATATTCAGCACGTATTCAATCGACTTGGAGCTGCCATATTATAAATAGAGCAGTAAATTGAGAGAAAAAAAAACTTTCGAATTTCAAAGACACACGAGAGAGAGAGTAGAGCATACGCGGAATCTTGACCAGCTCTTGGCTGAGACGCTCCTTCCATGCATCCGCCCTTCCACGGCCAGACTTGGGGTCGTATTTCTGTCTCCATCACCGCCACATCATGCTGCTGCCCTGGTGAGGTGTCGACGACGGCCAAGCTGCTCCCTGCATACGTGCCACCCGAGAAGTCAACCGAGTCCGAGCTGTTGCACCCAACCGCGTTTCTGCTTTGGTTCGTTGTTGTTACGCACTGGCGCCATTGCTCCCTGGCTCGCTGGCGTTGATCCTCCACTGATGAACGCTGCCTGATGCTACCCCTCTGTGAAGGGATCGCTGCCTCATCGAGTCGGCAATCTTATTGTGTTTTTATTCTGCTTTGCAACTCTCCCTTTTGCCGTTCTAGTCTTCTTGTGGCTACCCCCCTGCTGTGCTGGTCATCCTCGTTGACTTTGCCAAGCCGAATCAGCGAAGCATCAGCCACCACTTACTGAGCGAGACACCATCCTTGAGCAGCACGTCATCTTGAGCTGCCGCCCGTGAGTCATCCCGTCGTCCTTGTGCTATCACGTTGAGCCTCTACCGTGATCCACGAGTCGCTGTTCGAAGGCCACATTTGGAAGCAAATATTTGGGATAGGTAAGAATTTTGTCTATGTTAATTCCTGAAAATTTTGTTTCCTTATTTGATATACTCATTGGTGCACGTGATGGAAATTCCCAATATGCCATGATATTCGCAACACCATTAGCCTTTTAAATTGGGAAATCTTCCTAATTTCACAACGTACATATGATTGACGGTCCGATTTCACGCTCGAAATACGACCCGCAAATGCGGAAAATCACCAATCCGATCTCACGCTCGAGATATGATTCGTGATTTTATTTAAAATTTGGCCAATCCGATCTCATGCGCGAGATATGATTCGTCAATTTAGTTCCCAAAATTAAATGGACGTGGATGATGTCTTGCTTGATTCGGTGCCGTGTTGTTCTTGATGCTTTATTTGTTTGCTCCCGTAAAAGAAAAATATTTGAGTTAGGTTAAATGCATGTTAGGATGTTACTTGTTTTAGATTATTTTGCATGTCTAGAATAAGAAATTTATTTATTGCGAATTTTTGAAAAAATAAAAAATACAAAAATTAGGATGTTAGATTTCTGCTTCACTAGTCTAAATTGCATGTTTAACTATTTGGCAATTGTTAATTTCGAAATTTAAAAAAAAAAAGGGGAAAAAAGGAAAAACACAAAAAAAAAGTCATTACGCATATGTCATGTAGAATTAGGGCATTCTTCGCACGTCATTGCATGTTAAGATTGCATGTCATAGGTTTAGATAATTTCTCCTAAATAGATTGCATGCTTATTAGGAAAATAAAAATCATGTGCACGTCATATAGAATTAGTTTCATACAATGCACGTCATTTAGTGATTTTTGTTAGATGCATTTAATTAGAAATTGCCCGTCATTAGAATTAGGTCATTAGATTAATTTAGATTGCATATTTAAGTGTTGCATTTCTTTAATTTCGAATCTCATGGAAAATAAAAATTATTTAGAATAAATCATCTCATGCTTAGGATAGAATACATGCTTAGTTATGTATAGCTAAGTCATGTTGCCATGTCATATTATTTCATGTTAAATTAGTGGCATGCATTGCATATTGCATGATTTTCATTAATTAAGTGAAAACAAAAAAGAAATTGCGTGTTAATTAGAAATCATATCTAGGGCTGCTGATGTGAATTCTAAACTAACAACGCAGATGCTTTTTCGTTGCTATGAGTAAGTCCTCCAATTCATTCATTTGCTTTCTTGAGTGTTAAATTGGTGGTTTGCGTACCTGCATGGTCACCTCACATGTTAAGGAATTAAAATCAATCCAAACTGCTTGCCAAACATTTTTCAAAACAAAAAGAAAGGTACCGAAAGGGCGTTAGAGAATTCTAGCGTAACCAAGTCCCCCCGCCCATAGTCTCTGGTTCGTAGGAATAATTCTCCCGTTATTTTACTTGGGTTTCTAATCGACCCACCAAAAATAGATTAGTGGCGACTCCTAATTGAAAATTAATTGCATGTTAAGAACTTAAACCTAAGTCGTGAATTGGTATGGGCTTGGGAGAGCCCGAGTTAAGTCTAGGCTTAACAATCCATTAGCCAAACCCTAGGATGATACACACCCCGAAAAAATTGGTCGCGACACATGGCATGCGAGCATAGTATCCACGTCCTTGACAATTTCTATTTTAAAACTGTGAAGTGCAAACTTTCCTGGATGGTGAAACCCTCACTCACCTTGACCCAAAGATCGATAGTCAATCTATGGTGGCGATAGCGCTTGGTCTCTCTTTCATATTGACGGTATGATTTAGATTGTTAAAGTGAAATAAGATTAGATGATTAAGATTGCACCAAAATAGTTTGAGGATCCCATGCAAAACTAAGACAATCTTTGAGAAGCGTCTTATTTTCACCTCCTCCCTCTCTACAACATGGACAAAATGATTAGCAAGATTGTTACATTATCCTATTTCCTTGTCTTTAGGATTGTAGAAATTTTACTTGATGCTTTAGGTGATTTTATTGATGTAGTTATAACTAGAGGCAACACACTTGCTATACTCATAACTATAGTTTCGTGGTTATGTAAAAAGAGAAAGAGGGTAGTTTTGTTATTGTTTGTGGAAAGAAAAGTAGCTTGTTACTTTGAAGAAGTGGATGACAATGAGGGGAAAAGTGCCAAAAAAATCTTCAACACATTACATCAGTACTAATTTAGTCACAAATCTTTGAATTTGACTAATTTAATATTGAACATTTTCATGTTGATACTAATTGAGTCCATCTAACTAATTTAGGTCAGAAATTGTTCACATAGATGTCGATTGCCTACATGGCCCGTTCAGCGCTAACGTAGACGTTTTTATATAATGTTAAATTATTTTTTGATTTTTTTTATTAATTTTCTCTTCTTCTTTTTCCTTTGTCTTTTCCTTCTTTTCCTTTCCCCCCCTTTTCTTTCTTCCTTATTTTCCGTCGCTAGCCTTCACGATGACCAACAGAGGTCATCAATGAGTGTTGGGAAGCCCTCGCTTGGACGAGGCCCCTAACCAATGCCAGAGGCCGACGAGTGTCGGTGAGGGCCGGCCTTCCCTTGATGAGGCCCCTCGCTATTTGAGCAAGGCCACTCTTGCCGTAGGGTCCCCTCGCAAGATCTTATGAGGGGTGACCTCATCGGCCTCTAGCGTTAGTGAGGCCAACGAGGGCTTCCTAGCACTTGCTGGCCCCTGCCTGCTAAAAGCTGGCTATCACGAAGGCTGGCGGAGGAAAATAAGGAAGGATAAAAAGAAAGAATAAAGAAAAAGGGAAAGGAAAAATTCAAAAAAAATAAAAATTAAATTAAATATTATATAAAAATGTCCATGTTGGCATTGGTCGTACTACGTAGGATGACTGGCATTCATGTTAGCAAATTTTGATGTAATTTGGGTGGATGAACTGCATTGGTATCATTGCGAAAAAGTTTATGGCTAAATTGATTTAATTAAAATATTTTAAGACTAAAAATGCAATAGGTTTATGACCTTTTGGCACTTTTCCCAATGACGAGAGATCCCATAATGCAAGAAAGTAATTATCCATGAATAGAAAAGTGACCTAGTTAAATGCGTAAAATTACCATTTTTGATTTTCTTATTCTAAAAAGCTATAAACTTTATGAGTACGTTTGGTCATTTAGAATTCTAGTCGAATAAGAATGGATAAGATATGATATAAAATTTAGGGATTTTGATATATCCAATTCATTGTTTGGTGAATTGTAATAATAAATTCAAATATATTCACATCATATCATATATATTATTCGATATAAATACATATATATATCAGTGTAAATGAACCTAAAATTTGCATAAACGGATATGGTAAAAAAAATTTGCGTTCATTTTTATTTGCTTTTTCTCCCCTCTGAATTATTTTCTTTTTTATTTCTTTTTCCCCTTCTATCATTCTATACAATAATCTTATTAAATAATAAACTGTACTAATATACCTAAAATACTATATATATATATAATAAATTATATTTTTATATTGAATTGAATATATAAATAAAAATAAGAATAAATTAAAAGTAATTTTTTGTTTTGTTTTTTTTGTTATTTTGAAATTCTTATATTAAAAGTGAAAAATAATTTTTATTGAAATGTAATTTTAATTTTGTAAATTAAAGAAGTTTGTCACTCAAGAAATTAACTTTCCTACTATAGATACTAGAAATCATTTCCACATTTATCACATCTCCCTTATGGGACAATTTTATTCGAGCTATATATCTCTTATATCTGACTTTATATTATCTTAAGTAGGCATTAAACGCAATCTTGTCCTATTCTAGATTTTATCTTGACCATCAAATGCAACCCAAAGGTATTTTTAGTATGTATTGGGTTGGACACCATATTTGCAAATTCTCGTTAGATTTTATTTAGATTTTTATTTAGGTTTTTTTTTTAAATTTCAAAGTTGTCTAGGGTTTTGAGACCTATAAAGGATAATGTCGTCGATTCAATATAAAAATAGGTATTATGAGCCAATAAGAGGGTGGAAATAGGCAAGACTTATTGTATCCTATTATCAAATAGGAAAGTTTACCTCTTTAAATATTTATATGAAAGTTTGAGTTTTGTTTCTGTTTTTGCCTTTTAATGTTTATACAAGGTTTCATTTCTTTTTTTGTGGGAAATAATTGATTTGCAAAATATTATGTTTTTTAAATAATCACTTGTATAGCTAGAAATAGTTAGTTAATGAAAAAATATTTTAATTATTGACAATTTATGTCTAAATACCTTTTGTGGAAGATAAAAGTATTTTTCATTTATTCATTTTTGTAGGTAGTATAAACGATCATTTTAAGAAAAATATCTTTCAAATGAGTAATTTTCATGAAACAAACGCATGCTTGGTGTATGGTGTGTGAAACTGTGTTTATTATTTAGTTTCCTTTCTCCATTTCTACCGCATCGCTTTGACATCTCTTTGCTGTTTTTTGATTTTTCATTTCAAATTTGGTGCTTATATTTCTTTGTCAAGCATAAGTTAAACAGACTTCCACATATTTGTTTTATTTTCAAGTTATATATATCATACGCCATGTAATTGCATGAGACGCATAAGGCATATCATGAACTTGGACGAGATAAACAAATTGAACAAATGCATAGATTATAACATGTATGCTTATTAGTATGTCTATATATTTATTTTATTTTATCTATATTTGTCCAATTCAACCCTCTCACATCAAAACCCTCTCTAAAACACCACCTTTTCCCATAGTAGTCTATCTAATTTTGCCTTTTCTTTGGAAAAGAAAAAAACATAAATTTGGGCGGAGCAAAAGAACTCGAATCTTATATTCACGTAACTCTCTTCACCCAATAGTCAATGCTTCTCGAGTTGAACATTCTGTCATGCTACCAAAACACCAGTTATAAGTTCGAATTTGACACCATGTGTAATACCGACAATGATTTTCTATTATGTTAAATAAGGCAATAATTACTGCTTGAAAAAATCTATGGAAAACCTTAAGAAATTAATATCTTAAGGCAACAAGTGTGGCGGCTAAAGACAGCCATAAATTGCTCCTGTATATAGTGTTTAATAATATATCGTACAATTCTTTATAAGAGAACGAATGTGAATAAATATAGGGAAGAGAAGCAGTGCTAGGGCTCTAATTATGATAACAAATTCAATTTTGGAATATAAAATATACATAAACTAATCAGGAAAATATTCATGTAGAAAATCTCTGCTAAGCTTAGCCTTGCTTTCTAACGTCCCCCGCAAGCTGATGCAGCAGAAGTCACAGTAAGCTTGATCTGAGAAGACAAAAACGAGGAGTGGAGTAGGGGTGTAAATGGGTCGGGTCGGGTCGGGTTTTGATGTTACCCGACCCGGCCCGAAACATAAGGGTCACATACGTGACCCGACCCGACCCGAACCGAAACACATTAGATTCACATTGGAAATTCGGGGTCGGGTCGGGTCGGTTCGGGTCGGGTTTATGTGTTTTCCTCTTCTTCTTTTTTTCTTCTTTTTTCTTCATTTAAAATGTAATTATTTTTATAATGGGTACCTAACCCATCCAGTCTTGGATTTTCTTTTTTCTATTTGTTCCATTTAAAATGTAAGTATTTTTAACCCAATACGAGTTACACTTAGTCATTTTTTTATTTATTATTTTTCTGTGTCTTTGTAAAGTTTGATTACCTTAATTAAGAATATCGCTCATTTTGTTTTGCTTGTTTTTCAACTAGGTATTACCATTTAGAAAATCCCTCAACACGTATCAAGCTTAATGCGAGCTCCTGAATGCCAATCTAATGGCAGAATCGATACCATTGAATATGGACGAAGCTCTTGGTAATTGGGATTTCTTGCTTATATATGCTTGGACAACCAAAAATGCTATCTTGCAATTTTTTCTCCCTTTTAAAGACCTGAACTAGCCGACTGCTATGCAATATGTCCCGCGGTCCAATCCACGAAAAAAGAGACCCACACCAGATAAGCACACAGGCTCAAACCGGACTAATTTTAAATATTCTAAACTCGATTTAACTGAGAATTTATTCCATGAACCAGCAATCAAGATCGTATCCCGGGACCCCCCGACCCACAATCGAGAAGAACATGCAAGCTTTGAGTTTGGCCTCACAGTAAATGCAACAGTCATGTTTCCATAGTCATCAACTACCCCCTAATTGCGAATTGAATTACTACCATACACTGCAGCAACAAAACCACAAGCCCTCAATCTTTTTCACACAAATCTTCATATTGATATCTCATAGGAGTTCCATCAGCTCACCCAATACCCATAACGTGTGGACTAACAAAGCGAGCTGTTCATCACTCAAAACTTCAGATGTTGCATCGGAACGGCAGCATTGGTTCTGGTTACCTCTACTTGGAGGTGCTTGACTCTTGGCAAAACGGCGATAGAGCTCTAAATTTTCCCTTTACGGAATCCACGGAGCCAAGTTTCACACATTCCTCTCGAACATCTTCCTCCAGTTAAGGTGCAAATTATCATTAGCCTGCAAAAATTACAAGAAAATAATTATGTAACTATAATCTTTCTCACTCTTTCCTAAAGGAAGAGATATTTGCTGAGACAAATAGAAGAGACAAGACATCGAAAGTTTGATAAATGGCTGTACACCAATCTTCTATAAATCCACGGAAGGATGGACAGCAAAGAATTGCTTTCAACCAAGACTTGGAAATGCCATTACTGAACCTGATTAAAGAGACATACCCTTGGATACGGGTGTAGAGCTAGAGGAAAGCTAAAACTCAGATGCAAGTGCAATTTTTGCCAAAAAGAAAATTCTAACCCAATGTCCTTGAGATGGAGTTTAAGTGTGTCGCTGGTCTCTACTCAGAAAGACAATATTATGTCGTGACCAAAGCCAATAAAGATCTAGTGATAGAACAAAATTCCAATGTATAAAACACATTGTATTGCATCATTATAGCATATAAAGGAAGCGCACATTATGGTGCAAAGCATGCCCTCCATTACAAGCTTCATGCACCGGTTCAAACACAGCAAGGTCAACCAGTTGGGGAAAGATTCGGTACTCACCTGTCTCAACCCAAAACTTAAAATCTGTAGACACTATAAACCCACACTTACATCTGTAAATTTCTCTTAAACTTTATAGATGAATGCATAATAGAACTTAACCTACTCACCCTATCTCCCAATGGTTCTATTGATTTTCTTGCATTTTATATCTAAAAAGCGTTCGACTATATTCTCCTACTGCTACTGTGTATGTAGAATGTCTTTTATCTGTTTCTTTCATTGTGGAAGCACATTAATCGTACATTAAGCAGAGGGGAAGCGGTATTCTTGACTAGCGTGCATGGCGGTATTCTTAAAGTTCCATTATTTCCTATAGGCGGCTCTCTTCTGTGCATTTCTGTGCTATTTTGATTCATGATCTAGCAGGATGTTTCAATTAACTTTTGCCTGTCCTATTATCAGCAAGATCAAAGTCATTTAAATGTTTGCTGATTTTTGCAAGCTATTTCACACGGTGGAATCTCTTAGTACTCACTCTTGATACACATGGATTGAGCCCCTATACAAATATTAAGCTCCTGACATGATGTAGGAATAACTCTAACAAGAACTCCTATACCAGTTGACTTAGTTGGAGAAGCGACAGATCGCATAAAGAACAAAAATAGGGCTAAAATAGAGTTGAGTTGAAGCTGGAACAGAAAAAAAGATATTTATGGTTTATGAAGAACCAATCATGTTTATTGAATGAAGAAAGCTAATGAGTTAGAGACTTGGACTTATTCATACTAAAATACAGATAATAGACGATCTTGATCTCAAATAACATCTCTAAACTCAACAATGCA